>CM056054.1:93536775-94044275 GCA_029574335.1 Rana kukunoris
TGCTCTTCCCTGGTCAGCTCACTTTGGCTGTTCTCGGCTATGCTCAGTGGTCATTCTTGACGTCGGAGGTACAGTCACAGTGATATACCGGTAACATGTAAGCACTGACCGGCAAATGTATTAGAAGAAGTATGCTCATTATGTCCATAGCCCCTGTCCCTGTCCCTGTCCCTGTCCGCAGCCCCTGTCCATATCCATGTCTGCAGCCCCTGTCCATATCCATGTCTGCAGCCCCTGTCCATATCCATGTCTGCAGCCCCTGTCCATATCCATGTCTGCAGCCCCTGTCCCTATCCATGTCCATGTCTGCAGCCCCTGTCCCTGCCCGCAGCCCCTGTCCATGTCCACAGCAAATATTTTAGTACACAATTTGGTTCAGAATATTTTTTTTCTTGTTTTTTTCCTCTAAAACCTAGGTGCGTCTTATGGTAAGGTGCGTCTTATAGAGCGAAAAAAGGGATTTTTAAATACAGCTTACCTGTAAAATCCTTTTCTTGGAGTACATCACGGGACACAGAGCGGCATATTCATTACTATATGGGTTATATGGAGTACCTTCAGGTGTGGACACTGGCAATCTCAAACAGGAAGTCCCCTCCCTATATAACCCCCTCCCCTAGAGGGAGTCCCTCAGTTTTGTAGCAAGCAGTATGCCTCCCAAAAATGTTCCCCAAAAGAGGGGTGGGAGCTCTGTGTCCCGTGATGTACTCCAAGAAAAGGATTTTACAGGTAAGCTGTATTTAAAAATCCCTTTTTCTTTCTCGTACATCACGGGACACAGAGCGGCATATTCATTACTATATGGGATGTCCGAAAGCAATGCTTTAATGAGGGGAGGGAGACATCTTCTCAAACGAGATTTAATTTAGAGGTATACTCAAATAATAATAATAATAATTCCAACTTAGTCAAGAAAAAACTTTTTGTTTTTTTTTTTGTTTTTTTTACAACCAAGGGTGCCCCTGATCCCGAGGATCTTAAACTGCAGCCTGTAGTACTGCCTGTCCAAAGGCAGAATCCGCATTCCTTCTCACGTCTAGTTGATAAAACTTTGTAAACGTGTGGACTGATGACCACGTCGCCGCCTTGCATATCTGAGCCATAGAGATCTGATGGTGTGCTGCCCAGAAGGCGCCCATGGCCCTGGTAGAATGGGCCTTTACCGACAAAGGAGGAGGCAACCTCTTCTTCAAACCGTAGGCCTGAATGATTAATTGTCTAATCCATCTCGAGATGGTGGATTTTGCAGCTGCCTGCCCCTTCTTGGGGCCATCTGGTAGAACGAACACCACATCTGTTTTCCCTTCCGATCTTTTCTGTAGCTTTAAGATAGGCCTTCATGGCCCGGACAATATCCAAGGTATGCAGCAACCCTCCTTTCTAGATGTGGGTTTCGGAAAAGAAGGATGGAAGTACCAAATCCTGGTTCAAGTGAAAATTGGATATAACCTTTGGTAGAAAGGAAGGATGGGGCCGGAGAACTGCCCTGTCCTTATGTAGAACGAGATATGGTTCCTTACACGATAAGGCTGCTAACTCTGACACTCTCCTGGCCGAAACTATGGCGACCAAGAAAACCAACTTTCTTGTCAGTAAAACTAAAGGAATCTCAGCCAACGGCTCAAAGGGTTGTTTCTGTAGAGTGGACAGGACAAGATTTAAGTCCCATGGACAAATTGGTGACTTGACAGGAGGATTAATACGCAAGACCCCCTGTATGAAGGTCTTTACCAGCGAGTGGGTGGCCAGCGGCCTCTGAAACCACACTGACAGAGCTGAAATCTGTCCCTTGACTGTGCTTAATGCCAGGCCTTTATCCACTCCTAGCTGGAGAAAACTTAACACCCTATCAATGGTATATTTGCGGGAATTCCATCTTTTGGATTCACACCAGCCTACGTAGTTCCTCCACACCCTGTAATAAGTCACCCTGGAGGCCGGCTTTCTAGCCCTAATCAGGGTAGGAATTACCTGCCTAGACAGACCTCTACCCCTGAGAATCAGGGATGCAGCCTCCAGGCCGTCAAATTTAGACGTTGTAATGTAGGGTGGAGGATCGGGCCTTGTGAGAGTAGGTCTGGTCGTAGAGGAAGAGTCCAAGGGTCTCCCACTGCCATCTTCAGGACCAGTGAGTACCATGTCCTCCGGGGCCAAGCTGGAGCTACTAGAATGACTGGCTTGTGCTCCACTCTGATCCTGCGCAACAGGCGAGGAAGTAACTGTAGCGGAGGGAATGCATATAGAAGTTTGAATTGATGCCAAGGGCAAACCAACGCATCGGTTCCGCAGGCCATAGGGTCCCTTGCTCGAGACATGAACCTGTCTAGTTTCTTGTTGAACCTGGATGCCATTATATCTACGTCTGGCATTCCCCACCTCTGGCAGATTGTCTGAAAGACCTGGGGATGCAGAGACCACTCCCCTGGCGACAGAATCTGGCGACTTAAGAAGTCTGCCTGCAGGTTGTCCACTCCGGGAATGAATATCGCCGAAATGCAGGGTACATGAACCTCTGCCCACTGAAAAATCAAGCTCACCTCCCTCTGAGCAGCCTGACTCCTGGTTCCCCCTTGGTGGTTTATGTATGCCACCGCTGTGGCATTGTCTGACTGGATTCTCACTGGGGACCCCTGTAATCTGGAGGTCCATGCCAGAAGGGCTAGGCGAGCAGCTCTGATCTCCAAGATATTGATGGGGAGCTGCCTGTTTTCACCCAAGTTCCCTGGCGAGAGAACCCCTCGAAGACCGCCCCCCAGCCTGCCAGGCTGGCATCTGTGGTAACTACCTTCCAGACAACAGGGCTGAAGGATCTTCCCTTTAGAAGATTCTGAGGGTTCAACCACCAGGCCAGGCTTTGTCGGACCCTTGATGATAGCGTCAAAGGGGACTCTAAGGCATGTGCTCTCTTGCCCCAGGCTGCTAGAATGGCTGCCTGTAGGACGCGAGTGTGGATCTGAGCGTATGGTACTGCCTCGAACGTGGCCACTAGCTTGCCTAGTAATCGCATACACAGGCGAATAGTTGGTTTTTTCTTGCTTAGAACCAACTGAACCAACCCCTTGATAGCCTCGATCTTTACAAGGGGCAGGAACACCCTTTGCTGTTCTGTGTCTAACCTCATGCCGAGGTATTCCAACTGCTTTGTAGGCTGGAACGCTGACTTTTCCCGGTTTAGGACCCAGCCGAATCTTTCGAGGTACTGAACCGTGAGGTTTACTGCCTGTTGCAGACACGGGCCGTGAGTGATCTATGATTAAAAGGTCGTCCAAGTATGCTAGGACTGTGACCCCTTGGATCCTTAGATTGGCCAGAACTGGGGCTAGGATCCTCGTGAATACCCGGGGGGCCGTGGCCAGCCCGAAAGGGAGCGCCCTGAATTGGAAGTGTCGCTGCCCCACCGCGAAGCGTAAAAATCTTTGATGCGACTGAAAGATTGGTACATGAAGGTAAGCATCCTTTATGTCTATGGAAGCCAGAAAATCGTCCCTCTGAAGCGTGGCGACTGCTGACCAGATGGATTCCATCCGGAAGGAACGAACCCTTAGGTAACCGTTTAACCTCTTTAGGTCCAAGATTGGCCTGACATCGCCGTTGGGCTTTGGTATGACAAAGAGATTGGAATAGAAACCTAGCCCTTGCTCTTGGGCTGGCACCTCTATTATTACGTCCTGGCAAAGCAGGTGATCCAAAGCTGCCAGCATCGAGGCCTTCCTTGCTGGTCAAAAATAGGAGTTACTACAAAGAGTAGTAGGAAGGCGGACTTTTTCAGGCAATCACAGGGACATACAATTTAAGAAAAAATATTTAATTAGGTATCATAAAATCCAGAAACAAAAACTAAAATATACAAAAACAGGATATACAGAATATATATTAGCAATAGTAGCTTGAATCTCGCCTACGCGTTTCGCCAAACGGCTTCTTCAGGGCGAGTTTGAGAAAGGGCTGGTAATATATGATTGCTAATTTCATATATCTGCAAAGAAAGAAAATACATAAACAGATGGCAAATTTTAAAACAGTTTTCTAAAAAACACTGAAGGTCAATGAGCAACAAGGGATCCCCAAAAGAAATAGTACCAAAAACGTTTGCTGTCCATCTGATTATATCAAGGATTATGTAAATATCCGAGTGGCACATGAAAGCTCAATGCGGCTGAAAAAAGAAAACAGAATAGGTGTCATGTATTTTTCAATTCTGCTATGAATTTGTAGGCTACAAAAATAATGAAAAGGTAATAAAATAAATTAAAATTAGTTACCAGACAGAGTGTATCGAGTATACAAAAGAATGTCTGGTATGGTTAGCAAAGAATCATCATCCACAGATGAATACAAGTATTTCTACAAAGGAACAAGAGAAAATAGGAACTAGTAAATAAATAAATATACAGACAAATGGTGTATGCATTTATGGCAGCTTAAAGAAATGTCAGTTTACCTGGGGTAGAGCCAGAGATAGAAAGGAAAACCCGGGACCGACCACAGCAATAAAACATATAGACCACAGCCAGAGAGGAATAAAATCCAGTAGCAATAGGCTAAATCGGATTGTAATGTCCAGTATAGGACAGTCCAGTGAATCAGGAGTCTAAATGCAAAAAGAGTTGCTAGTGAGTAAAGCCAGAAAAGGAGCGCATTTGTCCCAAAAATATTCTAGTTATAGTATTTGTATACCTGGATATGAAGCACTGATGATATGTCCCGGGGGGAGTCAGACCTGTGCTGCACGCCAGTTAGACGTTTCCTAATGGGAGTTTATATAGGATTGCGAGGGCTGTCACATGACAGGGAAGCGTGGTGACGTAATCGGCGCGGCGCCCGTACATAGGCGACGCATGAAAGGCAGCTCACTGATGAGTAGGGGAGAGAGGTGGATCGTAAGGCAAGGAAGATGTATGTTCCCGCCCATCCGGGGATGGACCATACTTCAAGAAGGGGCGGTGCCAGGCACACAGGATCTGTGGCAGACAGAAACGCCCCAATGCCTGATAGTGTATACCGTGCGTCCATAACGGCGGCGCTGGCCGTCCCACCAAAGCATGCACATACCGTAGATACATAAGCATGGAAAGAGACATCCCCGCCCGCAACCATGCATATGTAGAATGCACGGGGAAGAAAAGAAGAGAGAAAGAAAAAGAAGGAGTTGGGCCCATCATGGGGGTAATCCCTAAAGAAAAAGAAATAGAACATGTATATGTAAATGTAAAAGGAGCAATCTGTGTTTACAGTAATGGGAACGTAGTCATATGTCAGATATAAATGGTCAATTCTAAAGAGGATAGTTTGAGTGCAATCACTACAGATCGCCACAAGATGGCAGCAGTAAATATCAGAAACTAAAAACTTGGATTGTTCAGCAAACATTGGTACAAATAGAGGTCCCAAGCGCGCACAGACCATCAGTGAATTGGGAACTTGGAAATTATTTTTTTATATATCAGGATATTTACAAAAAGAGTATAAAATATATCAAAACTGTGACAATTCTCTAATACAATAACATACAGATATAATTTAATTTATATACATTTAAACAGATAAACAAAAAATAGGAGAACACAACATATAATTACACCATACGCAAACTTATATGCATGGTGGATCTATGTGTTTAATCTTTTTCTACACTGTAGAGGCAAATCTTGGTAGAGTCTTGGCAGATTTTTGAATGGCTAGAGTTGGTGTTTGTGTTAGTGGCATGTATTTCATTCTCCTGTTCGGGCGTGATGTGAATTATATAATGAAGACCAGGGGGAAAACAGGCTTAGTAGCAAAGGTACTTGAATATTTAGGGATTAAGGAAGGGTTTGAAGCTCAGGGCATCATTGAGGCCGGGGAACGTGTTGGCCTTCAGTCTATGGATCCAGCGTGTTTCACATTGTAAAACACGTTGGTCAAAGTTACCCCCTCTCGGATCCTCATATATACTCTCTAGGGCATTAAATTTGAATACATGGCGTTCGTACTGGTGTGTAAAAGCTATGTGGTAACCCATGGTGGTGTTGAGAAGACCATTGGTCGCGTAGTAAATATGATCCTTAATGCGTTTCCAGAATGGCCGTATAGTTTTCCCAACATAGTAACTTCCACATTGGCATTGAATCAGGTATATGACCCCCTTCGTTTGGCAAGTAATGTGTTGTTTGATGGTATGTCTTTGCCCATTAGGCAAGAGTATAGTAGTACCTACTGACACATAATCACAATAGTTGCATTCACCGCATCTGTATAGGCCGGGAAGGTCTCGTTTCATATCACTCGATCTACAGTAAGTGCTTGCGACCAGGCGATCACGAATCGATCTAGCCCGTCTGAAAGTGATTTCGGGTCTAGGTCCAATATGCTTCGATAGTACTGGATCGGAGGTGAGTATATGCCAATGTTTATGTACTATTGTTCTAATTTCAGCATGTTGGTTGGAATATGTTGTAATCAGCCGTGTTGCGCTAGGGCTGGTTGGTTTGTTATTGTGTGCTAGAAGGTCATTCCTTGACTTGCCATTGGCCTTAGCAAAAGCTTTTTGAGGCAGTTTTTACTGTACCCCCTTAATCTTAGTCGTGTATATAGGAGATCTGCTTCTACTTTAAATTTTAGGTCATCTGAGCAGTTTCGTCGAAGTCGCAGATATTGTCCAAATGGTATACTTTGAATTAAAGATCTGGGGTGATTACTTGTAGCATGAAGTATCGTATTCCCTGAAGTGGGTTTTCGGTATAGGGAGGTGTTCAGCACACCCTCTTCCGAAATACTAATGGTCAGATCCAGAAAAGGCTAACTCAGTCAGACTAGAGGTCATGGTAAATTTTAAATTATAGCTATTGTGACCAAGTTTCCTCATGAAGGTATTAAGTTCCATCTGGGATCCCGTCCATAGGAGTAAGATATCGTCTATGTATCGATACCACCCTAATATGGATGGTAGTAGATCGAAAAAAACATCACTAGAAAAAACCTCCCGTTCCCACCCCCCCCAGGTACAGGTTCGCATAGGACGGTGCACAGCACGTGCCCATAGCGACGCCCTGTACCTGGAGGAAGTGGGACCCATCGAACAAAAAAATATTTTTAGTAAGGATATGGGCCAAAAGTTTCAGAACAAAATCGTTGAGTTTACCACATTTGGGGCCCCTTTCAGCCAAGAATCTGCTAATCGTTTCCAATCCTTTTCTATGTGGGATAGAGGAATATAATGCCTCCACATCTATTGAAACTAGGAGACAGCCTGGGGGTACAGTTAGGCCGTCCAATGCTCGTAGTAGATCAGGGGTATCCTGGATATAGGAAGGCATAGTGCTCACATGTGGTCTCAAGTAACTATCTACAAATTTACTTGCTCGTTCAGTTTTGGAGCCGATACTAGAAACAATTGGGCGGCCAGGGGGGTCTCGTAGATTTTTGTGGGTCTTGGGGAGTGAGTAAAAGGTTGGAGTTTTAGGATGAGGGACTTGTATCCCGTCAAATATAGATCTGGTGATCAAGCCCTCGGAGAGGGCGATTTGAATGGTATCATTATATTGTTGGTTGTGCTTGTCAATGAGATCATGTGCTACTGGTCTATACCAGGCTCTATTTTTCAGTATGTCCCAGCACATGTTCCGGTAGTTGAGCTCATTCATGACTACCACATTACCACCCTTGTCCGAGGGCTTGATCACCAGATGAGGACTGCGGCTCAGATTGTTAAGAGCTTGTATTTGAGCCATAGTAAGGTTATGGTTAGCATTAGAGAGGCATGAAGGCAAGGATTCAATATCCTTTATTGCCTGCATTAGGAAGGCCCAGACATTTGGATTGGTCTGAAGTGGAGGGAATTTAAGGGATTTTTTCTTTACAGCTCTTTCCAATATCTCTAGATCATTTTGATAGCATGTAAGTTGTATTCGCTGACCTAGTGCTTCAGCGGACTCGGGTGGGTCATCTGGCCCTTCATTCTCTTCTAATAGAAGAACCAGGTCAGCGAATACAACTTACATGCTATCAACGTGTTTTACAATGTGAAACACGCTGGATCCATAGACTGAAGGCCAACACGTTCCCCGGCCTCAATGATGCCCTGAGCTTCAAACCCTTCCTTAATCCCTAAATATTCAAGTACCTTTGCTACTAAGCCTGTTTTCCCCCTGGTCTTCATTATATAATTCACATCACGCCCGAACAGGAGAATGAAATACATGCCACTAACACAAACACCAACTCTAGCCATTCAAAAATCTGCCAAGACTCTACCAAGATTTGCCTCTACAGTGTAGAAAAAGATTAAACACATAGATCCACCATGCATATAAGTTTGCGTATGGTGTAATTATATGTTGTGTTCTCCTATTTTTTGTTTATCTGTTTAAATGTATATAAATTAAATTATATCTGTATGTTATTGTATTAGAGAATTGTCACAGTTTTGATATATTTTATACTCTTTTTGTAAATATCCTGATATATAAAAAAATAATTTCCAAGTTCCCAATTCACTGATGGTCTGTGCGCGCTTGGGACCTCTATTTGTACCAATGTTTGCTGAACAATCCAAGTTTTTAGTTTCTGATATTTACTGCTGCCATCTTGTGGCGATCTGTAGTGATTGCACTCAAACTATCCTCTTTAGAATTGACCATTTATATCTGACATATGACTACGTTCCCATTACTGTAAACACAGATTGCTCCTTTTACATTTACATATACATGTTCTATTTCTTTTTCTTTAGGGATTACCCCCATGATGGGCCCAACTCCTTTTTCTTTCTCTTCTTTTCTTCCCCGTGCATTCTACATATGCATGGTTGCGGGCGGGGATGTCTCTTTCCATGCTTATGTATCTACGGTATGTGCATGCTTTGGTGGGACGGCCAGCGCCGCCGTTATGGACGCACGGTATACACTATCAGGCATTGGGGCGTTTCTGTCTGCCACAGATCCTGTGTGCCTGGCACCGCCCCTTCTTGAAGTATGGTCCATCCCCGGATGGGCGGGAACATACATCTTCCTTGCCTTACGATCCACCTCTCTCCCCTACTCATCAGTGAGCTGCCTTTCATGCGTCGCCTATGTACGGGCGCCGCGCCGATTACGTCACCACGCTTCCCTGTCATGTGACAGCCCTCGCAATCCTATATAAACTCCCATTAGGAAACGTCTAACTGGCGTGCAGCACAGGTCTGACTCCCCCCGGGACATATCATCAGTGCTTCATATCCAGGTATACAAATACTATAACTAGAATATTTTTGGGACAAATGCGCTCCTTTTCTGGCTTTACTCACTAGCAACTCTTTTTGCATTTAGACTCCTGATTCACTGGACTGTCCTATACTGGACATTACAATCCGATTTAGCCAATTGCTACTGGATTTTATTCCTCTCTGGCTGTGGTCTATATGTTTTATTGCTGTGGTCGGTCCCGGGTTTTCCTTTCTATCTCTGGCTCTAACCCCAGGTAAACTGACATTTCTTTAAGCTGCCATAAATGCATACACCATTTGTCTGTATATTTATTTATTTACTAGTTCCTATTTTCTCTTGTTCCTTTGTAGAAATACTTGTATTCATCTGTGGATGATGATTCTTTGCTAACCATACCAGACATTCTTTTGTATACTCGATACACTCTGTCTGGTAACTAATTTTAATTTATTTTATTACCTTTTCATTATTTTTGTAGCCTACAAATTCATAGCAGAATTGAAAAATACATGACACCTATTCTGTTTTCTTTTTTTCAGCCGCATTGAGCTTTCATGTGCCACTCGGATATTTACATAATCCTTGATATAATCAGATGGACAGCAAACGTTTTTGGTACTATTTCTTTTGGGGATCCCTTGTTGCTCATTGACCTTCAGTGTTTTTTAGAAAACTGTTTTAAAATTTGCCATCTGTTTATGTATTTTCTTTCTTTGCAGATATATGAAATTAGCAATCATATATTACCAGCCCTTTCTCAAACTCGCCCTGAAGAAGCCGTTTGGCGAAACGCGTAGGCGAGATTCAAGCTACTATTGCTAATATATATTCTGTATATCCTGTTTTTGTATATTTTAGTTTTTGTTTCTGGATTTTATGATACCTAATTAAATATTTTTTCTTAAATTGTATGTCCCTGTGATTGCCTGAAAAAGTCCGCCTTCCTACTACTCTTTGTAGTAACTCCTATTTTTGATTGAATTATTTCGGATGTTGGCTACATGTGAGTGCTTTTATGTTTCCCCGTTCCCTATTTTTGGCCTTCCTTGCTGGATCCTTTGGTAGCCTTGACTCTTGAAAATGAGGCGGAGGAAAGTTTAGAAACTCCAGTCTGTAGCCTGCGGTTAGACGCCCGGACCCATTTGTCGGGGATCTTGGCTTCCCAAACTTCTGAGAAGAAACGAAGCCTTCCCCCCACCCGCGAGAGTGGGGGCGCCCCTTCATAAGGCAGACTTAGGGGCTGTCTTTGTCGGCTTGCGATACCATGGTCTCTTACCCCCAGGGGCCTGTCCCTGCGATCTACTGTTAACGTTGGATCGTGCAGGCGGCCGTCGATACTGCCTGGAATTTGAGGGCCCTGAGACAGGAAAGAGCTGCCTTTTAAATGTAGGACCCCGGAATGTCTTTTTGACCGGTAAAAGGGTACTTTTGCCACTTGAAATAGTCTGAATGTATTTATCCAGATCCTCCCCGAAGAGTCGTCCTCCATGGAAGGGAAACCCTGCCAGAAGCTTTTTGCATGGGGGCTCCGCCGCCCAGTTCTTCAACCATAAGAGCCTTCTCATGTGCACCAAAAATAGTGATAAACGAGAGGCCTGCTGGATGGAATCCTTTATAGCATCTACAGCAAAACACAGAGCTCTGGGAATGTCAGAAAACTCTTCTGCCTGTTGGGTAGGCATGTCCTTTAGCATTTCTTTTGTCTGGTCCTTTAACGCCTGACAAACTGCAATTGCAGCCACAGCTGGCTGTACCACTGCTCCTGCCGTAGCAAAGGATGCTTTTAAAAGTGTCTCTAACCGTTTATCAACCGGATCTTTAAACATATGTATGTTTTCCACCGGGCAAGTTAGTGATTTATTCACACATGAGATGGCTGCATCCACCACTGGGAGCCTCCACCTCTTGGAGAATTTTTCCTCCATGGGGTAAATGACCGCAAATCTCTTCGGTGGCAGAAAAATCCTGTCCGGCCGTACCCAATCCCGAAAGATCAATTCCTCCAAGAGAGGATGGACCGGAAAAACCGCGTTGCTTAAAGGAGCTTTCAAAGAGCCCAGAGAGGATACCGGAGGAACCTGAGGCTCTGGCAATGGTAAACTAAATGCCGAGCGGACCATGTCCGTCAAAGACTGCACCCACAGTCTCTCTGTCTGGGAGTCTGAAAATGGTTCCTCAGAGGTAGATCCCTCAATCCCTGAACCCCCTTGGTTCAGGTCTAGTTGATCCTCCTGCGATTCCAATTCCTCCGGAGAGAGAATTTCAGCATCTGAGGATACACCTCTTGGTGATGGGGATCTAACCTGTTTCTTGCCAGGAATAGCTCTAGCGATCAATGCTGCTATTCTCTCTTCTAGCCCCCCTAGGGATACAGCTAGCATCTCCTCTGTGATAAACACAGGGCTGGGCTGATCTGGGCCAGCCTCCGCACCAGACCCCCCTAATGGCTCATCCAAGGCGACCTTCATGGGAATAAGTTGCGGGGAAAGTATCAGCATATCATCAGAATCAGAGGGGGAACCCCTTTGTTTTTTGGTCTTTTTTGTACCCTTTGACCCCGAACCTTTGGAAGCCATAATACAAAATCGAGGGACTCCGCCAACAACAACAGACTGTAGTGGCCAGGAGTACAAAACTAGAGCTTAGGGGACAATAGCTCACTAATGCCCAAAAACTGATGGGGCCCCGTATGTTTTTTTTTTTTTTTTTTTTTAAATATATACAAGTCTCTTTCTTTTTTTTTTTTTTTTTCTTTTTTTTAAACATACAGCGACCCCAAACTTAGTTTGCCAGCATCCAACCTGTTGCAAAAAAAGGGATTTTTAAATACAGCTTACCTGTAAAATCCTTTTCTTGGAGTACATCACGGGACACAGAGCGGCATATTCATTACTATGTGGGTTATATGGAGTACCTTCAGGTGTGGACACTGGCAATCTTCAAACAGGAAGTCCCCTCCCTATATAACCCCCTCCCCTAGAGGGAGTCCCTCAGTTTTGTAGCAAGCAGTATGCCTCCCAAAATGGTTACCCAAAAGAGGGGTGGGAGCTCTGTGTCCCGTGATGTACTCCAAGAAAAGGATTTTACAGGTAAGCTGTATTTAAAAATCCCTTTTTCTTTCTCGTACATCACGGGACACAGAGCGGCATATTCATTACTATGTGGGATGTCCGAAAGCAATGCTTTAATGAGGGGAGGGAGACATCTTCCAAAGAAGGATTCAATTTTTAGAGCTAAACTCAAATCATAATAATATTTCCAAATTAGTCAAGAAAGAAGAACCTTTTTTTTTTTTTTTTTTTTTTTTTTTTATATAACCAAGGGTGTTTCTGATCCCGAGGATTTCAAACTGCAGCCTGTAGTACTGCCTGACCAAAGGCAGTATCCGCATTTCTTCTCACGTCTAGTTGATAAAACCTTGTAAACGTGTGGACTGATGACCACGTTGCCGCCTTGCATATCTGAGCCATAGAGATCTGATGGTGTGCTGCCCAAGAGGCGCCCATGGCCCTGGTAGAATGGGCCTTTACCGACAACGGAGGGGGCAACCTCTTCAATCCGTAGGCTTGAATGATTAATTGTCTAATCCATCTCGAGATGGTGGATTTTGCAGCTGCCTGCCCCTTCTTGGGGCCATCTGGTAGAACGAATAACACATCTGTTTTCCGGATCTTTTCCGTAGCTTTAAGATAGGCCTTCATGGCCCGGACAATATCCAAGGTATGCAGCAACCCCTCCTTTCTAGATGTAGGTTTTGGAAAGAAGGATGGAAGTACCAAATCCTGGTTTAAGTGAAATTTGGATATAACCTTTGGTAGAAAGGAAGGATGGGGCCGGAGAACTGCCCTGTCCTTATGCAGAACAAGATATGGTTCCTTACACGATAAGGCTGCTAATTCTGACACTCTCCTGGCCGAAACTATGGCGACCAAGAAAACCAATTTTCTTGTCAGTAAGAGTAAAGGAATCTCAGCCAAAGGCTCAAAAGGCTGTTTCTGTAGAGTGGACAGGACAAGATTTAGGTCCCAAGGACAAACTGGTGACTTGACAGGAGGATTAATACGCAAGACCCCCTGTAAGAAGGTCTTTACCAGCGAGTGGGTGGCCAGCGGCCTCTGAAACCACACTGACAGAGCTGAGATCTGTCCTTTGATTGTGCTTAGTGCCAGGCCTTTATCCACTCCTAGCTGGAGAAAACTTAACACCCTATCAATAGTATATTTGCGGCAATTCCATCTTTTGGATTCACACCAGCCTATATAGTTCCTCCACACCCTGTAATAAATTACCCTGGAGACCGGCTTTCTAGCCTTAATCAGGGTAGGGATTACCTGCCTAGACAGACCCCTACCCCTGAGAATCAGGGATTCAGCCTCCAGGCCGTCAAATTTAGACGCTGTAATGTAGGGTGGAGGATCGGGCCTTGTGAGAGTAGGTCTGGTTGTAGAGGAAGAGTCCAAGGGTCTCCCACTGCCATATTCAGGACTAGTGAGTACCAAGCCCTCCGGGGCCAAGCTGGAGCTATTAGAATGACTGGCTTGTGCTCCACTCTGATCTTGCGCAACAGGCGGGGGAGTAACTGTAGTGGAGGGAATGCATATAGAAGTTTGAATTGATGCCAAGGGCAAACCAACGCATCGGTTCCGCAGGCCATAGGATCCCTCGCTCGAGACACGAACCTGTCTAGTTTCTTGTTGAACCTGGATGCCATTATATCTACGTCTGGCGTTCCCCACCTCTGGCAGATTGTCTGAAAGACCTGGGGATGCAGAGACCACTCCCCTGGCAACAGACTCTGGCGACTTAAGAAGTCTGCCTGCAGGTTGTCCACTCCGGGAATGAATATCGCTGAAATGCAGGGTACATGAACCTCTGCCCATTGAAAAATCAAGTTCACTTCCCTTTGAGCGGCCTGGCTCCTGGTTCCCCCTTGGTGGTTTATGTATGCCACCGCCGTGGCATTGTCTGACTGGATTCTCACCGGGAACCCCTTTAATCTGGAGGTCCACGCCAACAGGGCTAGGCGAGCAGCTCTGATTTCCAAGATATTGATGGGGAGCTGCCTCTCTGCTTTCACCCAAGTTCCCTGGCGGGAGAACCCCTTCGAAGACCGCCCCCCAGCCTGCCAGGCTGGCGTCTGTGGTAACTACCTTCCAGACAACAGGGCTGAAGGATCTTCCCTTTAGAAGATTCTGAGGGTTCAACCACCAGGCCAGGCTTCTGTCGGACCCTTGATGATAGCGTCAAAGGGGACTCTAAGGCATGTGCCCTCTTGCCCCAGGCTGCTAGAATGGCTGCCTGTAGGACGCGAGTGTGGATCTGAGCGTATGGTACTGCCTCGAACGTGGCCACTAGCTTGCCTAGTAATCGCATACACAGGCGAATAGTTGGTCTTTTCTTGTTTATAACCAACTGAACCAACCCCTTGATCGCCTTGATCTTTACAAGGGGCAGGAACACCTTTTGATGTTCTGTGTCTAACCTCATGCCGAGGTATTCCAACTGCTTTGTAGGCTGGAATGCTGACTTTCCCTGGTTTAGGACCCAGCCGAATTCTTCGAGGTACCGAACCGTGAGGTTTACTGCCTTTTGCAGACCCGTCCGTGAGTGATCTATGATTAAAAGGTCGTCCAAGTATGCTAGGACTGTGACTCCTTGGATCCTTAAATTGGCCAGAACTGGGGCTAGGATCTTCGTGAATACCCGGGGGGCCGTGGCCAGCCCGAAAGGGAGCGCCCTGAATTGGAAGTGTCGCTGCCCCACCGCGAAGCGTAAAAACCTTTGATGCGACTGAAAGATTGGTACATGAAGGTAAGCATCTTTTATGTCTATGGAGGCCAGAAAATCGTCTTTCTGAAGCGCGGCGGCTGCTGACCGGATGGATTCCATCCGGAAGGACCGCACCCTTAGATAACCGTTTAACCTCTTTAGGTCCAAGATTGGCCTGACATCGCCGTTGGGCTTTGGTATGACAAAGAGATTGGAATAGAAACCTAGGCCTTGCTCTTGGGCTGGCACTTCTATAATTACGTCCTGGCAAAGCAGGTGATCCAAAGCTGCCAGCATTGAGGCCTTCCTTGCTGGATCCCTTGGTAGCCTTGATTCTTGAAAATGAGGCGGAGGATATCTTAGAAACTCCAGTCTGTAACCTGTGGTTACAGATGCCCGGGCCCAATTGTCGGGGATCTTGGCTTCCCAAACTTCTGAGAAGAGACGAAGCCTTCCCCCCACCCGTGAGAGTGGGGGCGCCCCTTCATAAGGCAGACTTAGGGGCTGTCTTTGACGGCTTGCGATACCACGGCTTCTTACCCCCAGGGGTCTGTCCCTGCGATCTACTGTTAACGTTGGATCGTGCAGGCGGCCGTCGATACTGCCTGGAATTAGAGGGCCCCGAGACAGGAAAAAGCTGCCTTTTAAATGTAGGAGCCCGGAATGTCTTTTTGACCGGTAAAAGGGTACTCTTGCCATTTGAAATAGTCTGAATATATTTATCCAGATCTTCTCCGAAGAGTCGTCCTCCATGGAAGGGAAATCCTGCCAGAAGCTTTTTGCATGGGGGTTCTGCCGCCCAGTTCTTCAACCATAAGAGCCTTCTCATGTGTACCAAACAGTGATAAACGAGAAGCCTGCTGGATGGAATCTTTTATAGCATCTACCGCGAAACACAGAGCTCTGGGAATGTCAGAAAACTCTTCTGCTTGTTGGGTAGGCATGTCCTTTAACATCTCTTTTGTCTGGTCCTTTAATGCCTGACAAACTCCAATTGCAGCTACCGCTGGCTGCACCACTGCTCCTGCCGTAGCAAAGGATGCTTTTAAAAAGGTCTCTAATCTTTTATCAACCGGATCTTTAAACATATGTATGTTTTCCACCGGGCAAGTTAGTGATTTATTCACACATGAGATGGCTGCATCCACTACTGGGAGCCTCCACTTCTTGGAGAATTTTTCCTCCATGGGATAAATGACCGCAAATCTTTTCGGTGGCAGAAAAACCCTGTCCGGCCGTACCCAATCCCGAAAGATCAATTCCTCCAAGAGAGGATGGACCGGAAAAACTGCGTTGCTTAACGGGGCTTTCAAAGAGCCCAGAGAGGATACCGGAGGAACCTGAAGTTCTGGCAATGGCAAACTAAATGCCGAGCGGACCATGTCCGTCAAAGACTGTACCCACAGTCTCTCTGTCTGGGAGTCTGAAAATGGTTCCTCAGAGGTAGACCCCTCCATCCCTGAACCCTCTTGGTTCAGGTCCAGTTGATCCTCCTGTGATTCTAATTCCTCCGGAGAGAGAATCTCAGCATCTGAGGATACACCCCCTGGTGATGGGGATCTAACCCGTTTCTTACCAGGAATAGCTCTGGCGATCAATGCCGCTATTCTCTCTTCTAGCCCCCCTAGGGATACGGCTAGCATCTCCTCTGTGATAAACACAGGGCTGGGCTGATCTGGGCCAGCCTCCGCACCAGATCCCCCTAATGGCTCATCCAAGGCGCTTCTTAAATTAATAAGCTGCGGGGAAAGTATCGGCATATCAGAATCAGAAAGGGACCCCTTTTGTTTTTTGGTCTTTTTTGTCCCCTTTGACCCCGAACCCTTGGAAGCCATAATACAAAATCGAGGGACTCCGCCCACACAACAGACTGTAGTGGCCAGGAGTACAAATTTCAGAGTTTAGGGGAGAACAGATCACTAGTGTCCCCAAAAACTGATGGGCCCGTATGTTGGTCTTTTCTTTTTTTTTTTTTTTTTTTTTTTAAATAATTATATATTATATATTTGACAACATACAATGACCCTAATTTAAGTTTGCCAGCCTCCAACCTGCTGCAAAATAAGGGGGATTTCTTGGCTTAACAATAAAGGCATTGGAACAAAGTCCACATGTACTACCCCTCTTCCGCCACCGGGAGTCACTGTTCTGCCGCTCTGCGTCCTCTCCTTGAAAAAATCAGCCTCAGACTGAGCCCTGACAAGGCCTGCTGTCTATAACAGCACAAAGGCGCGCCCCTGTATGACGCCGCAGGCCCGCCCCCCCCCCGCCCTCCTGTCTGGACGGCGCGAAAAACGTCAATAAGACGTGCGCGCGCACGCGCGCGCGCGCGTATGCCGGATACAGGAGGAACATGGAGGAGCCGCGCTGCTGGAGATCCAGGCACGCAGAAATAGGCGGCAGATTCAAACCCCCGGCCAGGTAGGACTCTCTCAAGGCCCCTAGGGATCCTTACTAGCCCTAGGAAGAAACAGCAGGTTAGCTAGCAACACATATCTAGATAGGGGGGCCTAGTGATGGGGGGAGAAAGGGTGTCATCCTGTCTCTTTTAGACATAGTGATCACGGTTGCCCATGCAGAGCATACTTAGGCTATCCCCCCTTTTAGGTTACCCCGGGGAGCCTGCTGTCGAACCAAGTCCCGCAGGCTCCCCCTTACCTGCTCCATGCTGCAGGATGTTTGACCAGCAAACTGATCCAATCTTCTCCCATCTCCGTGGGTAGCGTAGTAGACCTTCAGGCCCTGGGGTCCTATGAAGGTACCCACTGTCCTGGACCTATATAGCACCCTGGCAAAACAGGAACTTTATGGTTTTTGCAAACTCCAAGTCCTGGGCCCAGGGTCCAGCCCTCCAAAGAGGAGCATTATAGGCAAAACCCCACGGTTTGGGGCCCGGGTACTGTCCACTTTGGCACTGAGGCTCCTTGGACAGATCCGGTAGCCCGCCCCTAATCCCAAGGATGTGGAGCAAAGCTATTCCGTGACCAACACCTAAGACACTGGCGAAAAAACTGAGGGACTCCCTCTAGGGGAGGGGGTTATATAGGGAGGGGACTTCCTGTTTGAAGATTGCCAGTGTCCACACCTGAAGGTACTCCATATAACCCACATAGTAATGAATATGCCGCTCTGTGTCCCGTGATGTACGAGAAAGAAAGGGGGATTTCTTGGCTTAGCAGAAAGGCATTGGAACAAAGTCCAGCATGTACTACCCCTCTTCCGCCACCGGGAGTCACTGTTCTGCCGCTCTGCGTCCTCTCCCTTTGAGATTAGCCTCAGACTGAGCACTGACAATGCCTGCTGATCTATAACAGCACAAGGCGCGCCCCTGTATGACGCTGCAGGCACGCCTCCCCCCCCCCCGCCCTCCTCTCCGAACGTCGCGAAAAACGTCTATAAGACGTGCGCGCGCACGCGCGTATGCCGGAGCAGGAAGAACATGGAGGAGCCGCGCTGCTGGAGACCCAGGACTGCAGTACCAGGCGGCAGATTCAAACCCCCGGCCAGGTAGGACTCTCCAAAAGGCCCCATAGGGATCCTTACCAGTCCTAGGAAGAAAGCAGCAGGTAGCTAGCAAACACATTCTTAGACAGGGGAACCTAGTGATGGGGGAAATGGGATCATCCTGTCTTTCTCAGACATAGTGAGCAAGGTTGCCAATGCAGAGCATACTTAGGCTACCCCCCTTTTAGGTTACCCCGGAGAGCCTGCTGTCGAACCAAGTCCCGCAGGCTCCCCTCTTACCTGCTCCATGCTGCAGGATGTTTGTCTAGCCAAACGATCCAATCTTCTCCCATCTCCGTGGGTAGCGTAATAGACCTTCAGGCCCTGGGGTCCTATGAAGGTACCCACTGTCCTGGACCTATATAGCACCCTGGCAAACAGGAACTTATGGTCTTTATGAACTCCAAGTCCTGGGCCCAGGGTCCAGCCCTCCAAAGAGGAGCATTATAGGCAAAACCCCACGGTTTGGGGCCCGGGTACTATCCACTTTGGCACTGAGGCTCCTTGGACAGATCCGGTTAGCCCGCCCTTAATCCCAAGGATGTGGAGCAAAGCTATTCCGTGACCAACACCTAAGACACTGGCGAAAAAACTGAGGGACTCCCTCTAGGGGAGGGGGTTATATAGGGAGGGGACTTCCTGTTTGAGATTGCCAGTGTCCACACCTGAAGGTACTCCATATAACCCATATAGTAATGAATATGCCGCTCTGTGTCCCGTGATGTACGAGAAAGAAAATACGGTAAGTTTTCATTCATTGGTCTGGGACAAAATTACAAGGCAAAAGTTTTCTTTAGTTGCATTGACATGCCTTTCATGCATTTTAAAATCAATGCAGTGTCAATGGGACCTACAGAACCATTGCTTTTTGCAAGCGCTTGCATTTTTACAAGTGCACTAAAAAAAAAAATGCAGACAGTGTGAATAAGCATTACAGGTTAAGAAGGTGGTCTGGTGTTAGAATTATTGCTCTGACATTAACAGTGATTACCCCTTTGCATATGCGTGTAGCAGCTATAGATGCATTTGAGCATGAGCATTAACCACTTCAATACCGGGTTTATTTTGGCACTTCTCTCCTATATGCATAAATCATAATTTAAAAAAAAAAAATACTCAGAACCCCAAAACATTATGTATGTTTTTTTAGCAGACACCCTAGGGAATAAAATGCCGGCCATTGCAACTTTTTATCTCGCATAGTATTTGCTCAATAATTTTTCAAGCGCCTTTTTTTGGGGGAAAAACGGGTCTGTGAATTAAAAAACAACAAAACAGTAAAGTTAGCCCAATTTTTTTGTATAATGTGAAAGATGAAGTTACGCCAAGTAAATAGATAGCCAACATGTCACGCTTTAAAATTGCGCACACTCATGGAATGGCGCCAAACGTCAGTACTTAAAAATCTCCATAGGCGTCGCTTTTTTTTTTTTTTTAACAAGTTACAATTTTAGAGTTACAGAGGAGGTCTAGTGCTAGAATTGTTGCTGGCGCTCTAACGCATGCAGCGATACCTCACATGTGTGGTTTGAACGGCGTTTACATGTGGGCGGGACTTGTGTGTTCTCTGAGCGCAAGCTACTGGGGATAGGGGCGTTTAAAAAAATATATATATATATTTTATATTTTATGTCACTCAATTTCTTTTATTTTTACACTTTTTTTTATCACTTTTATTCCTATTACAAGGAATGTAAACATCCCTTGTTAAAGGAATGCTTCGTGACAGGTACTCTTTATGGAGAGATGCAGGGTCAAAAAGACCCCACATCTCTCCTCCAGGCTGGAAAGCATTAGATCGTGAAAAAAAAAAAAAAAAAAACAGATCTAATGCTTTCAGTCGCGATTGCAGCTGTGTTTACATTTCAGGACACGGGCGCGACGTCATAACATCGCGCCCAGGCCTCCGACGATCATAGAGATGACTGGTGACCCATCTGGTCACCAGTGTACTCTATGGTTTCCATCCGATGCCGGCGGATCGTTTCTCTGGGTCTCCGATGGCAAAAGAGAGCCCGGAGAAGCACCGGATGGCGGCGGGAGGGGACGCCTATAAGAACGATCAAGCGGCGGAACCGCCGCTATGATCGTTCTTATGGTGCACAGAATCGCCGGCTGAAGAGATGGATATCTGAATGATGCCTGTGGCTGCAGGCATCATTCAGAAATGATGCCTGTGGCTGCAGGCATCATTCAGATACCCCCACTGAAAGCCAGGACATCATTTCACAATGGGTGGGTATTGAAGTGGTTAAGGGACGGGAGCAATTTTCACGTTTGGTCTGGACATTTCTTGAAACATTTTTCACTTTATTGCCATCACAAAGGTTGAACCCCCCTGAATCCCCTGTGATAGCATGACCTATGACATGTCCTCTTTATGGATATATCTGGGGTCTATGAGACCCCAGATCTCTCCTCTACAGCAGCCAAGTAAACTGAATATGGACAGAATAGAAGAGATAGACTGACTAGGGTAGAGAGTTTTAGAGGATGGGAGAGGCTCTGGAGAAGCCCTGAACACAAGCATGGAAGGCAATTAGTAATGCTTGAGGAGATTGGTGGAGTGAGCTTAGGGGGTAGAAAGATGCGTGTCAGCATACAAATGGCATTGGAAGCCATGGGATCAGCTGACCAGGTAGGGGGAGGTGAAAATAGAGGATAGTTCCAAGAATAGAAACCTGGGGGTTTCCGGATGAAAAGAGAAGGGGGGGGGGGGGGAGGTGGTAGAATTGTGACACTGAAGGTGCAGGGCTCTAGGCAAGAGGCGAACCAAAGCGTACAGTCACAGAGACCAAGGGAATGGAGTTTTTTTTTTTTTTTTTTTTTTTTGGAGAGATGGATAAATCCCTGCTGTGGGTAAGCAACAGGATTTAGAGCCAACGGTTGTCTCTCTTGGAGGAAACAAGAGCGGCCAACTGGATAGTGGGAGGGGATGCCCATGTCATCTTCCCCTGCGGTCCATCGATTGTACAGAACTGAGCAGATCAGGAAGAAGCGGCCCAGCGAGAGCCGAGGCTGCAAACTTGTTGTCAAGGCTCATCTCCGACTGCCAGAGGCGCTTTAGTCCAGGTTCGCCCCGTGCTGCCCTTTGCCAGAGAGCACTGCTAGTCAGGACCAGGTGTTCTCTGCATTGTAAGCATTGTCCCCAATGCCAGTGGTGTGTGGGGGATCACTAATCTCCTGAGGAAAATAGGAGATGGTCGCCCGGGCCAGGACCACGTTCTTCTGGGCAGCCACCTTCACGTTATAACAGAGCTACCAGAGCATTGAGACAAAACCGACCACCACCCTGCCGTACTACAACACCTCCTTCGGTCTACCAGGCCTTAAGTCCTCTGCCACGGCAGTGTAAAAAAATAAAAACTCACCACATTTTAAAGCACTCCCGTCCCCAAGCAAACAGCGATCGCACGTGAGCTATCACCGCAAACGTCAGATCGTAGGCAGGGAATTCTAGCACCAGATCTGTCTAAATCTAAAGTGGTAACCTGTAAAGGCTTTTAAAAATTGTCTATGGATAGTAATTTGTTGCCATAGCACAGGCGTGCAACATATTTGGCATCTATATGCAGTGCAACATCTTGTTTTTTACCCAAAAATTGTGTTATGTATTTTTTTTTTTTTTCATAAAAAAAAAAAAAGCAAACACACACACAACTCTTGAATTTTAAACTGCGCATAAAAAACCGCTGTGACAAAATGCAACATGCTAAAATGTATTTAGGGCAGGGATCCTCAAACAACGGCCTTCCAGCTGTTGTAGAACTACACATCCCATGAGGCATTGTAACACACTGACATTCACAAACATGACTAGGCATGATGGGAATTGTAGTTCCTGAACAACTGGAGGGCCGTAGTTTGAAGACCCTTGATCTAGGGCCTCCTCTATAAATATATGCTTGGGGTTCCAAGAAATTGCGCAGACACCACATCCGTATTAAAAATTCTCATACGTTTCATTGAATTAGATTCACAGGTGTCTTGCAGCAGTGCTCCCTAGAGTTAGCGTGAGACAGGGCGGGAGACCCTTCATATACCAAAAGGTGGATAAAGCACCTGGACCAGATGGCATCCACCCACGGATCCTAAAATAATTGAGCTCTGTAAGTTCAAAGCCACTGTATCTAATATTTAGGGACGCATTAATGATGGGAATAGTACCACTGGATTGGCGTAGAGCCAATGTGGTGCCCATATTTAAAAAGGGAACAAAGTGTTTACCAAGTAACTATAGACCTGTTAGTTTAACTTCTATAGTTGGGAAGATACTGGAACGTTTAATAAAAGACCACAGTTCTTGCTGGAAACAAACTATTTAAGCAACAGACAGCATGGATTCATGAAAGACAGAAGTTGCCAGACAAACTCGATTTCTTTTTATGAAGAGGTAAGTAAAACCTTGGACAGAGGCGTGGCAGTGGACGTGGTATACTTGGATTTTGCAAAAGCATTCGATACAGTTCCCCACACACGGCTCATGTGTAAGGTAAAGTCTACAGGATTGGATATATCAGTTTGGAAATGGATAGAAAAAACGGGCTAAAAGACTTCAGAATTCAGAGAGTAGTGGTTAACCACTTAAGACCTGGACCAATATGCAGGTAAAGGACCAGGCCCCTTTTTGCGATTCGTCACTGTGTCGCTTTGACAATTGCACGCGCGACGTGGCTCCCAAACAAAATTGGCGTCCTTTTTTCCTACAAATTGAGCTTTCTTTTGGTGGTATTTGATCACCTCTGAGGTTTTAATTTTTTGCGCTATAAGCAAAAATAGAGCAACAATTTTGAAAAAAATTCAATATTTTTTACTTTTTGCTATAATAAATATCCTACAAAAAAATATAAAAAAAATTCTCAGTTTAGGTCGATACGTATTCTTTCACCTTTTTTTGCTTAAAAACCCCAAAAAATCATAATAAGCGTTTATCGATTTGTAAACGCTATAAAATTTTGTGCAAACCAAAGTTTTATTGCATTTTTATTAAAGTTTTAAAGTTTAAAGTTTTATTTTTTAGGTTTATTTTTTTTACTACTGATGGTGGCGATCAGTGATTTTTTTCATGACTGCGACATTATGGCGGACAATTTTGACACAAAGCAAAAAGTGCTATAAAAATGCATTGGTTACTGTGAAAATGTGTGCTCACGCTCGCTGGCCGGACTGAGGAGACTACAAGGATCTATATAGCCAGCCTGTCTCTCAGCCAACAGTTGATAGAAGATTTTTCAGAAAATAAAAATAAAAAATGTCCTCAGGGCACTGGGCCCAAAGGGAGCCATACGCACTCCTTTGCTAAGCAGAACAAACAAAAAAAAAAGACTGAGGCTGCATGCTGCAGAGAGGAAGGTTATGTTTAGAGGGCTGTTCAACCCTTGAGAAGGCTGTGTCCGTCCATGGACGATGAGAAAATAATTTTTAACTGGGGTGCATGTCCCTTTGTTGTTTTTATTGAATTTGGTGGAAGATTGGGAGCCCACCTTGACAGCCCTCCAAAAAAAGAGGGAAGTAACCCACCTTGAGTTATGAGCAGGGCTGTGGAGTCGGAGGAAATTTGGGTTCCTGGAGTCGGAGTCGGCAAACAATGCACCGACTCCGACTAAATTTAGATTGGAATAAAAAAAAAAAAGCAAGTTTAAATGTCCCAGTTCACAAAAAGTTATAATTAATGACTTCTCTACTGTAAGAATAAAGACCAATGCATGCAGTGCCTCACGTAACCGCAAAACGAACACATTAAGTGACCGTGAAAAAGCATGCTTCACTATATGGCACGCAACGCACAATTAGGAGCTGCAATACTTATACTTTCCATAGTGTTGTGTTCTGCTTTTACAGGGAACGCAGCGTCCAAGTGTAACCTAGCCTCTCACTGATAAGGGATTAAATAAATATGTTTTTTGCAGGACTAGAGACACTTGTATAAGTGAAGGGAATGGAGGGCCAAAAGTTCAAGACTGAAGCTGTAAACCATTGGAAAAACTGCTGTCATTTAGCTAAGGCTATAAAAACTTGTAAACTCCGATTGTTAAACTTTAAACATGACTATAGGATTCTCCTAGGAAAATCATGTCTTAGAATAAATTCCTGGATCCTCCCACTGCCCTATCTTCAGCAGCAGATAAGCGCACAAAGGAGAAAGCAGCAGCCCAACTACCTCTCTGCTAAAAGAGCTTAGAAGAACTTGGTGAAACAGCTTCTTGGATTCAACTGTAAGTGTTTATATTTTAAAACCTGCATGCCTGCTTGTCTGTATGAGGGAAGACGTGTACATGTTTCTAGAAGAAACCGTCTATCCTAGGTTTGTAAGTGTGGTGCAGGAATGTATGAATGTTTGTTTATGTATAGTGCAGATTGCTTATATGCTTTGAGTACTAAAATGTAGGCTCTGTGTTGTGTGTGTACAGTACATGTCTGCGCATGTTTTTCTGTATAGGACAAATCATGTCTACATTTAGTGCTGGGATATATAGCTTATTTGTTTGTAAAGCCATGTACGTACAACTTACAAGACTGTAGGTTATTAAAAATTTAATTATATGCCAGTTAGTATAACATTTTATATTTTCGGGAAAGAGGCCTCCTAAACAATGGCAAAAAGACTGCTAACAACAAACACGACAAAGTCTACTGTTTATGAGCACTTTGCATTATCAAGTGATGGAAAACATTACATGTGCCAATGTATTAGAAAAGATGATGGTGAAAAAAAAAGTGATGCAAAAATTAGCAATTTTTAGTGGGCCTGATAAAAACCTACAAGAGCATCAAATTTGAAAAGACACTTACAGCGTTTTCATCCCAAAGTGTTAGAAGCCGTGAATGAGAAGGATAGCAATGAAAACATTGCATCTACTTCTGTGACAAAAATCTTTCAGAAATCTACTGAAGAACAATCACAAATAAGAAAATTCTTTACATCTGACAAAGTTACCATAAGGATGACACCAGAAAAATTCAAACACATTATTAAAATGGTAGTAAAGAATGGTTTACCACTATCCTTTTCACAGACAGCCTTTTTAGGCCTAAATGGAGAAATGGCAAAAAAACTTGGTGTTTCTCTGGAAAGAGAAAGTATAAGGAAATGTATAATTGAGGAGGCCAAATGTAAAAAGGAAGAACTACAGAAATTTGTGAAAGGATGTTTTGTCTTCCTTAAAAATGGATGCATGCACACGTCACAGAGTCAATTATTTTGCTATTAATGTTAAGATTTGTGGATGAAAATAACAAAACAATAACACGGACCCTCGGATTAAAGGACACTCAGGCACATCACACCAGTGATTACCTTCAGAAGTTAGTGGAGGATGTTCTAGAAGATTTTGAAATTAATAGGAACAGATTTTATGTGTTGTGACAGATAACGCTTCTAACATGTTGAGCACAATTGAGAAGATGAACGCAGATGAAGAAGGTAACAAACAGATATTAGCGTTAGAGGAAGACAGCTCTGCAAGTATTTAAGAAAGTTTAGAAACTGAAGAGAATGCCGACATTTTTTTTAGACAACTTTGTTGAAGAAGCATTAAAGCTTGCTAGTACTATTCATCATATGCGATGTGCTGTTCATACACTGCAACTTGCCATAAGAGATGGATTAAAAGATCGCCATGCAGCTACACTAATTGGCAAATTACGGCAAGTAACTGTTGCAGCCAGGGCCCCGAAAACAGATGCAATTTTGAAAAGACGTGCAGGAAAAGGAGCTATTTTGGATCAAACAACTCGCTGGGGAAGCACTTATTTAATGGTGAAGCGTTTGCTTGAACTTAAGACTTCATAGAAGAAATGGACAATGAAAATCTTGCATTAACTGAAAGCCAGTGGACACAAACAAAAGAGCTGGAGAACCTACTTTCTCACCCCTTCACTGTCACCAAGAGGTTGCAATGTGACGATCTAACCCTGGGTAAATTGCTCTTGGAATGGAAGAGCCTGTTATATCGCCTGAACAAAAATGGAGGGTTAATAGCTGAGGGCATTGCATCTTCAATGGTGAAAAGAGAGAATCTTTTGCTGGAAAATGAAATCTTGTCAGCGGCTATTTATGTCGACCCAATGAGCCAACTTTTGTTGAACAGTGAACAGACTGCTTCTGGGAAAAAGGCCCTCTATGATGTAGCAGTTCGCATGAAGGGATTACGACCTGAAATACTTCCACAGGATGAAGTTCTTTTAAGCAATAGTGGCAACTCTGGATCATCTTCTTCAAACGAAGAATTAGACTTTGATTGCTTCTTAGACAAAATGGAAGTTGCTAAAGGAAAGAGACGTTGCATAAGCGTTAGAGAACCAGTAAGTGTCCAAATAAAAAAATTCCAACAGGAGTTTTATAAAGCACTAAAAGAAGTTGAAAAGTATGATCGCTCATCAAAACTTACTGTTGAAGAAGCCATCCTTGTTTATCCAGAGATGGTTAGTGATGTGGCCAGAATAGTTACTGCAATGCCACCCACCCAAGTCAGTGTCGAAAGATTATTTTCAGCCCTAAAAATAATTAAGTCTGACTTAAGAGCCTCTATGAAAGAGGATCTGGCAGAGGCAATTCTCTTCCTTAGAACTCTACATTGAATTGATTTGCATTTGCTAAGCCTACAACTACATTTCAAGATTAATATAAACCATTTCTAGGTTTTACAGATTTTGTTTTTGGTTCATTATAGATAAGCTTTGTTTTTGTTCTAAAACAACCAAATAAAGTGGTTTGTATTTTTGAACTGGTAAAGATCCTGTTCCTGATGTTTATGCCTGCTGCTACAATCCAGCAACTTGATTGATTAATAAAAAATAAATAAAAAAAACTGTTTTCAATTCATTGTGTTTGTCTTTTGCTTAAACTGTGCAATACAGTAGACTGTTGGCTTCCCAGCCAGTAGTCCTGTGGTAGGTTGCGTTTCTTTCCCTCAAGGAATGTATAAAAATACATTTGCATATTAATACAGAGGAGTCGGAAGTACATAAAACTAAAGTCGGAACATTAACCGACTCCACAGCCCTGGTTATAAGAGAAGATGGATCCATCTCTTGACCAGGTAAAATATACAGCTGTCACTTGTTTACCAACAAAGTCATGTGATCACTATGTCATGGTTAACATCGTGATAACTATCAGGAACCATGCAGATTGGTATCCAAATAGAACAGTAGCTGTCATTTACCATTCCATGTCACAGCTAGGAACACTCAGCACTACACGCAACATCCTGAAAAATAGTATTCTACAGATCGGGGAATAGGAAGTTGGAAGTCCAGTCAAAAATGAAAAATTATTTTATTTTTTTAAATCAAAAGAGAGGTACTATAGGTTTTTGTGCCTCCTGCACATATATAAGTCAGCAGAATGGCACGGCTGGGCACATGTACGTCCTGTACTAGTACCCAGCCGTGGGAGCGTGCCCCAGTCCGAAGCTCCGGGACCCGATCGCCGCTGGAGTCCGGCGATCGGTCCCCGGAGCTGAAGAACGGGGAGAGCCGTGTGTGACAATTGTCCCAAAAATTTGTCAAAATTGTCCGAAGTGTCAACCATAATGTCGCAGTCACAAAAACAAAAAAATCGCCGCCATTAGTAGGAAAAAAAAATGCAATAAAACTATCCCCTATTTTGTAAACGCTATACATTTTGCGCAAACCAACCGATAAACGCTTATTGCTATTTTTCTTACCAAAAATATGTAGAATACGTATCGGCCTAAACTGAGGAAAAAAAATATTTTTTTTATATATTTTTGGGGGATATTTATAGCAAAAAGTAAAAAATTGATATTTTTTCAAAATTGTTGCTCTATTTTTGTTTATAGCGCATAAAATAAAAACCACAGAGGTGATCAAATAACACCAAAAGAAAGCTCTATTTGTAAAAAAAAAAAAAAAAAAAAAGGACGCCAATTTTGTTTGGGAGCCACGGTGCTCAATCTGTTAAAGCGACGTAGTGCCGAATCGCAAAACCTGGCCGGGTATTTTAGATGACTAAAGGTCCAGGTCTTAAGTGGTTAAATAACAAACATGTCTTACTTACCTCCGCTGTGCAAATCGTTTTGCACAGTGGCCCCAATCCTCTTCTGGGGTCCCTCTGCGGCTTTCTTGGCTCCTCCCCGTATCAGCTAACCCCCCCATGGGAAGTCCTTTCCTAAGGGGGTTACATTGCAGGTGAGCTCCCGAGTCCTGTATTCGGCATCCATAGACGTCAACTACAGGACTCTGCTCTGCCCCCAGCCCTCTTGTCATTGGAGTTGATTGACAGCAGCGCGAGCCAATTGGCTGCACTACCATCAATCTATCCAATGAAGAGCCAAGAAGCCAGTGCGTTCACAACGCAGGACTTTCGAGGGCTCAGGTAAGTAAATGGGGCGGCTGGGGGGGCTTGTAAGCATTATATGTTTTTTCACCTTACTGCATAGGATGCATTAAGGTGGGGGGAAAAAAAAAACCACACAAAGCTTTACAACCCCTTTAAATTATACGCAAAATATCTTTAACATTATTAATTTTCTGTATAGCCGATTGCCAAGCTTAGAAAGTCTAATCAAAGCTAGACAGTGCGCTTCTTCCTGTTCTTCAGGGGCAATCGTACTTCTGAATTCAGCATGGGGGCCTAGAAACATTGTCCTCTGCTACATGCCCCCACCCCGCCTCTCCTGTCAGACATGTCATGACCTGCCCAGCCCCAACCCTCTTCAGATCTGCTCCTGTCTTCGCAACCTTCGCGACTTTGAAAGGTAGCTGTACCAGAGTGTAAAATTGGATCAAAGCTGCACTCAAAGTCACAGCTTCGGAGTCGCACTAGTGGAAACGTAGTTTAAGGCTAGAGTGTGACTCTGAATCAACTTTACACTCTCTGGATCAAAGTTACATCAAAGCATTGCAGGTACCTTTTCAAAGTCGCATAGATTGTAATGAATGTCTTTAAAATGAATGGGCTGTTAATTTTTTATGTGACTATGTCACAAGTTGCATGACAATTCATACTAGGGTTGCAACCAACGATAATTTTCATAGTCGATTAGTTGGCCGATTCTTGTTTCGATTAATCTAATAGCCTAAAAAATAAAAAAAAATTTTTACATTTTTTTTGTACTATAAAGGGCTAATTTTAGCTGTTTTAACCACATTATGTTACTGGCCAATTAATCGATTATGAAAATTGTAATGGATTAATTTCCTATTCGATTAGTTGTTTCGGCCCCAATTCATACTAATGAAGTCTTGGTCTACATTTACACTATTGCAACCACAAAGTTAGAGTGCGACTGAGTGTAGCTTTGATACAACTTTACACTATCTGGAACAACGTTGCATTAAAGTCACATCAAAGCATTGCAGGTACCTTTTTAAAGTCACCGATTTTTAAAGTCGAATAGATAGGAACATGTACCCCCACCGCTGTCCAGCTCACTTCTCCTGTGCACAGCTATAATGTATATGTGCACTGTACCTCCTGTACTAGAGTGCCCACAGTATAGATGAAGGAGCAACAGGGGCACATTTAAAAACAACTTTGTCAGCCTGGGACGAGGGGTGTTCTATGTACTAGCAGATATAAACACAACTTGCAGCTAAACACCAGGTTTATACTTTATAAGCTGTTTTGTTCATTTTGGGGAAAAAAGCTTTTATATACAGTGAGTAAAAATAAAGCATTGAACATGTCACCATTATTCTAGGTAAATATATTTCTAAGAGCCCATTCACACAGGGGCAAAACGACTTCAAGCGCGACTTTGGGAAGCAACTTGGACACGACTTGAGTATGAATCACAGCGTGACTTAAAGTCGCCTCCGGGAGGGGGAACTTCATGCCAAATTTTAAATAAAAAAAACAGCATGGGTTCCTCCTCCAAGAACATACCAGGCCCTTAATTCTGGTAGGGTTTCAAGGGGTGAAAAAACTGCCAGACCCTTATCCGAGCATGCAGCCCGGCCGGTCAGGAAAGGGGCTAGGGACGAGCAAGCGGCCCCTCCCTCCCAAACTGTACCAGACGGCATGCCCTCAACATGGGGGGGTGGGAGCCCTGCAGCCCCCACCTTAAAGCACCTTGTCCCCATGTTGACAGGGACAAGGGCTTATTCCGGACAACCCTGGCCATCGGTTGTCGGGGTCTGTAGGCGGGAGGGCTTATCAGAACCTGGGAGCCCCTTTAATAAAGTAATTTAAAAAGGCAGCTCGGGGGGGGGGGGGCTTCCGACTTCTCCGGTTCCTTCTCCCTTCTGCCGGGCACCTCCGCTGACTTCTTTCAGCTCTTTTACTAGCGGGGGGCATGGTCTTCTGCGTCGCCCTCTTACCTTCGATGTTGATTCGACACTCCCTCCCGCTGTAATGCCAGGTGTGCGGTGCGCAACAATTTATATAGGCCTTTTATAACGTCACAGTCCCAGCATGCTCCGGATGACGACGACATAAGGGGTGGGGCAATTATATTCCCATATGCAGTTTTTTCCACGTAGGGGGTTCCCCTTTAAAATCCATACCAGACCCAAGGACCTGGTATGCTCCTGGAGGGGAACCAATGCCGTTTTTTTAGTTAAAATTTAGTGTTGAGTTCCCCTGTGGGAGGGAGGTGTTTGCCTTATTACAGGTTCACGCAGGGGCGACTTCCTGTAAAGTAGCCTCACTGTGAATGGGGATCCGACTTGGAGGCGACTTCCATTGAAATCAATGGGTACAAGTCGCTTACAAGTCGGATTGAAGTAGTACAGGAAGTATTTTTTCAAGTCGGAGTGACTGCAGTGGTGTGCATTAAGACCTTTAACCCCCCTGGCGGTATTCGAGTCTGACTCTGGGTTAGATTTCTGTGCTGCGATCGGTAAGCCCGAGTCAGACTCGGGCTCGCCTCGCTGAATCCACAGGCATGGTTTACTTACCTTGTTCCTGGATCCAGCGATGCATCCACGCTGTGCGAGCGAGCGGGTGCTTGCTCGATTCACAGAGTGTCCCCGTGTGCCGCCGAGTTCCGTTCCCTGCGACGTTACAACGCACGGGGGCGGAGAACGGCGCCATATTCAAAAAAGTAAACAAACACTATACATACAGTATACTGTAAGCTTATAGATTTACAGTACTGTATGTAAAAAATACACACCCCCTTTGTCCCTAGTGGTCTGCCCAGTGCCCTGCATGTCCTTTTATATAATAAAAACTGTTCTTTCTCCCTGCAAACTGTAGATTGCCCATAGCAACCAAAAGTGTCCCTTTATGTCAAAAATGGTTTTAGATCAGCTAAAAAACAGCAATAAAAAAAAAAAAAATCAGAATCATTTGCAGAATTGAGCGATTTTTTTATGACGAATTTCCCCACAAATTGATGACAGCGACAATTCTGCAACTGAGCAAATTTCAGTGATTTTGATTTGATTACATTATTAAATAATTTTTACTATAATTATATTAGTTATAATTATTTATAATTTATAATTTTTTATTTTTTTTAAATGTCATACCCGGGATGCCTATTAGATTCTTGTTTGGTCAGATTTAAGTGAGTTATTCCTAAGAATTACAAGCCTAAAGTATAAAACTCCAAATTTCCTTGCAAATAATGGTACCGCTTTCAGCACCTAAAATCTGAAAGAACAATACCGCCAGGGAGGTTAAGAGCCCATTCACTTACATTTATTTCTTCTTGCAGCGTGACTTAAGGCGACTAGGGGTGAGCTGAAGTCGGATCCAAAGTCGGACCTGTGTGAATGGGCTCTTAACCACTTAAGGACCGCTGCACGCCTATGTACGTCCACAACATGGCTCGTACAGGCACAAGGGCGTATATTTACGTCCTCACCTTTGTCCGATCGGGACCCCCTCCGCGGCGTGCGGCGGTCCCCCTGGCTCTGGGAGTGATCGCCGACGAGCGGGCGGATGTCCGTTTTTTTTTGCCCCCCGCACGATCGCTCCCAGCCAATGAGAGCGCTCCCCCTTCGTGTCACTTCCTCCTCCTGTGTTTACACAGGAGGAGGAAATTATGTCATCTCTCATCGCAGCGGTGTTTCCCACCGCTGCTGATGAGAGAAGACATCCACAGTAAGTGTGCACCAACACAACACTGACACACACACACAGGCACATTAACCCCCTGTGATCTAATCACTGCATTTAGTGTCAGTGTGACAGGCAGTGTGAAAGGCAGTGTGAAAGTTAGTTAGTGTTAGGTTCAGGATAGCCCCCGTACCCCCCCCCCCCCCCCAATAAAGTTTTAACCACCTGATCACTGCCCTAGTTAACCCTTTCACTCCCTATTGCCAGCATCACTAAGCGATCATTTTTCTGATCGCTGTATTAGTGTCGCTGTTCCCGCTAGGTAGCTATTTTTTTTTATTGCGATTTTTTTTTTTTACTAAAGACATGTAGCTGAATTAATTTTGGCCTAAATGTTTTACTAAAATTGAGTTTGATTTTTTTTATAACAAAAAAGTAAAAAATTGTGATTGTTTTCAAAATTGTCGCTCTATTTTAGTTTATAGCGCAAAAAATAAAAATCGAAGAGGCGATCAAATACCACCAAAAGAAAGCTCTATTTGTGGGAAGAAAAGGACGCAAATTTTGTTTGGGAGCCACTTCGCAAGACCGCGCAATTGTCTGTTAAAGCGATGCAGCGCCGAATTGTAAAAACACCTTGGGTCATTTAGCAGCATATGTGTCCGGGTCTTAAGTGGTTAAAGGTGCTATTGACAAGAAAAGTCCACCATAAAAAAAAAAAAAAAAAAAATCGGTAACAACCTATGCAATCCATACAAAGAAACCAAAACCAATACATTCAGGGGAAAAAAAAAAAAAAAAAAAAAGTTACTTGTATAGTCAATTTACACAGTGCTTTACATATACAATGTACATTTCACATCAGTCCCTACCCTCAAGGGAGCTTACAATCTAAGGTCCACAACTCACATTCATATACTGAGGTTCGATTACGACAGAAGCCAATTAACCTACCTGCATGTTTTTGGGATGAAATTAAGTTAAGTGTAATAAAATTAAGGAGAAAACCAAATAAATAAAAATGTAATCAGCAATTATAAAGCAATTCTGCCCCTTGTCAAGCGCCTAACTACATATAAGTCATGGGGGCAGGTGTCTCTCTGTAGCTCTGTGATCCCCTCTGCATAATCCTGTGCAATTATGGTAGTGGCCTTTTACCTTGATCCAGAGAATGCATTAACCACTTGCCGACACGCCCATAGCCGAATGACTGCTACAAGGCGGCTTGATAATTCTAGGAGTGTCCGTGACCGTCTGGTCAACAGGACTCGGCGCATCACGATAAATGGCCGCCGCTTCCACGTGATCGCTCCGTAAAATGACGGATCGATCCCTTGTAAAACAAACCTGTGTCATGACACGACGCCGGTGGCAGCAGCACTGTGGGCTGCATCTGAAGTGCCAGCCATATCCGGCCTCTATTTGGCCAGGCTGTGAAGTCTCACATGTGGCATCGCCGTACTCAGGAGTAGGAGAATCTATTTTGGCATGTACATGCTATGTGTTAGAAATATTGTATAAATTTATCTTTGATAAAAGTATGTACAAATTGGTGTATATTACCATATATACTCAAGTATAACCCGAGTTGAACACATTTTTTTGTGCTTAAATGCCCCCCTCGGCTTATACTTCAGTCAGATTTTGGTGCCTGACCTCCCATATTTTGGGGACCTAGTACCGGCCGGCCGTAGGTCCCCTGGACCCCAAACTGGTACACATGTAGCCCCACTTATCCTCTACAAGTGTGCAAAGCTTGTTTGGGGGACCTACGGCTGGGGAGCACTGAATTTTCAGACCTGGGAACCCCTTCCATAGACTCCCATGTTAAACGTCAGTCGAGGCATGGGCACAGTGATGCATGCAGATGGACACCCTAGGCTTATACTCGAGTAACTTGAGTTTTGCAGTAAAATTAGGTGCCTCGGCTTATACGCAGGTATATACGGTATTTTGTCTTTGTGAAAGTTAGAGTCCACAAGCCATTGTTGCCAATATCTGAAAATGTATCACACCTGAAGTACTGAAGGCCTATCTCATTTGAGACCCCAACATCGCAGAAAAGTACAAATACCACCCAAAATGACCCCTTTTTGGAAAGAATACATTCCAAGGTATTTAAAAAGAGGCATGGTGAGTTTTTTTAAGTCATTTTACCCCCCACAATTCTTTACAAAAAAAAAAAAAAAAATAGATTTCACAAAATTGTTATATTAGCAGGTTCTTACACACAGCATATGCATACCACAAATTACACCCCAAAACACATTCTACCATTACTCCCGAGTATTGCAATACCACATGTGTGAGACTTACACAGCGTGGCCACATACAGAGGCCCAACAAGTAGGGAACACCTTCAGGAACACCCAGGCCAATTCTGACATTTCTCTCCTACATGTAAAATTCATTATTTGCTAGAAAATTACATAGAACCTCAAAACTTTTTTTTTTTTTTTAGCAAAGACCCTAGAGAAAACAATGAAGGCCGTTGCAACTATCTCGCACAGTATTTGCTAGGGCTGCGCATCTTCACTGGGCTCACGATTAGATTACAAATACATGGTCAACGATTCGATTCCGCAATGCATCACGATTGCCGATGCGCTTCCACTTCCGCTTGGGCCGCCTAGGCAGCCCTTCCTCTAAGCAATCTTCTGGGCACATCACAGGTCCCAGAAGATTGCCGGCTATGCAGGACAGCTCAGTGAAGCTGCAAGCTGTCATAGCCGGATGCCCACAGTGGTATTGCCAGCGCCGTGGACAGGCAGGGGAGAGCATGGAGTGTACGGGTGGCCACGTCGCTGGATTGTGGGACAGGTGAGTCTTTTTATTAAAAGCCAGAAGATGCACTTTTTTTGTAGCTGCTGACTTTTAATAAACAAAATATTTACTGGAACTGCTTTGAACCTCACTCCCTTAAAACAGAGTTTCACCCAGTGGAACTTCCGCTTTAAGCACTCCTTGCACCCCGACATGCCACATGGGTGGGGTGTGTAACCTTTTTAGGCAGATTTCCTGTCTCACTTTCTCCTTCCTGTCCACCTAGGAGAGGACCCCTCTTGTCCTAGGCGGCCACTCTGTGCCAGCGATCTTCTGGGACACAACACAAGATAGAGTTATGAAGCCCCATGCCTCGGAAATACAACTTTCTCTGATGGTTTGTTCCCTGACCTTCATGGAGTTCTCGCCCCACAAATTTCCCCCCTTGTGAAATGTGCAGCTGCTCTGCACTCAGATTCCATTCAGGATCTCCCTTTTTACTTCTACAACTTTTTGCTGCGTACAAGATGGATACTGCGCTGTTCCTGCTGAAGACGGCCTGCTCGTCACTCACTTTCCCCGCCCGGACCTGGTGGATCGCCTTCAATGCTCTGAGGTTCTGTCATCTTTTTTTTTGTCTGACCCTCCATGGCCTTCAGGATAACCTCTTAACCTCCCTGGCGGTACCATTATTTGCAAGGGAATTTGGCGTTTTATACTGTAGGCTTGTAATTCTTAGGAATAACTCACTGAAATCTATCCAAACAAGAGTCTAATAGGCATCCTGGGTATGATTTTTTTTTTCTTATTAAAAATTATAATATAATAAATTATAAAAAATAACAAATAATAATATAATTATAGTAAAAATTATTCAATAATGTAATCAAATCAAAATCACTGAAATTTGCTCAGTTGCAGAATTTTTGCTGTCTTTTTTTTTTATGACGAATTTCCCCACAAATCGCCATCGCTAAATTCTGCAAGTGATTCTGATTTATTATCGCTGTTTTAAAACAATTTTTGCCATAAAGGGACACTTTTGGTTGCTATGGGCAATCTACAGTTTGCAGGGAGAAAGAACAGTTTTTATTATATAAAAGGACATGTAGTGTACAGGGCAGACCACTAGGGACATGGGGGGTGTGTATTTTTTACATACAGTACTGTAATCTATAAGATTACAGTGTACTGTATGTATAGTGTTTGTTTACTTTTTTAAATTTGGCGCCGTTCCCCCCCCTACGTCGCAACGCTCGCAGGGAAGGGAATCGGCGGAACACACAGCATCAGGCGGACATCCGCCCGCCGTGTACTGTGGGGATTCATCGCTGGATCGCAGAGAAAAGGTAAGTAAACTTTTTTCTGCATCCAGCGAGGCAAGTCTGTGTGTGGCACGTGGTTACCGATCGTAGCTTTAAAATCTCACCCCGTGCCACACACGGGAAGACCGCCAGGGAGGTTAACGTCAGGGGCTTGAACCATCCGGTCAAGCAGGCCTCTGTGTGAAAGGAAGCCCTGAAGCTCCACTCTGACATCCTTTGTCTCCAGGAAACGCATCTACTGGCGTCTGGCGCGCCAGCCTTCTGTCACAACAGGTTCCCGCACATATTCCAGGCCTCTGCTTCTAAAAAACAAAAAGGAGTTCTCATAGCGATCAAGGACTCTGTGACCTTCTCCCTTCTGGAGTCGTTGGTGGATCCGGAGGGTAGATTTTTGATACTGGTCGGGGAATTTAATAACACCTTATATACTCTAGTTTAGGAGGGGCGCTTTGATAATGTGTGGGGACTACAACTTAACGATCGACTTCGAGATGGACACTACGTCCAAAGCTAAACACCACCAGCCTATTCTACAACCCCTGTTGCACGCTGAGGCCATGTTTGATGCCTGGAGATGTCAACATTTGAGCGCAAGGGATTATTCTTTTCACTCCTCCAGACATAACTCGTACTCACGTATAGATTTGATCTTGGTTGATAAGTTGCTGTTGGAGAGTGTCCTCGTCCGCCATCCACGACATCACGTGGTCCGACCACGCGCCAGTGTCGGTGGTGGGCGACGGGGGGGGGGGGGGCAGTCCCCCTGTCTTCTGTCTGGAGGGCCAATTCTTCCCTGCTACAACAACCCTTACATGTGTCACATTTGTCTACTCATCTTCAGGAATTCTTTTCTGTAAATTCTGAGTCCGTCTCCAATCAGTTTACTATCTGGTGAGCCCATAAGGCCTATGTTAGGGGACTTTTACTGCAACTTGGTTCACGGGTAAAAATGCAGAGAGCACAAAAATTAGACTCTATTCTTGCTGAAATTAGCTCCCTGGAAACACAGAATAAACAGTCTCCTGATGGCCCGACGGCAACTAGACTGTTTACACTGCGCTCAGACCTCAGGGAGACTGCTGTTGGAGCATTACGATAAACATGTCCAGTCCCTCAAGGTGACCCACTATGCATCCGGGAATCGGGCAGGTAAATTTCTGGCTCAGCGTTAAAAAAAAAAAAAAAAAAAAAAAAAAAAAAAACGCAAAGCGAATGCCAATATTCCCTTTCTTATACGGGGTCCTGACGGTGGTAAAATTTACAATCCTCAAGACATTGCCAATTCCTTCGCTGAATTCTACTCTTCCCTTTATAATCTTTCCGGGGATCCCTCTACCCCTCAGCCTACGGAGGACATCATCCAATACTTTTTGTCATTGTCCCACGCTGTTGGATTCTCTCAACATGCCTATAACTGGGCCTGAGATCCTACGAGCGATTAAAACTCTACCCAATGGAAAGTCACCTGGTCCAGATGGGCTGCCCAATGGCTACTATAAAACCTTTGCCTCCCTTCTGACCCCGAACGCTAGGTAAGGTGTTCTCAGAAGCAATGCTCTCTGCCCCTTTCCCGGAGGAAATGCTTAAGGCTTTTATTGTAACTATCCCAAAACTGGGGAAGTCACCGACTACACCGGCCAATTTCCATCTCTGTTGAACACGGACGTGAAGTTGTATGCCAAGATCCTTGCTCATAGGTTGCTCCCAATCTTGCCAGCTTTGCTCAACCCGGACCAGACAGGGTTCACCCGGGGGAGGCAGGCGTCTGATGCGACTAGGCGGGTCATTGGCCTGGTGCATCATGCTGGGGCCTGTCGGACGCCTTCTCTGCTCCCCTCTTTGGACGCGGAGAAAGCATTCGACAGGGTTCACTGGGGGTATATGGTCCGGGTTCTCGAGAAATTCAGGTTTTCTGGCCCCATCCTGTCGGCGATTCTTGCATTATACTCCTCCCCATGTGCTCAGGTTTACATCTCTAATATGCTCTCCTGCCCCTTCAATATAACAAATGGTACTAGACAGGGGTGCCCCTTGTCCCCCTCTATTTTTAACCTCCTCATTGAGCCCCTAGCAGAAAAGATTAGGTCCCATCCCAGAACCCCTGGCTTTCTGCTGTCAGGTAGGCCTCATAATATAAGTCTGTTTGCAGATGATATCATCCTCTTCCTGACCTCCCCTCATTCTTCCCTGTCCCAAGCACACAGTATCCTCGCAGAGTTTAGTCGAGTCTCTTTTTACAAAATTAATTTTACGAAATCTTTTATACTAGGTCTCAATCTCCCTCCTAGCCTTCAATCTAGCCTGCAAGTGTCCTTCCCTTATTCTTGGGCTGCATCTAGTATAACTTACCTGGGGGCTCCAGATCACAGCTGATCCACCCAAACTCGCCGACGCCAATTATGTCCCCTTGATTGATAAAATATCTACGGAGGCTACGCGTCTGGCCAGAGTCCAGCTGACGTGGTCCGGCCGTGTGGCCTCATTCAAAATGCTACTTCTTCCCCTGATTTTGTATATCTTCCGTACGCTGCCCATCCCACTAAAATCCTGCCATCTTAAGTCTCTTAATGCCATCCTGAAACGTTACGTTTGGGGCTCCAAACGTCCTAGATGTGCTAAATCCCTCTTAACCAAGCATAGGTTGGTGGGAGGCATGGGATTGGTTGATCTTAGGGACTATAACCAGGCGGCTATACTCACCCAACTTAGACATTGGATAACCCCAGGCCCTGACATCCTGTGGTGCAGTGTGGAAGGGGCCCTTTGCCCGTTCGCAGACCTTCGTAGTCTTCTGATCCTTGAGTCCTGGCAATCTCTTCCACTGCGTCGACTACCGTTGACGCTCCAGGCTTCCCTCTCGGCGTGGAGGGAGCTGCGAAATCTGGTAGCTAGCACCCCTAACACTGTACATATCCCTGTTGAGACTCATGCGCTATCCCAAACACTTCTTACTTCAACTGGACTGCTAGAGGCGTCCTATGGGTTGATGACCTATATTGCTATAATGAGCGCAAACCATTCGAAACGCTTGCAGCTGAATTCGAATTACCTCCTACAGATTGTTTTAAACACGCTCAAGCCTCTCACTTCCTTAGGACATGAGGTCTCACCATGTCTCAATACAAGAAAACGTATGGCAGTTCTTCACTAAAGAGATCCCACCCCCTAAAGGAATTTCCTTTTTCTATAACCTCTTCCAGGACAAATTAAATTTCACCGTATTACCTCCCTTTCTCAGATGGGAAGCAGATTTAGGCAAAACGTTCACACTGTACCAGTGGCAACTTTCGTTCAAAGCTATATACAGGGCCTCCAGGTGTGTTAACCACTGGGAACTCTCCCAGAAGATAGCCCAGAGATGGTACCCAACCCCGCATCGCATAGCTAAATTCTACCCCTCGTCCTCCCGCCTTTGCTGGAGGGAATGCGGGGCTGTGGGTACCATCTTCCATGTCTTCTGGCTCTGTAAGAGTCTTACGAGCTTTTGGAGAGGTGTGTTCTGGTGCATTTCATGTTTAACAGGTATTTTGACACCCCCCCAACCATGAATTAGCGTTGTTAAACCTTGGGATTTAAGGTTTTCCCCCTAACTTTCGAACTGTAGTGACTCATTGTTAGCTGCTAGGCTTCTGCTAGCGAGGAATTAGAAGTCCACCAAAGTACCTAATGCTATAGAGGTTCTTGAGATCACCCAAACTAATTATACTTTTGAGACTATGCTGGCAAGTAGGGAAGATAGGAGAACTTCCTTTGATGCTCAATGGAGGTCCTGGGTGGAGTGGTTTACACCGCGGCCGTGATGACCTGTCTTCACTTGTATTTTGTCATGTCTTAAGCAAACTATGTTGTTATGAATATGTTAATGATGTTCTAGCAGATATCCATCCATTCCTTATTCCCTTCTCCCCTACCCCTTCTTACCTCACCCTTGCTCTCCCAGCGTGATCACCTATTTAAGCTAATGCTGTATCATCCGCGACTGGTAAACACTGTGCCCAATATTGTTTATTGTATTGATATCTTGCATATTTGTTATCTGTTGTCGAACGTGATATTACTTGTATCTGCATGATGGTACATGCTGTACTGGCTTCTTTGTTGTCCCCTGGGACTGCTCTATTTTTCTAAGTTTTCTTTTTTTTTTCTACGTTTGTACTTGGAAAACTTCTTAATAAAAACTATTGAAAGATAAAAAAAGTTGGAAACACAAAATATATTTTTTTATCCATCAAGTTCGGCAAAGTGAATCCTTAATTTTTGGTTTTAAAATTTGGCGCACCACCAATGCCTACCTATGCCATGCCACCCACACCAATTACGAGTCGCCATGCCTCCCACTGGCACCAATTTTGGAAATAGTTCACCATTCCTCCTACTTACACCAATTACAGAACACCATCGCCAATCAGGATCAATTCATTGAAATTACACACTTGACCTAACAAATAAAAGGAATTTGATACAACTGTAAGGCCCCTTTCACACCGACACTTTTTCAGGTGGTTTAGCGCTAAAAATAGCGCTGCTATACTGCCTGAAAAAAATCGTGCCCTGTAGTCTTCAGTGGGAAAGCCTTCGGGCTTTCACACTGAAGCGGTGCGCTAGCAGGACCGCTCCAAAGGTCCTGCTAGCCGCATCTTTGCGCTCCTATACTGCTCCTTCCCATTGAAATCAATGGGAAACCACGGTAATGGGGATGGAATAAACCCTTTTTCGGCCTGCTAGCGGGGGGGGGGGGGGGGTTAAAACCGCACCGCTAGTGGCCGGATATTGCGGTAAATACGACGGTATAGCGGTGCTAAAAAACGTGATGCTATACCGCCACCGCACCTCCACTGCCCCGTGTGAAAGGGGCCCAACAGTTGTGCATAATATCCAATCAAGCTTTAGCTTGATCATTTTACCTTTCAAAATAAAAAGAGGGTTATGCTCTGTACACACGAGCTGAATTTTCGTTGGAAAAAAGTTGCATGGTTTTTCCGACAGAATACCGTACAACACTACGACAAAGAAGTTCAATGCTTCCGAGCATGCATGTTTTTTTCTCCTGAATTCCATACAGACGAACTAATTTTCCGATGGGAATTTTTTCATCTGAAAGATTGAGAACCTGCTCTCAAACTTTTGCTGGTGGAAATTCCACCAGCAAAAGTCTGATAGCGCATACACACGGTCGGAATTTCTGATGAAAGGCTCACATCAGACTTTTTAAAAATTGTACATACTGCGCATATGCAACACTCTTCAGCCACCCTTTACTCCATGGGTCCTCAAACTACGGCCCTCCAGCTGTTCAGGAACTACAATTCCCATCATGCCCTAGTCATGTCTGTGAATGTCAGAGTTTTACAATGCCTCATGGGACTTGTAGTTCGACACAGCTGGAGGGCCGTAGTTTGAGGATCCCTGCTTTACTCCATAACCTTTTTGTTCTAGTCTCCTCTGCTTACTGTATAGCCATAACTCTCAGAGCATTGCTATGGCAATTGTCCTCATCAACATACTCCATACTGAAGTTGTAATGTGATGAAAACAAGATGCTGGACAGAAGATGCTCATGCAAAAGCACACAGACCTTTCAGATAAACACTTCCTCACTAGTGTACCAAGAATATACTGGAGGGAGAAAATAGGTGCAAAAGGACAAATACATTTTGTCACTTCCTTTATGTGAAAAAAAATTGAAAGGCGATGGGGGGGGCGGAATGTCCACTGAACAATTTCTCATTACAGATTTGGTCACTACATGATGGTAAAGTTTGCTCTCACAACAGATTTTTCCTTATTCAAAAGAGTTCAGATTGTTTTGGCAACTGTATGGTTGCACGAGTAATATCCCCTCAATATGTCTAGCTGTCCAATTGAGGAGTAGTGAATACTGGATCTCTCAGGACAAAAATGTAGTCTAAATGAAAATGTTGATACACAAGCGTTATCATATTTTTGCTCCACGTACACAATTTAGAAGAAGAACAGCCTCAGTTTGACAGCAATTCACTGTATTGTAATGCGTTATCATTTTGAAACCATCGTGTGAATTCTGTAATCATAGTGCTGTAGAATAGCCGAGTCAACATAATACATCAAACGAGTGCTGGACTACAGGGAATAAGACAAAACACAAACCCGTAACATATGTACACTACATCAAAAGACCCAATGATCTCCATGGCAACCCTTTACCTTCATAATAGCTTTAATCTTACCAATGCTGAAAATATTCTCATACAAGTCCACAGCTGTATATGGTACCCAATACAAGAAAATCGTGTTACCTGGTAACTCAATTATCAAGAAGCTTTCATGACAGCATAGTAGAGAGGCTCCGCCTACCTAAAACAGGAAACACATTGTGCCCAATCTAATAGAGCATAGTCATCTAGTCCAGTAGTTCTCAACCCCAGTCCTCAAGTACCCCCAACAGGCCAGGTTTGCAGGTGGCTTTTAAAGCGGGGGTTCACCCTAAAAAAAAATTCTAACATTACATTTAGCCGAGTTGTGAAAATGAAATTATGCTGACTTTTTTTTCTTGCCGTACATGGCTTTTATCTATATTTTCACCGCGGCTTCTGGGTAGGTAATCGCACGGGACTGGGCGTTCCTATTCACATGCTAATTGACATGCTTCCCACCGGCGCATACAGCGTGTCACGACTTCCAGAAAGAAGCCGAATGTCGGATCAGCGCCTGAGCACCGATGATCGGCTTCTTTCGGCAGTCGCGACGTATGCGCCGGTGGGAAGCACGTCAATCAATTAGCATGTGAATAGGAACGCCCAGTCCCGCACGATTACCTACCCAGAAGCCGCTGTCAAAATAAAACGCCATGTACGGCAAGAAAAAAAAAAAAGTCAGCATAATTTCATTATCACAACTCGGCTCAATGTAATGTTAGATATTTTGAGGATGAACCCCCGCTTAATCAGTCAATGGCTTGGTAAGCGGTTTAATTTAAGAGAAAGTCCAAAAACATGGCCGGTTGGGGGTAATTGAGGACTGAGGTTGAGAACCACTAATCTAGTCCATTCAGATTTTATCAAGAACTGAAGGCAACTAATGGAGCAAGGTACCGTAACAAAATCTTGGATGGGAACCCTGGCTGTCCTGGAAGATCTCTGAAAAATTATCCAGATAACAGTTTTAACCAATCATCTTCCAGAACAGGGGAGGATACACATGAAACATCTTAGTGCAGGGTCCTACTGCTTGCAGAACCTATTCTACATGGCTTAGTCCTGACAGCAGAGTAGGGCAATCCTGAGATGTCAAACATATGAAAATCAGACCAGGTGGCAGCTTTGTATCCATGCTAAAGGCAATGGCTTTTGAAAATTACCTCTAAATCCACTGAGAGATTCTACCTTTAAAACTATGTAGAATAGCCTTTTTAAACTTTAAAGTGTTACTAAACCCACAACCGTAAAATCAGTCTGTATATTCAGTAAAGCATGCTTTGTATACTAATTGTGGAACCTAATAGGTTAATCCTGTGCATTGTATAAAAATGTTCGATGTCTTCTCTGATCCTCCCCTTCTTCCACAGCCCCCAAAAACCATCTCCTGATAGAACTGAACCTTGGGGGCAAGCGGCACATGCTCAGTTTGGCAAGTATTGCTAGAGTTTTTTCCTTGGGAGAGATCAGCACTGTCCAGGAGAGACAGAGGGTCAGGGGTCCTGCAGCCTCATAGGACAATCAGGGGAGAATGGAAACTGATAGAAGTCATAAGCTATATACTGCGGATGAGAAAAGGCATTTAGAAATTTAGATTTACTAAAACCATTGCATTTCCTGGTCTCCCTTAGTACACAGATCTGGTGAATACAGGGTCCTGGGTTTAGTAACACTTTAACCACTTAAAACCTGGACCTTTAGACCTTAACCACTTAAAACCTGGACCTTTAGCTAAAGGACCTGGCCAGTTTTTGCGATTTGGCACTGCATCGCTTTAACTGACAATTGCGCGGTCGTGCAACACGGCTCCCAAACAAAATTGGCGTCCTTTTTCTCCCACAAATATGGCTTTTTGGTGGTATTTGATCACCTCTGGTTTTTAGTTTTTGCAATATAAACAAAAATAGAGCGACAATTAAAAAAAAAATGCAATATTTTTTTACTTTTTGTTAGAAATATCCCCCAAAAATATATATAAAAAAAAAAAAAGAGAAGCTCAGTTTGGGGCGATACGTATTCTACCCATTTTTGGTAAAGAAGAGTTTATCGATTTGTTTGCGCAAAAATGTATATCAATTTAGATTTTTTTAAACTTTTTTAAATTTGAATTTTATTAGTCTAGTATTTTTTAGCATCTTACAATTTTTAGGTATTGAATTTATTTTGTATACATTTTTGAACGAATTGGGAATGCATCATGTTTGTAATGATTCATTTCTCTTAAATAGAGGTGAATATTGCACCATTCTATGTCTGGTTGAATTCTATCCAATTAAATCTGATCGGTAATATGCATTGTACAATGTATGGTGCTTGGTATTCATTTACATTCCTATATCTTGAATAATATATATATATATATATATATATATATATATAATATATATAATAAATATATATATATATATATATATATATTCTCACTAACACCATGATCATAATATTTTGTCTAAAGTGACTGTGCCCAGTTCATATGGGCACACCCGCTTTGGACTATTTGATTGGTATTTTTTAATTATTGATATGGTTTTTATGCTGAATGCTGTTTTTGTCTGCTCGTATAATTCCGGCGGATGTAAATGATTAGCCGGCAGTTTTCAGCCAAGGACAGCACTCTGTTGTATTGTATGCCGTGCACTCTGTAAAGATTATCACACTGTCAAATATACTGTGTCCCTTGATTTGCACATTGCGGTGTCATTCTGTCCTCTGTTGATGTAGCCGTCAGCTGGGGATTGATGCCTGATGCAATGCGAGCGATTTGCTCCTGGGTATAAAGCAGTAATGCATGACACTTGGCTCCACCCTCAGATGATATCCCTTGGGATAAAACTAGTCAGGGCTGAACCAAGTGAAGCAGTCTGATTGTCAGTCGGCATTAGAGATCACTCCCCTCCTCGCAGCTTGACCAGCAACGAGCGTTTGGTGATGTGGTTAACCTGACCCGATTTGGGTAAATCAGTGAGATATGCCATTTTAAAGTTTTATACATGTGAGTGTATTGGATGACGTTTTTATTGGGCGATTAAAGATTTTTAAGCAGGATCACGCTATGTGTCTGTTTCCTACCATCTTTTTCATGTATGAACCCTGAGCCATTCAGAGACATTGAGCAGAGATTGAGGCTGAGATTGCACCTGTGACACGCTGATATAAATTTGCTTTGCGGTAAGAGGCTACCTGGTTGATTGTGATATAATTCTGACATATTGAGGTTTTATTAATTTTTTACCCAGCTATTGATGCAAAATGTATAGCGTTTACAAAATAAGGGAGTTTTATTGCATTTTTATAAAAAAATATTTTTTACTGCCAATAGCGGCAATCAGCGATTTTTTTCGTGACTGACATTATGGCAGACACATCGGACAATTTTGAGACCATTGAAATTTTCACAGCAAAAAAATGCATTGTTTACTGTGAAAATTACAATTGCAGTTTGGGAGTTAACCACAAGGGGGCGGTGAAGGGGTTATGTGTGACTTCATTTGTGTTTCTAACTGTAGGGGGGGGGGTGTGGCTGTAGGTGTGACGTCATTGATTGTGTTTCCCTATATAAGGGAACACACGATCAATGACGGTGTCACAGTGAAGCTGTGTTTACACACAGCTCTCCCCGCGCTTCAGCTCCGGGGACCGATCACGGGACTCCAGCGGTGATCGGGTATGCAGGTCCCGCGGCCACGGAGCTTCGGGCAACCCACGGCTGGGCACATAAAGAGGACGTACCTGTACGTGCTTGTGCCCAGCTGTGCCTTTCTGCCGACGTATATGTGCAGGAGGCAGTGCTTAAGTGGTTAAAGGCCAAATTTATCATTGCACAGGTAAAAAAAAATAAAAAAAAATATTGCGTTTATTTTCTAAAACAGGAGCCTGGAAAACACTGCACAATGACAGGCTCCTGCATACACTTATTCACCAAGTGTTTAAAAATGGTCATATCATTGGGATATGAATTTTTTTTTATTGAATTCAAAGTGTCCCAAAAAAAACTAGCAATAGGTGAAAAAAAAATTTTGATAGTAGATCCACCACGAGAGAGAATAGGAGGCTTACCAGAAAGCGTGGACTCAACTATATGCACTTAATGAGTCAATCAGGCTTATATTGATATCCGGACATCAACCTTCCATCAGGGAACAGGGATGGGTTTTGAGTGTAAATCAGCTCCTCATAGGGTAGGTAAAAGGCCAAGAAGGATGGAACACCAGAACCGATATATAGGACTCGTAGGTTCTTTGCCAGGGATCCAAAATACTCGGATGCAACATTTAGGGAGGAAAGAAATGGATGCAAACATAGTGTAATAACGTATGGTACTTTTACTGTAATACACAAAATACAGTTGGTTGCACTCACATTTTAGCAGACATTCAAAGGGCATGTAAAAACATCTAGCAGTAAAGTCAGCAGAAGACCCGACGCGTTTCGATCAAACGATCATCATCTGGGGTGCTGACCGACTGCTATAGTAACACAAAATATATAGCAATATCCCCCTACCTTAATCACGGCTCCAGGTTCAAGAGATCACTAATTACAGATGACTTCCGGGTATGGAGGTGGCGTGTAACCAGCGTGCGTTCCAGCTCTCGCTCTGGAGGACTAGTTGGAGAGCAGCGCCAGACGCATAGGTATAATGACGTCAAGACGTTCATGGATAGCAACGTATATCAGTCCAGCATAAACAGATGCTGAGCTGTCATCACCTGCCCGTGCGGAAAACAGTATGTTGGTCGCACTATACGGACCTTTCCCGTACGGGTAGGTGAACATGTTGCCAAAATTGTGGGTGGTAGTACCGAACACACGGTCCCATGACATTACAGGGAATGTCACCAACGCAACCCTAAGGGTACCCAGTTTTTGATTATCGACAAATATGTACCACCTTGGAGGGGAGGGGCCAGAACGAGAGGTCTATTGGATACATGAATTGCGCACGCATGTGCCACACGGCCTAAATGTCGAATTGGACATAAATGCTTTCATTAATAAATCTTGATGTCTCAATTTTTTTTGAGTGCCCCTACTCTATCACGGCTCCTTATTTTTTAGTATATAATTTTACTTTTTTAGTTTTTAATTTTTTAAAGTTTCAAAGACTTTTTTCATGACACACAGTTTTAATAAACTGTAGTTGCCATATACTGTATACACTAATCACGGATTTATATTCCATGACCGTGTACAGTATTACATTTTAATTCACAGGTTTATTCTCTTTTTCCCCCCGTCATATTTGAGTAATCGGCACTATCTGTCATCCTAATAGGTGATTTGGATTTGTTGCCTGATACCGACATCTACTTATATTCCATCCCCCCGTTTTTTTATATAGCCTTTTTTGTGTATTTATGGCCTTAAGTGTCAGTGTTGTGCATGAAAGCGCTTGATTGGGTCATACAATCCCCATGTGACCATACGTCCGACGATACACTCCGGTCTTTCTCGTTGACACGAGGCTTGGAGCGCATCGAGTCATCCACAATCGCCATGAAGGCGGACGCGCTGTGATGACAGCTCAGCATCTGTTTATGCTGGACTGATAGACGTTGCTATCCATGAACGTCTTGACGTCATTATACCTATGCGTCTGGCGCTGCTCTCCAACAAGTCCTCCAGAGCGAGAGCTGGAACGCACGCTGGTTACACGCCACCTCCATACCCGGAAGTCATCTGTAATTAGTGATCTCTTGAACCTGGAGCCGTGATTAAGGTAGGGGGATATGGCTATATATTTTGTGTTACTATAGCAGTCGGTCAGCACCCCAGATGATGATCGTTTGATCGAAACGCGTCGGGTCTTCTGCTGACTTTACTGCTAGATGTTTTTACATGCCCTTTGAATGTCTGCTAAAATGTGAGTGCAACCAACTGTATTGTGTATTACAGTAAAAGTACCATACGTTATTACACTATGTTTGCATCCATTTCTTTCCTCCCTAAATGTTGCATCCGAGTATTTTGGATCCCTGGTAAAGAACCTACGAGTCCTATATATCAGTTCTGGTGTTCCATCCTTCTTGGCCTTTTACCTACCCTATGAGGAGCTGATTTACACTCAAAACCCATCCCTGTTCCCTGATGGAAGGTTGATGTCCGGATATCATCAATATAAGCCTGATTGACTCATTAAGTGCATACTTAGTTGAGTCCACGCTTTCTGGTAAGCCTCCTATTCTCTCCGGTGGTGGATCTACTATCAACATTTTTTTTTCCACCTATTGCTAGTTTTTTTTGGGACACTTTGAATTCAATTAATTTTTTTCATATCCCAATGATATGACCATATTTGAACACTTGGTGAATAAGTTATATGTTGCTTCACGTATTATATACACTAATTTATTTCAAGTCTTTATGATGCTTTATAGTGTTATACTGTTATTTCTCACATAATCTTAAGCGCTACACTGTTTTTTTTCATCTGTTTCTTGTTGCAGAATCCATCCAGTTCTGTTGGCAGCCTTTTTTTATGTTTAGTTAGGTAGCGCGGTGTTATATGCACTTTTGTACATATATTTTTACTTTCCTGCATACACTGCCTACAGTTCTGTAGCTGGTATTTCTGTACAGCTGTAATTGCAGAACTGTAGGAAACATGAAAAGCTTGAAAATCCATTAACCCAAAATATTTTTAAAACAATTTCAGATCCCAAGAAATTTTACTGAAATCAACTGAAGGCAAATAAATAGAGATAGAGAGATATATAATCTCTATCCACACACACACACACACACACACACACACACACAATAAAATCATAATATATATATATATATATATATATGGATTAACTCGGTAGCGGGTGTGTGACCCCCTGGATGGGTTCACTACACGCTGAACTGTACAAAAAGGCACTTTAGGATGACTGAAAACAAAATTATATGTACTGGTTGTGACCGCTCCTTCACTCACAGCCTCAGGATGCAGAAATCAGTAGTCATCCCTAGGCTGTCTTTATAGGGGCTTTAATTGCTTAATTCTGAACAGCTGAAACCTTTTAACGCCCCAAACTTCTCTGGCCATCTCTGCAGCCGACGCCCAATAGTAATTGGTGTATTGTCTAAACAAGGCAGAAATATATCTCCCGTCTGGGACAACACACACAGATTTACCCGACTTCCTGTCATTATATCTATCTATCTATCCACATATACACACTTTACATTGGTAGTCACTAGGCATAATAAAACTAGGTCAACCAATATGGGTTTTTCTCTGGCCGATGCAGTTTTGATATTTAGAAGTTGGGGCGCTTATTGCTGATATTACGATGCAGATTTTTGCAGCCGATATTTTTTTGGCAAGTGCCACTGGTTGGTGGCACTGCCAGGTTTTAACATTGAGCTGATATGTCAGTTTCAGTTACACTAAATGCAGAGAGAGACCAGCTGTCAAACTTTAGTGGCGATGTCGGGTGTGGGAGGGCCTTGCAGCCAGCAAACAAACCCCAGCCAATGATTGAGCCGCTTAAGGGGTAGGGACACACATGTAGCATCCTGCCCAGATCCCATTGGCTGGCATTTGATAGCTGCTGGGTTCCTTGCCGCCCCGGACATCACCAATGAATTCTGACAGCTCCACTTTCTCTGCAGTTACAAGTGAGAGTTTAGCTGCGGTAGATAACTTGATCTATCCGCAGCCAAAAGCTAAATTCTATCCACCCATGTTAAAAGGGCGCAAGTTGTATTGAGACTCCAGATAAAAGGTGCAGTAATATGCGATGATGGCTAATACATTGATTTTACAGCAGCTCCTTATGTGCCTAAATAGTTACTCTGAGCATGGCCAAAAAAAAAAAAAAAATGCCCTTGTCCCCCAGTAAGAAAAAAAGAAAAGTGAGCCCTAGGTGTTTGAAAGGGTGGATAGAGAATCACACTTTATGATCTCAATAATTGCTAGATTGCCAATCAGGTGGTGTAGGATTGGACCCTAAAGTAATAAATTGTTGACAGAGTATCTCATGAGGAGTCTGCAAAATGTGGCAATTCCAAGGGGCTCTTTGGCCATAAAGGGCTGTAATGAATCCTTGTCGCCGCCGCAGACCAGTTTCTCAGATGAAGAAATGGGAAATTCAGGAAAAACCCTATACGTTAGTATCAAACAACAGAGTTATTTACAGCTCTGCTATGCCAATTCAATGTTAAAAATAAACTGATTCAGAGTGATATTTCAAAAGAACAAAAATCAGACAGTATATGCTTGCATATGCCTACATACACAATAGATCTGGCCAGAACTCAACCCAGCCAGGCCAGAACTCAGAGCAGGCAGCCAGATCAGAATTGAGGCCAACCAGGCTTGAAAATAATCAAGCCAGCCTGCAGTAGAAGTTTGGTGGACTTTAGGCTCCTTACACACGGAGCGGTCCGTTTTTCGGTCCGCTCCGTGTGTCCCGTCAGCTCAGCGGGGGGTCTCCGCTGAGCTGTCGGGCGGACAGGGACCGCCCCGTCTCTCCTCCGCTCTCCCCTATGGGGAGTCGGATAGAAACAGACCGTCTGTTCATTTGCATCCGATCCGTTTGGCCGGACGGAAGAAAAATAAGACATTCTTCCGTCCGCAAAAACGGATACGGATCGAGCGGACGTTAGCGGATGCATCATCCAGATCCGCTCCCATAGGGAAGCATTACAAGTCCGTAAACGGACTTGTAATGAGCGGACCGTTCGTCCGCTAGTGTGAAAGGGCCCTTACATGAGCATTGAGGTGACCAATTACTCTCCATACAACAAATTGTGAATGGCAAGTTTCTCACTGAAGCCAACTTAAAACTAGGACAGATGCTGTATATACTCACAGGCCACTTTATTGGTTACACCTTTTAAATTGCTTGGTAACATTGCTAATCAGGCAATCTCATGGCTGCAATTCAATGCATTTAGGTATCTAGACACGAGAACAACTTGAAGTTCAAAACCAAGCATCAGAATGGGGAAGCAAGGGTATTTAAGTGACTTTAAATGAACAGGGCATGGTTGTTGGTGCCAGACGGGCTGGTCTGAGTATTTCAAAAAAAATTATGATCTACTGGGGTTTTCATGCACAAACATCTCTAGGGTTTACAGAGAATGGTCTGAAAAAAATAAAAATAATATCTCAGCAGCAGTTGTGTGGATGAAAATGCCTTGTTAAATCGTTACAACCAAGGTATGCAGAATACCATTGCTGAATGAACATATTGAACCAGGTGAGCTACTGCAGCATACCACACCAGGTGCCACTCCTGTCAACAGGACACGGAGACTACAATTTGCACAGGCTCACCCAAATTGGACAATAGAAGTTTTGAAAAACAAAATCTCCTCAGGACACTCTTCCACACTGAGAACCCCTGACTAGCCCTCACACCTGGCTAGATTAAGGCGACAGCATAAAGGATTAATATCATCTGATATTTTATCTTTCATCAATAGACTTTACACAATAGGATTCATTCCTTGTCTGAGGCCTCCCCAGCAATTCAATCTGAGCGGATACAATACACAGAGACAGGGGACTAGTGGTTACCTCAGCATCGCTCCTCAAGACCCTCAGTCCATATTCCCCCCGTCAGAGTACATTACAGCCTCTCAGATTAAGGCTACCACCTGAAGAAATATACACCACATAATTTTAAGGCTGCAATCTTAAGAGGAAAACTTTCATTCAACAATATCTTACTTAATCTGCAATAATCGCAAGTCATTTACTATAATTCATTTCAGGGATACTTTTAAGGTGGCGACTTAGGGAAGACCCACCACTCACCGTCGGGTGTCTGATGACAAAAATTTTTCAAGATCTTAGATTCCCCCCCCCCATCTACAGTAATGACACCCACTTATTATATTAAACAGGGACTCCACCTATAACAGATTTTGTCAGTTTTCACAGTTTGACTACAAGCCCTGGTACCCAGGTATGAACTGGACACTAAAATATCATGCTCCTCCCAATGGTTGATTCAGGATACTTAATAAATCTGCCGACCCTAATATTCACTTAGCTTTGACTCATGTGGGTGCAAATATTCTGCTACACATTCAATACATGAAGGGAAAGCGAAACAAGAAGAACAAGAATACTATTAAAACTTTAGCCGTCGAGGAATATCTTAAAAACATGGACTCCAAACTCCAGACACATACGCTGGAAATTACCGAAAATTCTATGTCTGTCAAACAAATCTCATCTCACCTGTTAGCCATCTCACCACCCCCTTCATCAGACTCTATATCACATACAGCGCTATACTCGTCTGTTAAAGAAGGAATAATATCCACAATGTCGGGTCAATTAACCCCTTCTGAGGCCCCTTCTCAAAACCCTATCTACATCCATTCTAATACTGAACGCTCCCCTGAAGCCCCCTTCAATGTTACTGACTTATTCAACAGGATATTGGAAATTCTAGATAGGGCCTCGCCCAGAACGCTGAAAAAATCACTAAGGACATCAGAGCCGACTTCAAAGTCTTGGAAACAGGATGGAATCCATAGAACGGAAACTGGATATTAATGTCTCTAGAATCGAACAAAATACTGACCACATACAACACCTTCAAGAACAACTGGAGGTGGCCCAGGCCAGAATAGATGATTTGGGAGAACAGATCAAGGAGGGATAATTTCAGGCTCAGGGGGCTACCTGAGTCCATCACAGATGTACACTCAGCTATACAGGACATCATAAAAATCCTGATCCCCATCCATACCTATTCACAAAATGGAATTAGACAGAGCACATAGATCCCTAGGCCCACCAAGAAAAGACGGCTTACCGAGAGATGTGATAGTAAAGCCTCACTATTACTCCACCAAAGACGAGGTGATGAAAAAATCTCGACAACAAGAAAACCTTCAATATCAAGGTGCAACGATTCAAATATTTTCAGACATATCTCCCTACACCATTCAGAAGAGGAGAGCGATGAAACCACTACTTTCTGCCCTCATGAAAAAAGACATTAAATACAAATGACCTCCTTCCCATTCGCCTTAAAATTCAAATATAACGGCAGACTCCACGTAGTACACAACTTTCAAGAAGGTGAAAGTCTATTACTAGACCTGAAAATTATTTCACATGAACCAGCCATGGACACTTTACCACCGCAACAAACCTCAGCTAAAAGAAATACACCCAATAGTCCAACCTCAAATCCCTGGAATAGAGTCAAACACAGGAAAGTCTGAAATAACTCTAAACATCAACTGAAATGATTTAATCTTAGCTCCGGTGGTGTCCATCCCCCATTCATATAAGTTGTTGTGTTTTTTTTTTTCTCCCCAATAGGCCTTCTTTTAATATGAATTGTTTCTCAATTCTTGATCAAATTACTTATAAGGATTTCTGGTAGAGTAAGAGTTAATATTTACTGGCTCACTTATATAATTTATTTATTTATTCTTGTGGTTTTTCAATATCTACTTACCCATATGGTTCTACAATTTTTTTTTTTTTCTATGGTATTAAATAATATATATATATATATATATATATATATATATATATTATTTAATACCATAGAAAAGGTACCATCTCTTCAATTGTTATTTTTGGGGGATCAACCCTTTTTGTTTTTCAAAATTTAATTCATGAACTTTTTGATTGTCGCTGACAGTCGGCGGTGAGGCCCTGAGCCTCAACCTACTTCTTGGAGCGACACTTTGTCGCCCTGACAAGTAGGAAGTTAGTCCTCTAAATGGACTACTCTAATAAATTCTGTTTGATTGAAGGAAGGAGCAAACTTCCCTTCCTTCAATATGGGTCATGATTTGACCTTTTGCAATACTACATCTTGCTTTGTTGTTACCATTTTTGCCTTTATTTCCATGTATCTATTCTCCCCTTTTCCCCCTTTACCTTCCCACCCTCCCTCCTGGCCATCACAGGTGTCTTCTGAGCTATGGACTCAGTCTTCAAGACACGATCTGTCCATAACACTCTTTACGACCCATGGCTGGCTCAAATAACACTACTAAACCCCTGTGTGTTGTGACACACAACACCCAGGGGTTGAACTCTCCTATTAAAAGACGAAAAGCCCTCCAGGCATACAAGGCACTTCATGTAGATATAGTGCTCCTGCAGGAGACACACTTCCCAAGGCGGTACTCCCCCTCATTCCTACACTCCCACTTCCCAGTATTCTACTTATCCAACGCGGAAAACAAGACGAAAGGAGTGGCTATCTTGTTATCCAAATTTTGTAAGGAATATAGAGACCCGGAAGGCAGATTTATTTTGGTAAAAGGAACTCTAGACGAGAAGCTATACACGTTTGTCTCCTATTACGCCCCCAATAGGGGACAGAAGAAGTTTTTCTCTCTCGCATCATTATTATGGGAGGAGACTCCAACCTGGCTTTCGATTCGGGTTTAGATAAATCCAAACCAAATAATAAACTCATAAGGCCAACCAAAATTAGCACACAAGTAGCTCGCATGCTTCATCAATCCCGATTGACCGATATTTGGAGAGAATTAAATCCGAAAACTAAAGATTACACCCACTATTCTAATCCTCACAAATCGGAACTCCCGCATAGACCATATATTATTATCCAACCATCATGTCCCAGCAGCCTCTAAATCCACTATGATTGTCCCTTGGTCAGACCACTCCATGGTTCTATTAACCTTGAGAAAAGACACAACTCATAAAATGTCTCACTGGACACTTAACCAGTCGATCTTAAAAGATCCACTCTCATGGCAGAAATTGAACAATCCATAAAGGAATATTTTGAAATTAACGATACTAAAGATATATCCCCAAAAACCTTATGGGCTGCCCATAAAGCTACAGTTAGGGGAAAAATAATACAAATTGCAGCCAAACTTAGAAGACAAAAGAAAAGACCATAGAGAAATTGGAAGAGACCTATTAGAGTTACGTAGAAAACATAAATTAGACCCTCTCAGTGTTCCCACCCACGATCTTGACGCTGCTAGATCGGCCTTAAACCTAGCTTAGACAGCAAAATCAGAAAATGATCTAAAATGGACATGCCAGGTTCTACCATTTAAAGGATAAAATAGGTCCAATGCTAGCACGCAAACTATCTCCCAGATTTAAATCGAGAACCATCCCTAAGATAAAAATGGCAGATGGTACCCTTACCCTAAATCCTCGGCGGGCGATGGGGGCCTTCCACACGACTTCTATTCCAAGCTCTACGCCAAGGATAGTAACTTTTCTTCGGACAAAATAGTGAATATTTGAACAGCCTGAATCTTCCCAGGTTGACAAAGGTTCACAAGGAGTTGATGGAGGCACCCATTTCAGCTGAGGAAGTTATGTCAGTGATCAAAAACTTAAATTAAACACAGCTCCTGGCCCTGATGGATTCTCAGGGTCTTATTACAAAACATTTCCTATCATTCTATCACCCTACCTAGCACGATTTTACAATCATTTGACTGAGGGCTCCCCTATAGATAAACAACTTAATTTGGCCTATATTTCGTTGATACCAAAACCCGATAAAGATCATAGCCTAGTGGAGAACTATAGACCGATATCCCTCATTAATAACGACCTAAAAATACTTACTAAAATAATAGCTAATAGGATGTCTGCCTTCTTAGGTCAATACATATCCAAAGATCAAGTAGGTTTTATCACAGGGAGACAAGGCCCGGACCAGATCAGGAGAGCTATTGATCTTATCTCTTTAATGTACTCGGGGTGGTCTGGAAGCACTAGACAAAGAGGTATGCTTCTCTCACTTGATCTCCAGAAAGCCTTTGATTCAGTATCTTGGCCATTTTTGTTTTCTGTTTTGAATCGTTGGGGGTTTGGTTCTAAATTTTTAGGAATCATCTCCGCTCTCTATTCCTCCCCTGAAGCTAAAATCCGGTTACAAGGCATATTCTCGGAATCTATAAATATCCAAAGAGGCACAAGACAGGGCTGCCCTTTATCTCTTCTGATATTCGCTATTGTTATTGAATCTCTGGCCATAGCCATCCGAGATAACTCGAATATCAGGGGAGTTCATTGTAATAAAAAAGAACACAAATGCGCATTATTCGCAGATGATTTGCTACTCTTCGTGACCTCTCCTATCTCCTCCCTTCCGGACATTTTCTCCCTGCTAGACGAGTGCTCTAAAGTCTCGGGTCTCACGGTAAACATGCCTAAATCTAGGGCCCTTAATATTTCTCTTTCAGAACCCACAGTGTCCCTCTTGAGAAACAAATATACTTTCAAATGGGACTCTACGTCTACTAACTATTTAGGTAGCAACCTGACCCCAAATTTCCAGAATTTATACTTAGCCAATTACCCTCCTATGTATAGGAAACTCGAGAAGGACCTTACCGAATGGGGAGCGCAGAAAATAGGCTGGATCGGCAGAATTAATTCTACCAAGATGACTCTCCTCCCGAAACTCCTATATCTTTTTCGATCCCTTCCGATCCCGATAATAAAAAGCCATCTAAAATCCTTTCAAGGTAAAATCACCAAGTTTATCTGGAACAAAAAGGGACCTCGTCTTCCCTCTCGTAGTCTGTTTAACTTACCTGAACAGGGAGGTCTAGGAGTGCCAAACTTGTTACGGTATTATCAATCCGCGAGGTTAGCGCAATTATCGGAGGTTTACCTTAAAAATGATTGCCCAGATTGGATAGAAATAGAAGAACAGGCATCCCCATTGTCCACAATTTAAGAACTCATGTGGCGCACTCCTAAAAGTAGACCCCCTATACTATCCCCCACCCTATCACAAGCATTGGTATTATGGGATTCACTTAAAAGCAATCCACTCTTAATTTCTAGAGGCAAACCTTTGTCAAGTATCTTTCTCGACCCATCTTTCTGCCCCAAAACGGAAGTGGACTCCTTCAAATGGTGGCTTGATAGGGGGGGTGTACCGCATTGGACGTTTCTTTCAACATACAGGTCCTCTTCCTGAGCAATTCCTTATAGACAACCTTTGCCCCCCCCCCCCTCTGAAAGATCCAGACTACACCAAATACATACCTTTGCTCAGAAACTTTGGAACGATAAAACAATTTCTGGCCTTTTGACCCCATAGGAACACAAATGCGAACAAGCTCAGAATAGGAAAGGTAATATCTCTATCATCTACAAATCTCTTGCATCAAATAACATAAAATTACCTCATATGCTAGCTTGGGAAAGAGAGCTTCAAGAGGACTGGGACTTGGTGGACTGGCAAAAAAACTACTCTAGATCTCTTAAGGGTTTTAAGAGTCCATCCCTCATTGAAGCTAATATAAAAAATTTCACTAGATGGTACTTGGTCCCATTTAAATTGGCCACCATGTAACCGTCATCCTCACCACTATGCTTTAGAGGTTGTCAAGGAATAGGCACCATGATCCATACTTGGTGGGAGTGCCCTAGGATACGGGGATTCTGGAACAGGGTATTCCAGATTATCAGGAGAGTTACCGGTTGTAACCTCCATCAATCTCCTGCAATAGCCTTATTGAATGGACTAATACCACAGAGCTCCAAGGCCATTAGACAGCCGATTCTATTTATACTGACTGGCGCCAGAATCACTTTAGCGGCTGCATGGAAGAAACCGTCGGTTTCCATTTTACACATGAAGAGAAAGGTTACATGGATTATGGAACAAGAAAAAGAATTAACTCTATGTTAGATACCTCTACCCAGTTCACTGAAATTTGGGAACCTTGGTTGATTTACATGGGAATCTCCCACAACATGTAAGTTTAGTTTTGGCTCTGGACTCAGACTGATGTAATCCTATGGCAGGTAGGCCCACCCTCCCTTTCCTCTCCTTCCTCTTTCCTCATTCTCCCCCTCTCCTTTTCTTTATTTTTATTCTTTCTCTTGAACAGGAGATATTCATTACATATCATATTCTCCACTGGTCTCAGGTAGTGCTGATTTAGTTTAACTGGATGTATGTATTAAATTCCATTTGGATCTAATTTTTTTGTCATCAGGGGGGGCTGCCCCCCCTCCTCGACACAGATTGCTCCCGATGGGGGTGTCGGGGGGAGGGGATGCCCCCGGAAACCTATCCTCTCCACGGTTCGGTATGATTTATTCCTTACATATATTTTAGTTTTATGATCTCAGCTTATAATAAAAGTTTTATAGATTGCTTAGTAAACAGGGAATTTTAGCCCTAAAATGTTGTCGCTACCTCTACTGATTCCCATCCCTCCTGATTATACACGTTTACACTCCCATGTTAGACTTACCAGGTATATAGTTGGGACATTGGGGGGGGGGGGGGGGGAGAAGGGGAAATCTAGTTAAGAAATGTAATCTATTGTTTACTACTATAATTGTCAACACGATGTTTGCTGATGCATTTATTGTATTACGTTTATTACTCTGTATGCTCTTTATTTTATTATAATAAACTTAAATGAAAAAAAAAGAAGTTTTGAAAAAGGTTGCCTGGTCTGATGAGTCTCAATTTCAGCTGCAACATTCAGATGGTAGGGTCAGAATTTGGCGTAAATAACATGAAAGCATAGATCCATCCTGCCTTGTATCAATGGTTTAGGCTGTTGGCCTAATGGTGGGGGGGGGGGATATTTTCTTGGCACACTTTTGACCCCTGTTGAGCATCGTTTTGCCACTTGTCCACCGCCCGCCGTAAGACTCCATTGTTCTGCCAGGACGTCATATGATGTCCTGTCTTTTAAAGCCTCTAGAGGCGCTCCCGCTGCTTTGCTGGGATCACGATGCGCGTGCTCAGTAACTGAGCAGGGACGTGGAGCTCTGTGTGTAAACACAGAGCTCCACATCCTGTCAGGGAGAGAGGAGACGGATCTGTGTCCCTTGTACATAGGGACACAGCATCGGTCACCACACCCAGTCAGCCCCCCTCCCCCTACAGTTAGAACACAAACTAAGCTACACATTTAACCCCGTCCTAGTGGTTAACCCCTTCCCTGCCAGCCACATTTATACAGTTAGTGCATATTTATAGCACTGTTCACTATATGAATGGTCCCAAAAAATGTCACAAAAGTGGCCGATGTGTCCCCTATGTCGCAGTCCCAAAAAAAAAAAAAGACATAAAACTATCCCCCTATTTTGTAAACGCTATAAATTTTGTGCAAACCAAACGATAAATGCTTATTGCATTTTATTTTACCAAAAATAAGAATACGTATCGGCCTAAACTGAGGAAATGTGTGGCTTATTTGTGGGTAGGGGGGGGGACGTCAATTTTGTTTGGGAGGCACGACCGCGCAAATGTCAGTTAAAGCGACGCAGTGCCGGAAGCTGAAATTCGCCTGGGCAGGAAGGGGGCAAAACTTTCTGGGGCTGAAGTGGTTAAACACCACAGCCTACCTGAGTATTGTTGCTGACCATGTCCATCCCTTTATGACTAGTGTACCCATCTTCTGATGCATTTAATTTGTCAGATAATGCACCACTTGGCCCAGAAAATTGCTGCAATTACAAATGTTGGTCTATTTTATTGGTACGAAAAAAAAAAAAACGAACAAGGGGGGTGGCCTGGAGCGGCATGGGATAGGACGCTGGTGACCTGAGCTCCGCTGGCCGAATATCCTACCTCGATATCCAGAGACCCTGAATGCAGCTACATCACAGGTAATGGCATCCCCTGGACCGGGCACCTTCCGGGATCATGTCCCCGCCGAAGAAATCCACATCAGCGGCTACTAAACTGGCGCAATATAGGAGGCGTCCAGGGGCACGGACACAGCCAAACTCCTCGAGGCTATCGCAGCATGTCGGGAAGCCATTACATCCTGTCAGACCAACCTCACAACTCATATAGAGGAGGTAAAGATCGATATCTCCCTGGTCAGACAGGACTTCTAAAAACTCAGAGAGGGTCACGGATGCGGAGACTCGCCTGGGCATGGTGAAGGAATCCATCTCCCCCTCCAGATCTCATCCGATGCTATGCAGCTTTAAATTAATTAGCTCCTCCAGAAGCATGATGATATCGAGAACAGAGGGCGCAGGTGTAACCTGCGGTTCATAGGCCTGCCGGAGGGGGTGGAGGGGAAGGACCCCCCAACATTTCTGGAAACGCTGCTGGCTGACACATATGGCAGGGAATCTTTCTCCCCTACATTTGTTGTGGAGCGGGCCCACCGCATGTCGGGCAAACCACTGCCCATTGGAGCACCCCCCCCCACCTTCATAGCAAAGCTCCTAAACTTTAGAGAACGGGATGCTATCCTCAGCAGAGTGAAGGGAAATATCCGGTTTGGAAACAAAATGGTCGCCGTCGTCCCAGAATTCTCAACGGAGGTGCAGAGAAAACGCAAAACTTTCACATTTACCAATGTGGCCTATATGAATGTTATGCTAATTCTTGCCGTTTCTCAGGTTGGACACTATTTTTGCCCTGTTAGCGGTTAATGCCCGCACCAGTTGGGGTTCGTGCAGGGTGGGGAGGGGGGCGTTTGGGTTTCTAATGTTTGGGGACAGCCTTTTTTGCCCCGAGCAAACTTATCTCTCTTGATGCCGACACCTGCTCCCGGCTGGGGGCGCTCATGTGGGGTGGGGGCCCCCTGGGGCGTCCCAGTTCCCGGAGTCTTATTTCACCATTATAACCCATGGCTACGCTAAAATTCCTCACATGGAATGTAAGGGGGTGAGGGACCCCATTAAAAGGGCAGCCGTGTTTGGGCAGCTTAAACAGCAGCATGCAGACGTGGTGGCCCTAGTGGAAACACACGCCGAGGGTCCAGTGCTGAGGTCCCTGAAGTGGCCCTGGATAGGCTGGGCCTACCATTCTGTCCACACCACTCACTCTCGCGGAGTATCTCTGTTGATTGCTAAAAATATGCACTTTGAACTCCAGGACTCGGTGATAGACCCATTGGGTAGATATGTATTCCTAAGGGCCAAGCTACATGGGGATATGGTGCTTATACTGGCTTTTTATGTACCTCCACCATTCCAGTTTGATATCCTGACCGAGGGATTTAACTTTTTGGTGCTGTACCCTGTTGTGCCAGCCATTTGGCTGGGTGACTTCAATAATGTGCTAGATACAGCTCGACAGTATGACTGGACCCCCCAAGCTCTTTAACATCCGCCCACCAGACTAGATTTGCACGCTTACTCGGCGACTTTAACCAATAGACACGTGGAGATACAAGCACCCTGTGGAGAGGGCGTACTCCTGTTTCTCTGCATCCCATCACTCTGTGACCAGGGCAATTTGTGCTTCCTGAGTTCCCCCCCCCCCCCCCCCCGACATCATGCGTCGGTCTCACAGGTGTGCGAGGCAACAACTTGCTCGTCCGTTCACGCTTTTTCCAGAATTTACATGGTTGCTGTGAGTGCATCTTATGTTTTTTTCAGCCGCTAGTTTTTGCCTGCGGCTAATTAAAGTTGTACCTCCTCCGTTGAGGAGCTCCGCTTGTTTTGGGGTGAAGTTAAAATTGGTTTTACTGATATATTTCCCACCCCTCGTTACTGACACTGCTTGGGGACGTCCCACTTGTCAAGATAAAGGCTGCATTCACACCTAGGCGTTTTGTCGCCCTACGCCCGACGCTGTAGCAGCCTGAAATACGCTGGAGGGGCGAATTTACATTGTCGGCTATGGAGATAGTTCACATCTCTACGCCGAAACGCCTGAAGCTTGAAGCTTGAAACAGGTCCCGGGCCCTTTTTTTCAGGCGTCTTGGGAGTTCGGGCATAGCAGAAAATGCTAAAATCACCCCTCCAGCGAAAAACAAGGAGCGAATTGTCACTGCAAATCGCCGATTCCATGACGCATCAATACGCCGCCTCCCGCCTACGCTCAGGTGTGAATGCAGCCTTAAGGAGCTTTGTCCGTTCATGGACAGTAAGAGAAAGTAGGATTTTTTGTACTCACCGTAAAATCCTTTTCTCTGAAGTCCATGGACAGACAGCTCCCACCCCTCCTTTTTAGGTCTGTACTGCTTGTTACGAACTGAGGCTGCATGCTACAGTGAGGAGAAGTTATGTCTGGAGGGACCGCCCCCTTGGCGGGGCTGTTCAACTCTGTATTTAACATGTTTCTGCCTAGTCCTCTCCTGTACATAACCCACTTGTCAAGGATTAAAGGAGCCGTGCCCGTCCATGGACTTCAGAGGAAAGGATTTTACATTGAGTACAAAATATCCTATTTTTTAGCAGAGACCCTAGGGAATAAAATGGCGATTGTTGCAATATTTTATGTCACACTGTATTTGCACAGTGGTCTTTCAAATGCAATTTTTTTTGTTTAATGTGAAAGAGGTTATGCCACTATAATCGAGAGAGAATCCTGATCCATCTTCTAAGCAAAAAAATCCTACTGTGAAACACAGAGGTGGATCGCTGATGTTTTGGGGGGGATGTGTGAGCTACAAAGGCACAGGAAATTTGGTCAAAATTTATGGCAAAAAATTCAGTATGTCATCAAAAAATACTGGAGGAACATTCATCAGCCAGGAAGCAGAGCATGGGACGTACTTGGACATTCCATAATGACAATGATCCAAAACACGAGGCCAAGTCGACTTGTCATTGGCTACAGCAGAATAAAGTGAAGGTTCTGGAGTGGCCATCTCAGTCTCCTGACCTCAATATGATTGAGCCACGCTGGGGAGATCTCAAAACGTGTAGCCCATGCAAGGCAGGCCAAAAATTTACTGGAAGCTTTTTGCCAAGAGGAATGGGCAGTTTTACCATCTGAGAAGATAAAGAACGTCATCCACAAAAGACTTCAAGCTGTCATTGATGTTAAAGGGGGCAAAACACGGCGTTAAGAGCTGGGATATGTAAACTTTTAATTAGGGCCATTTGGGGGGGGGGGGAGAGACACAGAGAGACAGAGAGACAGAGAGACAGAGAGACAGAGAGACAGAGAGACAGAGAGACAGAGAGACAGAGAGACAGAGAGACAGAGACAGAGAGACAGAGAGACAGAGAGACAGAGAGACAGAGAGACAGAGAGACAGAGAGACAGAGAGACAGAGAGACAGAGAGACAGAGAGACAGAGAGACAGAGAGACAGAGAGACAGAGAGACTTGCAAGTTCTTTTTTCAAAAGGGTGCCACTTGTGATCTTTGATGTCTTCCATGTTGTTCAGGTCTTAGAACTCTACCTCTCAAAAATGGTCTACAACCATGGTATATATCAGTGATCATCCATCAATACCAACAAAAGGTACATAAACCCCCCCCCCCCCCCCCCACCGACACCAATGAAGGGGGCAGAACTCCTTGCAATGACACCAAAGTTGGGGCTTTGCTTATTCCCACTCATATCAGAATCTTTTCTAATCCAAATGGACACAACCCAGCCCCCCTTGAGTCTAATGGACAGTAAATTGCCCCTTGTTTACAAAGTTTGGAGAACCCAGACCAGTGGTTCTCAACCCTGTCCTCAAGTACCCCCAACAGGCCAAGTCTTGGGAATTTTAGATAAAATAACCATCCAATATACCAAGCCAGTGACTCAGATTTAAAAGCACCTGTGCAAGATAAAAGGAAAACCTGCAAACATGGCCTGTTGGGGGTACTTTAGGTTTAAGGTTGAGAACCACTGATCTAGACAATAGGCTCTTGTAAGTATTTACCTAGGGAATCACTATCCCTTATGCCACACATGCTCCATCAACAGCTTTGAGTGTTCTGCATACCAAAGTTTCCCATAAGCCTGCAGCGAAACACATCATTAACCACTTGATCGGGTCTCCTATGGCAACCTGAAAGCGATGTTATGACATCACTTACGGTTTACTCGGGAACCAGCTGCGCCATTTTCCAAAAATATTCAAAAAACACTGTTCTTCGCGTTTTGAATATTTTAAACTGCACAAGAGGGGTTTGGGGGGGGTCTTCCAGATCAGTACTATGATGGAAACAAATACATGAGTTATTTGCTTTAAGAGCAGGCCTTTTCTGGCACTTTGTTTACCAGTTTAAATCAGTATTTATTGCTAGAAAATTACTTGGGGGACTGGAATGCACGGATAAGAGGGACACGTTGTAAAGGACTGAAGACAAAAAGGGGGGGCTGTGAAGGGACTAGTATACAAAAAGGAAGGTGCTGTAATGGAAAGGGCTGTGGTGATGTAAAAAAGGGGGCACTGTAAAGCAAAGTGGGGCTGTGATCGATGTGAAGGGAGTTATGTAATGTAAAAAGGGGCTGTTGTGATGTAAAGCGGGAGTTTATGCAATGTAAAGGGGGCGCTGTGGTGTAAAGGGGGGACTGCAATGTACAGGTGGGGGATATGAAAGCTCTTGGTCCTACACAAGTATGAGGCTCAGACCTCTTCTAGAACAAAATTCTACTGACCGGACCTCAATTTTAAATTCCATACTCATACCCTAAAGAATAAAATGGCCATAGTTGCAATTTTTTGTGTCGCACAGTATTTGCGCAGTGGTTTTACAAATTCAATTATTTGGGGGGGACAAAACAAAATAGCGCTCAAAATAATAATTAAAAAAAAGTGATAGTGATAAAGTAACTTAGTTGAAAGAGGATAATAGAGAAATAAGATTCTAGAAGTCAGAGAGATCATCGACTTGCCAACATGAGATTTGAGGTGCTGGGAAGGACATCATGATGGACAATCAGCCACCACTCACATCACCGGGTTGTTGGTTTCCTTGGTTGCCTGGAGTTTTGAGCTTTTTTTCTGCCTACCCCTGCGTGTTGGTGCTGGATGCAGATCCGGAGTGAGACCACCATACAGACATCATATAGCTTGCCTTCTGGTTACCAGGAAATTTATATGGTGGTACACGTTTTGCTGGTGGTGTCATTGAGTGTTCACCCTATCATCTACCATCTATATTGATAAGTGGTGGCTTGCACCAAAGCTTCATATTCATCTATATGGACTTTTGGATCAATTCCTAGAGATCCTCAATTATTCGCATCCTTGTTATTTTGAGTGGTGTATGTAATCACGGTCACTGTTTATTTTGAGTGCAGCTAATTTACAATATTTGCATTTTAGTTCTTGGTTTACCTGGCCATTACTGAAGCAGCTGATTGGGAGGCCAGAGGGGAGATCTGGGGGTCCAAGACCCTATATCCCTCCATAAAGAGGACCTGTCACAGCCCATGCCATAAAAGACTATATTTTTTTTTATATCAAATTTAAAGCATCCCCCTCCGTCCATGCACAAATGTAAACTCGTGTCACAAGCATATGTAAACTGCGATTGCACCATGCATGTGGTATTGCTGTGAACATCAGAGTGAGAGCAATATTTCTAGCTCCAGCACTCCAGTGTACCCGTAAACTGTTAAGGCTTTTAAATGGTCGCCTATGGGGACTTTTAGGAATGCCTAGTTTGGCCTAATTCCACAGGCAGACGGAATTTTAGAGCATGAAATGTTGGGCATTTACTCTGTGTAACGTCTCTTACAAAAAAAAATGATTATATTAAATATATATATATATATATATATATATATATATATATATATATATATATATATATATATATATATATATATATATATATATATATATATATATTTTATTTTTTTTTATTTTTTAAACACTTCAGCGCCGGACCATTTGGCTGGCAAAAAAAAAGAGCACTTTTTGCGATTCGGCACTGCGTAGATTTAACCGACAATTGCGCGGTCGTGTGACGTTGTACCCAAATAAAATTGAAGTTTTTTGTCCCCCACAAATAGAGCTTTCTTATGGTAGCATTTGATCTTCTCTGGTTTTTATTTATTGCGTGGTAAAAAAAAAAAAGATAGATTTTGTATTTTTGCCTATAATAAAGATCTGATAAGTCTGACACTTGACACATTTTTGGGATTATTGACATTTATGGATTAGTGCTATAAAAATGCACCATTACAGTGTAAATGTCACTGGCAAGGAAGAAGATATATATATATATATATAGGGTTGTCCCGACACCACTTTTTTAGGATCGAGTACAAGTACCGATACTTTTTTCAAGTAGTCGCCGATACCGAATACCGATACTTTTTTTAAATGTCCCCCACATATTGCAAGCCATGTCCTGTCCCCCACATATTGCAAGCCATGTCCTGTCCCCCACATATTGCAAGCCATGTCCTGTCCCCCACATATTGCAAGCCATGTCCTGTCCCCCACATATTGCAAGCCATGTCCTGTCCCCCACATATTGCAAGCCATGTCCTGTCCCCCACATATTGCAAGCCATGTCCTGTCCCCCACATATTGCAAGCCATGTCCTGTCCCCCACATATTGCAAGCCATGTCCTGTCCCCCACACCTGTAGCTATGATGCCGCTGCCGCATACCGCCGTTAATCCCCCCGCATTATAGCGTAGCGTGCATTACAAGCTTTCGTTTTGAATACTTGTAAATGTCCGCACCGCCATGTATAGACACTCTTTCTCGGGGATCCGTCCAATACCGAGCAAGGGGGAGTGGTGACGTTACGTGCGTGGGACACTCCCACTTGCTCGGTATTGGACGGATCCCCAAGAAAGAGTGTCTATACATGGCGGTGCGGGCATTTACAAGTATTCAAAACGAAAGCTTGTAATGCACGCTACGCTATAATGCAGGGGGATTAACTGCGGCATACGTGGGGGACATATCATAGCTACAGGTATGAGGGACAGGACATGGCTGCAATATGAAGTATTCTATTTTGGTATCGGGGGTATTTGCGGGAGTACAAGTACTCCCGCAAATACTCGGGACAAAAAAATTATTTATATATATATATAATTTTTTTGTATATATATATCCATCCTAGCGAGTGATTCTAACTGTGGGGGGGGTGGGACTGCCTAGGTGAGGAGAGTAATCTGTTCAACAGATCGCTCTCCTCACCCCTGACAGCACGGAGATCTGTCTGTTTACATTAACAGATCTCCATCTCTGTGTGGAGAGTTCGCCCAGGGGAGCCTACCAGCCGCAGTATAACGGTGGCGGATGGTCGGGAAGGGATTGAGTAAGCATGCTTACAGAACAGCTATACACATGTGGCAGTCTGGCTTTAAAGCCCCCATCCAATCTGCCACACGCACATATGGCCAGAGTAACAGGGTTTAAAAAAATAAATAAATAAATCAAACTGTCAAACAAGGTGCAAGTGTCCATACCTCTTTTGTAAGTTTTGATTCACAACCACTAATCCTCTCGACACATGTATTGGAGATTTCTCTCCCTCTTTAGGTTGGGTAGATAACAGAAGAAGAGAAAGGAAAATAATCTAATGGAAAGGTCTGTTTCATCACATCTCAGTTTGGAGATTTACTGTTTTTCTAGGACAGAAAGTGGAGGAAAGTTTCCCAATTGGTACAAAGAAAGCAACAAACAAAACTGCCAGTTTTTTTCCCCTCATTCTCTATATCCAAAGCTTGGTTACAGGTTTACTTTACAGCAGGGGTGGCCAAACAGTGGCCTGCGGAGCCCTCCGATGAGGCCTGCGACCTGCTGCTTTGGAATGGCGGGTTGGCTGCGGAGAAGAGCCCCATAAGCCGATGTTTCCTCTACAGCGCTGGCTTTTGCCACAGGCAGAGAGTCTATGGCAAAGTTCAGCCAACCCTCAGGACAGACACAGCTGGGTAAACCGCAGCACATCAGTGTGAAAGCAGTCTTAGGCCCTTTTCACACAATCAGCCCAACCAAATGGAACCCTCAATTCACCTCTACAGAGCGGCACATGTCCATTTACGCTGTCCTAACTTCAATCCGAAAAACATTTGTTCCCTTCCATCTGGGTGGATCGGAAGGCCTATAGAGTAGGCGTGACCTGTCATCCGTCCACTCCGCTCATTTTGGCCCACGACTGGTTACCAAGGTGCTTAAGTGGCCCTCGCTCTTCAAAAAGGTTGGGCACCCCTGCTTTACAGCTTACAAAAAATTGTGTATTGTGGTAGTGATTTGAGGCAGTTATCTGAGCGCAGGAAGACTAATGAGTGCTCACCAGAGCCCTGTACAGTACTTTGAAAAATAATTCATACCCCTGGAAATTTTCCATTTTTTTCACGTTACAACCAAAAACTTGAAAACGTATTCGCAGTAAACAGTGGCAAATAAATGATTTTCCTAATTTTTTACAAAATAAATATTTGATCCATCCTATATTTGGGGGAGTCTAGGATGGAAAAGGACCTAGAGGTCCTAGTAGATGACATGCAATGGCATACTGCAAACAGAATATTGGCCTGCATTAAAAAAGGATTAACTCCAGAGATAAAAAAAAAAATTCTCCCACTCTATAAGACTCTGGGAGCATGCTGTCCTCGTAACCTTTCCTTCTAGGTCCACACTGAGTTGCAGGAATGAAGCAATGCAAATTCAGCTGAACTCGCATAATTTCACTCCCGCATGTCAGTCCCGATTTCAGCGCAGATGTCAATGTAAAAACGTGAGCGTCGAAATGACAAAAAGTAGTACAGAGCCGCACCGACTTGACATGTCAAAATGCTCCAGTGTGAACCAGGGATGAACTTTTTCTCTCTGGAGAAGAAGAGATGCTTGAGAGGGGATATGATGATTTCAATGTACAAATACCGACCCCACAATAGGGATAAAACTTTTCAGCGAAAGGCAATATAATAAGGCATGTGGCCATTCACTAAAATTAAGAAAAGCAGTTCAACCTTAACTGCTTAAGCCTCGGACCATTTTAGTGGTTAAAGACCGGGCCACTTTTTGCAATTCGGCGCCGCTTTGCTTTAACGGACAATTGCGTGGCTGTGCGACGTAGCTCCCAAACAAAATTGACGTCCTTTTCCTCCCACAAATAGAGCTTTCATTTGATCACCTCTGATTTTCATTTTTTGCGCTATAAAACAAAAAAAGCGTAAATTTTGAAAAATGCTATATTTTTTGCCATCATAAATATCCCCCCCCCCTTTCAGACGTGCGGACCGTATGTCCGCTTTTTCATCCATCCGTTTCCGGACAAAAAAGGGACATGCATTGGTCCCTATGTGATTGCGGGTGTCAGCGGATAAACATCCGCTGACACCCGTAATCACCCGCCTCCGTAAATATCCGATTTTGCAGACAGAAGAATGTCCTATTTTTTCTTCCATCTGCGGATCGGATGAACACGGACACACTGTCCGTGTTCATCGATCCCCCCCATAGGGAAGAGCAGAGAGAAGACAGGACGGTCCCTGCACAGCGGGGATCTACGGAGCGATCCCCGCTGAGCTTATGGACACGTGGAGGCGGATCATTACTGATCCGCACCGTGTGAAAGGGCACTAATATTTGTCCTGTGGCTCTCTGCAGCTCCACCAGAGTTGCCATGGGCCTCTAAGGCAGGGTTTGCCAAATTTGCTTGGAATCTAGGAGCCAGCTAAAAGAGCCAGAAAAAACGCGCCCCGTCCCGCCAAGCTCACTCACAGAAGCGAACACATATGTGAGTAGCCCCCGCATACGTAAACGGTGTTCAAACCACACGTGAGGTATCGCCGCGATTGGTAAAGTGAGAGCAATAATTCTAGCTCTAGACGACTACCAACTCAAAACATGCAACCCGTAGAACTTTTTTTAAACGTCGCATATGGAGATTTTAAAGTGTAAAAGTTAGTCGCCATTCCACGAGCAAACACAATTTTGAAGCGCGACATGTTGGGTATCAATTTACTCTGCGTTTCACAATATTAAAAAAAAAAAATTGGGCTAACTTTACTGTTGTCTTATTTTTTTAATAATAATAAAAAAAATAAAAAAAATCCCAACACAAAGGAATTCCCCCCCCCCCCCCAAAAAAAAGTGTATTTGCCCCCGCCCCCAAAAAAAGACCCCCTCTGAAAAGCAATCTGCATTGGGATCACGCTTTAGAGAGCATTTGGTGAGGAGGAAAATGGATTCCCTGTTTTAACCCCTTAAACGCCACACTGTGTGCATTAAATCACTGCTGCTGATGTACAAACCTCCCCCCCCCCCCCCTCCACTGCCTTTGTAGCCTAACTGCTTGCCGACCTGCCGCCGTCATTTTACTGCGGCAGGTCGGCTCTCATGGGCGAGAGCCCGTAGCTCTACGTCGGCTACTTTCGCGGCCATTAGGGGTCGCGCGTCTCCGCTCGCCCCCGAGTGTGTGCCCGATCGCTGCCGGGCACCCACGATTGCTCGGTACAGAGCGAGGACCGGGAGCTATGTGTGTAAACACAAAGCTCCCGGTCATGTCAAGGAAGAAATGCTGATCTTCTGTTCATACAATGTATGAACAGAAGATCAGTAATTTCCCCTAGTGAGTCCACCCCCCATACAGTTAGAACACACCCAGGAACATACTTAACCCCTTCCCCGCCCCCCTAGTGTTAACCCCTTCCCTGCCAGTGACATTTTTATAGTAATCCAATGCATTTTTATAGCACCAATCGCTATAAAAATGCCAATAATCCCAAAAAATGTGTCAAAAGTGTCCGCCATAATGTCGCAGTACTGAAAAAAAGAAAAAAAAGCTGATTGCCGCCATTACTAGTAAAAAAAAAAATGCCATAAAACTACCCACTATTTTGTAAACGCTATAACTTTTGCGCAAACCAATCAATAAACGCCAATTGCGATTTTTTTTTATATGTAAAAGAATACGAATCGGCCTAAACTGAGGAAAAAAAATATGTTTTTTTTAAATATTTTTGGGGGATATTTATTATAGCAAAATGTAAAAAAATATTGATTTTTTTTTTCAAAATAGTGGCTCTATTTGTTTACAGCGCAAAAAATAAAAACCGCAGAGATGATCACATACCACCAAAAGAAAGCTCTATTTGTGGGGGGGGGGGGGGGGGGGAGAAGGACGCCAATTTTGTTTGGGAGCCACGTCGCACAATTGTCAGTTAAAGCAACGCAGTGTCGAATCACAAAAAGTGCTCTGGTCATTGGGCAACAATATGGTCCGGGGGGTTAAGTGGTTAAAGGGGTTGTAAAGGAAACCTTTTTTCCACCCTAAATAGCTTCCTTTACCTCAGTGCAGTCCTCCTTCACTTACCTCATCCTTCGATTTTGCTTTTAATTTACCTTAATTGTCCTCTGAGAAATCCTCACTTCCTGTTCTTCTGTCTAACTCCACACAGTAATGCAAGGCTTTCTCCCTGGTGTGGAGAAAGCCTATGGGGGAGGGCGAGCAGGAGGGTCAGGACACTACTTTGCAGATGAGGTAAGTGAAGGAGCACTGCACTAGGGTAAAGGAAGCTACTGGACCTCTGCTTTTGCTATATCCAGGTATTATACCTGATCCTTTTACCACTGTGCCTACTTTATATTTTGCACTGATGTCAGTTTATTTTTCTATGTTTGAGTGTACTGCCTAATGTTTATGACCAGGTTGTTGGAAGCTATTTAGGCAAAAACATTTTTTCCATGAGGATCGGATGAACACAGCCAGACGGTCCGTGTTCATCCGATCCCACCATAGAGTAGAGCAGAGATCTGACAGTGCGGTCTCTGCACAGTGTGCCGAGCAAGCGGATGTATGAGGAACAAATCCTCATGGGATCCGTGCGTGTGAAAGGGCCCTTGGGGGGGGGAGCAGTTAAAATGTGTATCACTGTGCATTTTACAGGCCCCTAGCCACAAGTGTAAACAAGGACCGACTGCATCTGACTGATTTCAGGTACTGTTCAACCATTTTTCTACCCAGCTCCTTCAACAAAGAAAGTTGACCAAAAGAAAATTACTTGTTCATCCAAGTGTTGTTGACAGGGTTACCCCTGTAATGCATTTCTATTCAGCAAAATGGGCCTATCTAAAAATGTATCCATTTAAAAGCCAAGTTTCTGCCCCAAAAAATAAAGGCACATTTTTTTGGAGCCTGCAGAGAATTGCACCTGCGATCAGCAGACTACGGATGCAATGTCAGTCTCAGTCTTCTGCAGACACTCAGTCAGCTCTCTGCATCTCCTATACAGGCAGTTACTGAAGTGCAGGAAGAAAAACTATGAGGATGCTCATCCTCCTTGCAGTTCATTGAGAGTCTGCCACAGTGGAAGATGGGCTTTGCAGTTCAGTCACAGTTCTGTGTGAATGACGCAGCTGTGTGGGTGGAGCTTTACACAGTCACGCTGTTTTTAAATTGTGACAGCGGGTGTGGGGAGAAGCGCACAGCAACACGTTATATCCTAAATACAGGGGTAAGGGGTTACTAAAGGTGAACATAGCCTTTAAACATATGCAGCCCTACTGACATTTACCACTTCCAAACCAGGCATTTTCACCCCCTTCCTGCCCAGGCCAATTTTCAGCGCGGTCGCATTTTGAATGAGAATTGTGCGGTCATGCGTTGTACCCAAAATACATTTTAATCATTTTTTTCCCCCACACAAAGAGATTTCTTTTGGTGGTATTTGATCAACACTGCAGTTTTTATTTTTTGTGCTATAAACAAAAAAGCGTAAATTCTGGGGGGGGGGGGGGGAAGCCACACAATATTTGTTACGGTTTGCTATAATATCCCAATAAAAAAAAAAAAACAGTTTCCTTAGTTTAGGCCAATATGTAGTCTATTTTTTTTTTCCTTCAAATATCGCAATAAGCATATATTGATTGGATTGCGCAAAAGTTATAGTGTCTACAAAATAGGGGGTTAGAGCTATGGCATATTTATATTTTACTAGTAATGGCAGCGATCTGCAATTTTTAGCCCGACTGACATAGCGGCGGACATATCGGACACTTGACACCATTTACATTTATACAGCAATCAGTGCTATAAAAATGCATTTATTACTGTATAAATGTGACTTACAGGGAAGAGGTTAAAACTAGGGGGCGATCAAGGGGTTGTGTGTCCTAAGGAGTGATTCTAACTGTAGGGGGAGGGGACTCAAGTGGGAGGAGACCGATAGGTGTTCCTCTAATGGGAACACACAGAACGGTCTCTCGCCTGACAGGACGTGAATCTGTACCTTTATACACACACAGATCCGCGTCCCTGCTCTGTGACGAGCGGACTTCGCAGCTGAAGAACCTGCAACTGTAAACACCAAGCTCTGTAAATAGTATGCCAAATCTGTTTATCTGCATCTACACTGATAACTAATCATTTGCTGTGACCAGTGAAGCTACTTAAAAAAAAAAAAAAAAAAAGTTATTTTCAAGAATTGAAGTTAGAAATTACTTTAATACTATATAATGCTTTATTTAGGTTCATGCACACTTTATTTTCTTTCACCATTCCCCTACCTCTGTATTGTCATGACGTCCTGGGGTTCCCTGCATTGTGAAAGTGCACGCCGCATCACTGCGGACAGTCCCACTGCCAGCAGCTTGTCATGTCCTATGGCATGCTGAAATACGCTGTGGCTGAATACTGTACCATGTACTACTGGCGTTTAGGGCCGAATGCATTCAGGGACAAATCACCTTATGTAGAACACATGGGCATCTGTCTCTGAACACATAAGGCCCTAAATGGTAATACCTCTTGGTAAACCGTTCGGCACAATCATGCCACAGTGTATTTTTGCCTGCCATAGACTTTGCCAGGCTGTGGACAGTGGGCCTGGATGCTGCACCTATGTCTCCCAGGTACAGTAAAATGATAGGATTGGACGCACAGGGGCCTGACGACTTAATGTGCAAGGGGCCTATGTGCAGCAACCAGCATAATTCATAACAAAGAATAATAGAGTACAATGCACAAGATCAAAAGCAGCTAAAGCTGGCCAGGTGTGGGTAATATGGTCTACAAATAAAAGCCTACATGAACAAGAGTCAGCCTCCATAATGGAATATATCCTTCCATTGGAACCAATTCATCAAAATAAAAAGTTAAAGCAGTATTAAACTCACAAACAAAAAAAAAAACCTGTGTTATATTGCAGCTTTATCAGTTCTCACGTGTGATGGCTGCATCAGTTTGTTTTTAGGCTCCTATTTTCTCTGGTGTTCGGTCAAGTAAAGCCAGCCATAGACATATCTCAGCTGGTTCAGCAGGAAGCAGTCGAGATTCAAACCACGTATGGGCAAGCCGATTATACCCAAGTTGATCCATCGATCAACCTTCCCATGCAATTATTGCCAGTGGCTATAGCCACTATCAATAATCACTGTTCTCCTGGGCAGGACGGCTCCCCCCACCGGGAGAACACAATAGCTCCATGAGAGGTTCGTACTGTGCTGATGGGAGAATCCCCAGGGTTGCAGGAAAGAAGCAGCTTAAGTCTGTTTTCTTTCAGCAAAATAAGTTGTCCTGCAAATGTAGCAGTTAGAGGGTCGAGATAAACCATTTAACACTGACAGCGGTGCTTACAATGATCAGCTTTAATTCATGTAAAACTTTTATCCTAAATGAGAAAAAAAAAAAAAAAAAAAAGCAGTTTGCAGTTACTGCTTATCAAGTATTAGCTGGAGTTTGGCAGCCCACCGCTGCAAAAATTAAAAGCCAGCAGCTACACATACTGCAGCTGATGGTTTCTAAGTCCAGAACCACGGCTGATGTTTCCATCAGCTGTCAGAAGCTGCCTTTGGGGTTAAGGGAACCCAGCAGTGTAGCCTTAGGGTTTCAAGCCAGGAACCCTATTGCGCATTCGCGTGGCTCCGCTCCCCTCTTTCCTACTGGCCCGGCGACAGGAGAAGGAAGCTGGTGTCAATAGCCGAAGTGCCCGGAAGTGGGAACAGGATACCTATCAAAGAGACACAAATGAGCGGAAGTTCCACTTTAATCTGCTAGGGCAGCCACCCTCAGAGCGATGACGCTGCTGCTGTCCAAATGGGTCTCTGTTGTCCCTTCATCCAAACTGGGAGCACCAATACAGGTGGTGTGTTACTGGCCAGATCACTGGGTGAAAACAGAGGAGGAAAAAACCTAAGCAAACTAATGAAGTCATCACATCTAAGGCCCCTTTGGGACTGCCAGTGGCTCCAGTGGGGAATCTGCTAATCCCAGCTGAGCAGGCAGGTGACAGGTCCATGTCCGCTTATGCAGAGCAGACACAGTCTGCTTTCCTTTATAGATGGTTGGCTAGAAACTGAGCCCCTGTCTGTTTCCATCCAATACGTCTGTTTTTAGTGGATAGGATCCCATGTGCAGCAACAAACACAAATCGGTTGCCATCCGCCGCCCCATAGAGTGGAAAGGATGGTCCGATCAGGTCTGTCTAAAACACTGACAGGACGGACCAAATCATTCCACCCATGTGAAAGGAGCCCAGAGGATAAGTAAGCTGCAACATATTACACGTCTGGGTTTGACACCACTTTAACTTTCATACGCAAATTGAAGACCAACATACACAATCTGATTGTAGATCCAACTACGCAAGGGGAAGAGTCTGCCTGGTCAGATACAAATTAAATGGACAGCATAGCTTTGTCATTATAGCTTGGGTAAATCTAAAAGTATAGTGTGTGTTGGACCCCTTTGCGTGTACCCAGGACATGTATAGGCCCCGATGACATTCATGCTGAGCCCCCTAGTAGATAACTAGTGATGGGATGTAGGACACACTGACTCCTGGGATTAACCCAGCTACTACAAAGCCCAGCACACCCTTCCAGAGCAGCCATAGAGGCCAGCTGTAGCCAGAAAGTGATGAGAAAGGAGTGCCGGCCTACCTTCCATCTCCATGTCCTCGGGTTCGCTGAGTTGTTGCTCCCCGGGCTTCTGTTGCTGTTGTTGCTGATGGTGGTTCATATCTTTGGGCTCGGCCTCCAGGGCCTCGGTGCTTCCCGCTCGCTGCCCTGGCGTCGATTTGTTTTGTGGGCCCGGCTGGGTTGTGGCGAAGAGCGGCCTCGACGGGGCCTGCGCAGCGGCTGCAGCCTGGGCCTTTCCCGCGGACGGCTGCAGATGGGCCGGGGGAAGGGCAGAGGGAGCCGGCGGCAGAGAGACGCGAACGTATTTGCTCGCTATTCGCCCAATTTCGGCGCAGGGGGTCTGTCTCCCCGGGGGGCTTCTCAAGAGCAGCCGCCGGCGGAGGAGAAGAAGAAGAAAAACTTCAGGACACCCAACCGCCGCTAGCCGGAGCCGAGCGGGCGAAGAAAAGCGTGTTCGGGCCTGGCAGCTCCGGGCCGCGGGGAGCTCGTGTGCTGCTCTTTGCCTCTCTCCCCCTGCTCATTGGTCGGATAAGAACACAGCCGGTGCAGCGGGAGCTTTGCGGCCTGACTCTATCCTCACCGGCCCCGCGCCTTTTCTAGTCACAACACTTCATAGACCCCGCCAGGGACCCCGCCTATTCCCAACAAGAGACCACAACACACACCGCACAGGACCGCGGAGCTCACTAACCACAATACTAGCGCCCTTTCCTTCCCTGTCTATGCTGGCTGCCTCCTGCACAGCCTCTGTGTGGAGACGCTAGGCTCTCAAAATGGCGGCGCAGTGAAATGTCACATCCGCATGGGGCAGCGTGATAGAGGGAGGTGGAGAGAAGGGAGGAGGAAGGGAGGGAGAGATAATCAAAGCGTGGGACCGCCACGGCCCTCAACAACAATCTGTTCATCAAACATTGCCTGGGTACCGACGTGTGCACGTTTATAGGGAGCTCTTGATATGGCTTTCTCCTCAACTTCCCCACCCTGAATGGCTGAGGGATCAGCTCACTGAGTTCACCTTCTACATAAATTCATCCATGCAGACCAAGGGCCCCAATACTCTAACATACACGGTGCTATTAGTAAAAAGTATTGTTTAATGGAAATCCCATAACTCTAGGTAATTTCTGTCATCAATGGAGCCTGGCCGAAATACTCCAAGTGTTTACGTTCCTATGTTCTGTCTTATTTCCAGGACACGGCAGATGTTGGGCGCAATATCACCGAAGCGGGCACACTTCCTGATTCAAAAGCTGCGCATATGTAGCGCGTGCTCCCTTCCCCCTCAGCTATGCGTTGCTGGGATAAAGAGAAGAAGAAGAGAGAATGCACTGCACACGCATGGCATGTGAAACAGATAATGGGGTCAATTCACAAAGAGAAACGTTATTGGTTTTCTTCAGTTGTTAAATTAGCACTCCTTATTTAACGCTAGCAAACATGGTATTCACGAAAGCTATAATCGTTATTCAACACAGTCATTATGGTTTTCAACTGACTCTTTATCCAATCGTTATGCTAACTACTCAAGAGTTATTTTAACGTCCCAAATCGTAATAATAACGTCTAAGATCGTTAACCACTTAAGACCCGGACCAATACGCTGGCAAATGACCCAAGGGGTTTTTGCGATTTGGCACTGCGTCGCTTTAACAGACAATTGCGCGGTCGTGCGACGTGGCTCCCAAACAAAATTCGCGTCCTTTTTTTCCCACAAATAGAGCTTTCTTTTGGTGGTATTTGATCGCCTCTGCGATTTTTATTTTTTGCGCTATATACAAAAATAGAGCAACATTTTTGAAAAAAAAACAATATTTTTTACATTTTGTTATAATAAAAAAACAATAAACTAAATTTTAGTCAACCATTTAGGCCAAAATTTATTTAGCCACATGTCTTTAGTAAAAAAAAAATCGCATTAAAAAAAAATTAGCTACCTAGCGGGAACAGTGACACTAATACAGCGATCAGAAAAATGATCGCTTAGTGATGCTGGCAACAGGGAGTGAAAGGGTTAACTAGGGCAGTGATCAAGGGGTTAAAACTTTATTGGGGGGGTGGGGGGGGCTACCCTGACACTAACACTGACTGACTGTCACACTGTCTGTCACACTGACACTAAATACAGTAATCATACATGTATGATTACTGCATTCAGTGACACTGTGACAGGGGGGGGGGGCGATCGCGGGGGTTAAATGTGTTTGTGTCTGTGTGTAAGTGTGCTGTTGGTGCAGACTTACTTGTTGTGTTGTGATCTCTCCTCAGCGGCGCTTGAAACAAACGCCGAGGGAGAGATCACGTCGCTTCCTCCTTCCTGTGTTTACACAGGAGGAGGAAGTGACAGGGCGGGCGGCGCGCGCATTGGCTGGGAGCGATCCGGAGGGGGCGGGTGAAAACGGATAGCCGCCCCCACTTGTCGGATCGCTCCTGCAGCCGCGCGGACCGCCGCATGTACGGGGGGGGGGGGTCCGATCGGACCCCCGATCCCCCCCCAAGGCACCAACGTATATATACGTTGATGTGCCTGTCGGTGCCATTCTGCCGACGTAAATGTACATGCGGCGGTCCTTAAGTGGTTAAATAATGCTGGAGAGATGCATTCTGGGAGAAGAAGGGGAGGAGAACAGCTGCATGTGGAAAAGAGCAGATGCAGAGAGAGAGAGAGAGACACACGTGAAGATTGAGCATGTGATGTGCAAAACTTCTAGTGTGTGTTTTTCTAAAGCCATGTGTATTTCCTCATACAGAGAATAAATCATGGGAGATGATAATCGGAATTTAGCCATCACCTGGGTTTCAGAAAAGTCATCCAAAATAGTACGTGAACGGAATACACGTTTATTAATCCTGAACAACATTCTAACGTGTTCTTCTTCGCCTCTGGATAATTTTAAGTTCAAATGGAGCATGGTTACATCTTGCCCAACACTACTAAAAACTTCACTACACTACAAAAATCGCCAAAAGCTTCCTCTGACAACAAAATATCGCCTGGGAAATGTCATAACGACACCCTGAGGGAGGTGTTAAATTAACGATCGATATCTGTCAAAAAAATCTTTGTGAATTGCACTTCTGTACATATTTAACAATTTGACTCTTTAAAATAACGATTTGACTCTTTAAAATAACGATCAAATCTTTAAATAAGGATCCACACCTTAAAATATCGGTTCTGTGTAGTGAAACGTTATTTGATGATTTTTCAAAGCGTTAAATCGTTTAGTGAATTGAACTAGCTTCAATAACGTGCAAAATCGTTAAAATAACACCCGCAATCTGAAAATAAAGCTTTGTGAATTAACCCCAATGTGTCTGTTCCATGTTGGCCTAAAGGTAGGCAGTAGGGATGAGCTTCGTGTTCGATGCGAACACATGTTCGCATCAAACATTGGCCGTTCGATCTTTCGTCGAAAACGAACAAATCGGGTCGTTCGCGCCAAATTTGAATGACCCATAATTCACTGCGGCGTTGCGCACTGATGATTGGCCAAGCATGCACCATGACCATGACCACAATTTGGCCAATCACAGTGCCCAAAAAATGAAGAGACCTAATTGGCCAAAGCCTGGGTGCTTTGGCCAATTAGGCCTCAGGGCTTTAGCACACGCCCCACACTATAAAAGGCCACCTCCCGGGTGGCCTCGTGTAGTGTGTTCCGGCTTGCTTAGAGAAGTGAGACAGACAGAGAGAGAGAGAGAGATAGATAGATAGAGACACTGGGCCAGATTCAGGTACATCTGCGCATTATTGGACCGGCGTAGCGCACCGCCTTTACGTTAGACTGGCGCAATGTAGCGGCGCAATCACCCTATTCTCGTCGCTTTTACGCAGAGATTAGCGCCTGCGCAACGTTATTTCTGAGGCGCAAGGCAGATTAATCCAAATTGGGAAGGACGTGGGCGTGTTACATTGAAATGAGCCGTAAACCCATGCAAATGAAGGGCCGGCTGGCTCGCGCATGCACGCTTGAAGCAGACCATGTCAGCACCTCTGTGCGCATGCTCACAACTCGGGAACAGCGCAATCAGTGAAATTGGAAGTGGACTAGGGCAAAATCATGAACTACGCAGACAGCATAAATAGACAGACAGAAACGCACTTCCTTTGCAAAAGTACATCCCTTTGTATCCCTCCCTATACAGCAAGGTGCTTTTGTTCTGTTGTTAGTTGCGTTGTGGTTTGTCTTTGTGATATTTGTGGACTGTGTGATCTTGTGTTTGTTAGAAGATATTTGTAAGTGAATTTTGGTGACTGCTTGTGAGAGTTTTTGGTTGTTTTTTGTTCGTTTGTTTTCTTGCTTCATTTTTCCTGCTTGTTTTCTTGCTTCATTTTTCCTGCTTGTTTTTGTGACTGATTTTTCCTGCTTGTTTTTGTGACTGATTTTTGCTGACTGTTTGGGAGTGAGTTTTTGTCTGAGTATGACGGAGAGAAAGAGGAAGTTAAATTTCACTTTTGGGGAGAAACAAATTCTTGCCCGGGCCATTTCCGAATATGGGCGTTTCCTCCACGGCCCGGAGAGTGCCAACACCACCCCGGCCAGGAGGAGAGAGATTTTGGACAGGATTACTGACCAGGTGAATGCATCGGGGGGGGGGGGGGGGGGGGGGGGGACCCGGGCACGGTCGGGGATTGAAAAGAAAATCAATGACCTCCGGCGTCTGGTCAAAAAGAAGCTGGCTAACCCTCCCAAAACCTCTAAGGGGGATAGGTAGATTAAATGTATGGGAAAAACTGACAGAGGAAATGAATACAGATAAACATGGAATTTCTACCATCTACAAAATGTTAATGACCCATTTGCCCAACAGAGAGCTAGGAATTAGAATTAAATCAACCACCACCAGATAGAATGAGAAGTAGAATCCTGGATTATGTACACTCCACTTCCGTAGACTCAAAGATAAAATAAATGAATTTTAAATTATTGAATAAATGGTATTATGTACCGGCAAAATTAAGTAAGATAAACCCTCAGGAGACATCTTTATGCTGGAGGGACTGTGGGGAGGTAGGAACGCATGCCCACATTTGGTGGCAGTGTTCGAAGATTCAGCCATATTGGATCCAAATATTATATCTCATTAAAGAGATCAGCGGAATTGAGATAAATTTGGACCCATGGCAATGTCTGTTCCATGCTGTGACTTTCTCCGGAAATAAATATAAAACAACAATTATCCCAATATTGTTAAATGCAGCAAAGACTTTGATCCCAAAAAAATGCAAAGATAAATTAGCACCCCCAATCCAAGAATGGTTAAGAGAAGTAGAAAGGATAAGAAGTATGGAGGAGGTAATGTCCCAATATAAGGAATTAAATAACCACGATACTGGAACCTGGGAAGGCTGGGAAAAATTTAAAAAATTGATGGTTTATATAGGCTATATGAGAAACGAGGAAAGTACTTAGGTGGTTCTTGCAGGTACACGTAGGAGATAAGAGTTCGGGACCTCCCTCCTCCCCCCCAACTCCTGGGGAGAGATCAGAGAAGGATTTAAGCACAACTGCACTTTAACACAATAGGAGTAGGGTTTTATAAAATAAAAAGAAGGGAAGAGGAAGAGAAATGTATATGTATATATATATATATATATATGTTTTTTTTTTCTCTCTTCTCTCTTTCCCCTTTCCTCTCACTTAGCAAGAGAGGTATATGGGCGGTGGAAGGCGAGAATTGTTCTTGTCCCCTCACAATATGGAGTAGGGAGGGTACAGGAAATATGGTTTAAAATGAGGCACCTTTTGAATCAGGGTTTTCTTTTTTTCTCTATTTAATCTTTCTCCTTCCTCTCACCCAACAAGAGTGGTATATGGGTAGTGGAGGAAAAGAGTTGCTCTGGTCCCCTCATAATATGGAGCAGGGAGGGCACATGAATATGTTCTGAAATGAGGCACTTTTTTGATTCGGGGTTTTTTTTTTTTTTCTATCTCTCTCTCTCGCCACTGGGGAGGGGGCGGGGGGAGGAGAGAGAGGAGAGAGTAGGAGATAAGGAGGTTGGACTGTCCTATTGTGGTATAGGAAACTGTTTATATGTTTAATGTTGTAATTTAGGTGTATGAAAGGATAAATGTATTGAATTGAAGAAAACATTTTTTGTATGCTTATTGTAAATGTGGTATCAATGTATAGATGTGTTGAAAAACTCAATAAAAAAAACTAAAATAAAAAGAAGCTGGCCAAAATGCTAGCCCATGCCAGGGGCACAGGAGGGGGCCCACCATGCCCTGTTAGGCTGACAGCGGAGGAGCATGCGGTGGCCCAGACCTTTCATAGGCAAGAAGTGGAGGGCCTGCCCGGCCATGACTCAAGTCATGAAGGCGTGATGCCAGGTAAGGTTTTTTGGCCCTATCAGGTGTGTAGCATGTGTGGGGGAGGGGGTAAGAGGGAATATGTGGCAAGTGTGTGGATCCTCCAACCTGTGAATGTTTTGTGTCATCCACAGATGTGCAGGAGGGTGCTGGGCCATCTGGGCTGACCGCACCATCCCCAGGATAGCAGCCTGATGAGGACCCCCCGACATGGCCGGAGTCCTCGGAGGAGGTTGAAGAGGAGGAGGTTGAGGAGGAGGAGTTTGAGGAGGAGGAGGAGTCCATGTCAGGACCTGGACTTTTGTTTTTGGAGGACTCTTCCCCTCTGGCTGGCAGCAGCCAGCCCTCCATAAGGGGTAGCCCCCCCCACTCCTCCCCCAACAGGGCTCCTCCCCCAAGGGCCTCCCCTTCTCCCCGGCCACAAGCATCAGCTGGAGGCAGGAAGGCGACCCAGAAGACCAGGGGGCTGGCCGATCTCCTGCCCGCCACTCTGAGAAAGGACCAGTTCCTTCAGACCCGCCATCTGGGAGAGGTCAGCCAGACCTTGAGGCGGATGGAGGAGAGCCTGTCCTCCATAAAGGATACGCTTGGGGACCTGGACTGCCACTCCCGGGCTCTTACAAACTGCCTAAACGACCTGCAGACTACAACAGCAGGCGTTGGGCAGGATGTGAGGGCCCTCACCCAGGCTATCCAGGCCAATACGGCATCATTTAGTGCTGGCCTAGACAGAATTGCTGTGGCCTTGGAGGGCAGGCCGCCAGGTGGGCAGAGACCAGGGGCTGCTCCTCCTTCCCCGGTTTACCCCCTCCCCCATGAGTCTCCCCTGAGGAGCCGTGGCCATGGGCGCCCCAGGTGTGGCTCACGTCAACGGCATTAATTTGTTTTTTCCCTTTTTTTTGGCTTGGTTTTTTTTTTTTGGTAATTTTTTTTTTCTGCTGGAAATTTTTTGGTTTTGCTGGGCATTTTTTTTTTTTTTTGGGTTGTGAATGCTGTTTGAATGTGGGGGTTACATTCCTGCGGCAAAAGGGGTGTCATCCTCAATTTTGGTGGAGAAGGGTTCCCCAGGACCGGGGAGAAGTGTTCCCAGGTCCGTGTGAATGGTGTATGAATGTACAGTGACATAATTGCAGCCTTGGCGTGGCGTTGCTGCTCAAAAGTCCTGCATGGTGGACTGGTGCCAATCCAATTTGATGAGGATGTGGTGTGTGTGTGCTAGGGACCACAGTGGTGTGCATGCATGCATTCTCATTGTGCCATTATAATGTGTGTGTTTAACGTGCAAAGATGCATAATGTGAGCTGGCATGAGATGGGGTCATGAGATGGGGTCCCAGTGCATATGCAGAGTCACCTTGAAGGGAAAAGACAGGAGGATGTTAGTAGTGCATGTGCCCCTTGTGATGTGTGCATCATGGGGGGGGGGGGCAGTCATGCCTGCCACCCATGTCACTCACCAACCAGCCAGCTGTCCCCATACATGTTCTGTTCGAAATTTGGGGGATGGGGCTAGGATTGTATATGTAGCTGTCATGGGTGTCATGGGTGGTGTCATGTGTTGGGCTGGTGATGTCCTCCTGCAGGGTTGTGGTTAATTCCATGATGGCATGAGGGGTGAATCTGAAGATGCGAGACACCTCAGAATCACTCATGCCAAAGATGTCTATGCATGTGTGATATATCAAGTGAAGAGTGAGGGGCTTGTATCAGATAAGAATATTGTATTAGATTACATTAAATTGTAAAGTTTATATAAGCAAAAAAAAGTTTTCAAAAAAAAAAAAATCCCGTGCCCTCATCAGTGCCCTCCTCCTTCTTTGCTCATCTAAAGTCAGTAGTATAGCTATGAGCATGAATGCCACTGGCATGTTGGCATACAGTTTGTTGGGCAACACGTGTGACTGCTCAGCTCCTCACTAACAGTGTTGCTTTATCTGACATGTAGACGAATTGTCTAATTTTAGAGCAGCTTTTATATGGTCTAATTTTAGACAGGACATTTAGCTGTTGCGCACAGCGCGTAGCCTGCGCTGCACCAACGTTCTTTTGTGGATCCCCGTAACTCCCTCATTAGCATATTTGAATAGCAAATCAATGGTGTGTCTAGCGCAGTTTTGCGCGGACGGATGCGCCTGTCTAACGAAATTACGCTGGACAAAAAAAAGTAGATTTCTTGCGTATCTCGTTTTGGGGATGCCGTGCATCGAAACGCACGCGCACAATTAGACTTACGCCGCGCATCTCCTGTTACGCCGGCATAATCGCTCTGTGAATCTGGCCCACAGTGTCTTTTCACATAGATAGATAGATAGATAGATAGATAGATAGATAGATAGATAGATAGATAGATAGATAGATCAGGGAGGCTACTAGTTAGTATAGTTAAATGTACAGTTTGTAGAGAATATATTGTCATCCCTAGGAGTTGTCAATATATTTATAAACTGTATAGCTTAGCTAGTTCTGCTATTAGTATCTTTCAGGCAGGAGATTGTGCTTGATGCTCTAACGTGTTAGTCAACGTGTGCTAGTTAATTGCACATAGACGCATTAACTGTTACTGCACGTGTGCTATTTATTTGCACAGAAAGGCAGTTGCTGTTAATGCAAGTGGGCTATTGAATTGCACAGAAATGCAGTCGCTCTGACTGTGCGTGTGCTGTTTAATACCACCTTAGCGCATTTGGTGTCACCGCACGTGTGCTGTTACATACCACCTTAGCGCATTTGGTGTCACCGCACGTGTGCTGTTATATACCACCTGAGCGCAGTTAGTGTCTCCCCACCTGTGCTGTTATATACCACCTGAGCGCAGTTAGTGTCACTGTACGTGTGCTGTAATATACCACCTGAGCGCAGTTAGTGTCACCGCACCTGTGCTGTTATATACCACCTGAGCGCATTTGGTGTCACCGCACCTGTGCTGTTATATACCACCTGAGCGCAGTTAGTGTCACTGTACGTGTGCTGTTACATACCACCTGAGCGCAGTTAGTGTCACCGCACCTGTGCTGTTATATACCACCTGAGCGCAGTTAGTGTCACTGTACGTGTGCTTTTACATAGCACCTGAGCGCAGTTAGTGTCAACGCACCTGTGCTGTTATATACCACCTGAGCGCAGTTAGTGTCACTGTACGTGTGCTGTTACATACAACCAGAGCGCAGTTAGTGTCACTGTACGTGTGCTGTTACATTCCACCTGAGCGCAGTTAGTGTCACCGCACCTGTGCTGTTACATACCACCTGAGCGCAGTTAGTATCACTGCACCTGTGCTGTTATATACCACCTGAGCGCAGTTAGTGTCACTGTACGTGTGCTGTTATATACCACCTGACGCAGTTAGTGTCACCGCACCTGTGCTGTTACATACCACCTGAACGCAGTTGGTGTCACTGTACGTGTGCTGTTATATACCACCTGAACGCATAAATATGTCTGGAAGGACAACAAAGAGAGGCAGAGAGTCACGAGGGCAAGCAGGCTCTGCATGTAGAGGTAACGCTGGTAGTATGTGGTGCATCCTCTTCAGCACGTGGCCGTGGCCGCTCGTCCTTCTTTTCGGGAGCTGGCCGTGTTGAGCCTCAACATGCAGAGAAATGAGTAGAGTGGATGACCAAGCCGTCCTCATCCTCCTCATCCTCTCTCACACAGACTGATCAAAGTTTATCTGGCAAAGCAGCTGCCAAGGCGTCCTCTTCCCTCTGCACAATGGTTTCACACAATACTTCCCTAGTACCACCATGTCCTCCTGAGGAGTCCCCCGAACTGTTTCAACACAGTGTTGGGTACATGCTGCAGGAAGATGCGCAGCATTTTGAAGACTCCGATGACGAAACACTGATAGAGGAAGGCATTGATGTGAGCCCAGGGAGAGGGGGTCGCCGAGAGGGGCAGCAATTTGTCAGTGATGATGTTCCCCCAGCTGGAGCATACTGCCAGGTTGTTGACAGTGATGAGGAGGGAGGGGATGATGAGGTCACTGACTCTACCTGGGTGCCTGATAGGAGAGAGGAGGAGGAGGAGGACGAGGCACAGGCACATCTCCAAAGAGGCAGGATGCCCTCCAGGAGTCAGCTTAAGGTCACACCCACTGCATTACAGCGCACATCTACGGCGCTTGTGCATGGCGCTGCTGTGTCTGACCGGTACAGCAAAAGTTCTTTGGTGTGGGCCTTTTTTGAAACATGTCCACAAGATCGTACCTTTGCTATTTGCAACTTATGTCACAAGCGTATCTCGCGTGGCCAAAACATCAACCGCCTGGGTACCACATGCTTGTCCAGACATATGTCGACCTGCCATGCAGCTCGTTGGCAAGCACACCAAAAAGACCCACACCAAAGACAAAAGCGTACCCCCCTTGCCCTTCTGGGACCTCCAACCCCAGTAGACCCCCAGTCCTCTCTGAAGCCTGCAGTGAAGGTGTAGAAATAGGTGTGTCACAAGCTAGTAGTAGCGGTCAATCTACTGATATTACCAGGCAAATTTCCCTGCCCCAGCTGCTGCAGCGCCGAAAGAAGTACAATCCCAGCCATCCACATGCCCAGCAGTTGAATGCTAGCTTAGCGAAATTGCTAGCACTTCAACTGCTACCTTTTCAGTTGGTGGATTCTGCCCCCTCCTGTGAGTTTGTGCAATGTGCAGTACCTCAGTGGCAAATACCAAAACGCCACTTTTTCTCACGGAAGGCTATTCCGGCTCTCTACCGGCATGTGGAAGGCAATGTCCATGCCTCGCTGGACAGGGCGGTCAGTGATAAGGTGCATATTACCGCTGACTCATGGTCCAGCAGGCATGGACAGGGACGTTACCTGTCTTTTACGGCGCATTGGGTGACTCTGCTGGCAGCTGGGAAGGACGCAGGTCAAGGTCCAGTAGTTTTGGAGGTTGTTCCGCCACCACGCCTCCAAAACACTACTACTGCTTGTGACACACCTCTCTGCTCCACCCCCTCCTCTTCTTCTTCCTCTGTGGCCTCTTCCTGTGGGGATGTTTTCTCCGAACCAGCCGTGCTCCGTAGGCGTACGAGGGGATACGCAGGAATGCAGGCCAAGAGATGCCATGCGGTGCTAGAGCTGGTGTGCTTGGGAGACAGGAGCCACACTGGGGAAGAGGTTTTGTCAGCTCTGCAGGGTCAGGCTGAGAGGTGGTTGACGCCACGCCAGCTGAAGCCTGGAATGGTGGTCAGCGATAATGGCACCAACCTCCTCTCTGCCCTGCGACAGGGAAAACTCACCCACGTGCCCTGTTTTGCGCATATCCTCAATTTGGTGGTGCAGCGGTTCTTGGGCAGGTACCCGGGCTTGCAGGATGTCCTGAAGCAGGCTAGGAAAGTCTGTGTACATTTTCGGAGGTCATTGAATGCCACTGCTCGGCTGACTGACCTCCAAAGGGAATACAACCTGCCCAAGAACCGCCTAATTTGTGACATGCCCACCAGATGGAACTCAACGTTGGCCATGCTGCAGTGGCTGCACACGCAGCAACGGGCCATCAATGAGTACCTGTGCCAATATGGAAGCAGAACTGGGTCAGGGGAGCTAGGTTTTTTTTCCCCACGCCAGTGGGCCTTGATCAGGGATGCATGCACTGTCCTGTCACCATTTGAGGAGGCCACGAGGATGGTGGGCAGTGACAGTGCATGCATCAGTGAGACTGTTCCTCTTATTCACATGTTGGAGCACACGCTACGTGGAATAATGGACAGGGCCCTTGAGGCAGAACAGAGGGAAGAAGAGGAGGACTTCCTTACCTCTCAAGGTCCCCTTTACCCAGAAAGTGGTCCTGCTTGCCCACCTAGCACACAGGAAAAGGAGGAGGAGGAGGAGGAGGAGGAGGAGGATTGTATCAGCAGCATGGAGGTGAAGCCTAGCACTCAGCAGCAGCAGTCTTCAAGGGATCATTTACAGTCCCAAGGAGCACGTGGAGTTTTACGTGGCTGGGATGAGGTGCCTGTGGATCCTGTCATCCTCAGTGACCCAGAGGACTGTGCCCCGAATGCCTCTGCAAACCTACGCTGCATGGCCTCCCTGATCCTGCAAAGCCTGCGTAAGGATCCTCGTGTACGTGCTATTAAGGAGAGGGATCATTACTGGCTGGCGACTCTCCTTGATCCACGTTACAAGAGTAAGGTTGCGGACCTTATGTTGCCATCGCAGAGGGAGCAGAAGATGAAACTTCTGCGGGAGGCCTTGCAGAAGGGTCTGTGCAATGCGTTCCCAGAACCGGGGGGATTACCAAAACCTGGCTCTGGACAACGTCTTGCTGAGGCTTCGGTGAGTCACAGAAGGGGTGGTGGAGAAGGTGGTCATCTGACCGATGCGTTCAGGCAGTTTTTTAGTCCGCCAGCGTCTGGTTTACATGGTCCGGGAATACCTAGGGGCAAGATCCGACTTGGACACCTTCCCCACCGAAAATCCTCTGGCTTACTGGGTCTTGAGGATGGATCACTGGCCAGAGCTTGCCCAGTACGCAATTGAGCTACTGGCTTGCTCTGCATCCAGTGTTCTTTCAGAACGGACATTCAGTGCTGCTGGAGGCTTTGTGACTCTGCACCGGCTCTGTTGATCGACTGACCTTCATCAAAATGAATCAGGCTTGGATCAACACCAGCTACCTGTCACGATCCCTATCATGCAAAACAGACAGCGAGGCGTGGTCGCGCCTCAGGGTGGAATTGAACCCGGGACCTCTCCATTCATATCCCAACACCTTGCCTCTGAGCCATCTCTCAGTTCAGATTATTGGCCAGATTCATGAAGAGTTAGGCTGGCGGATCCAGTGATCCGCCAGCCTAACTGTCACTTTAAGCCGGCGTTTCTGTTTTCTATAACCAGAAAACAAGAAACGCCGGGTTGGAGTTCCGATGCGATCGGCGTAATTGAATTTCGCCATCGCATCGTTACTTCAACTTAAAAATGGTGCCGGGGGCGTTCCCACCGATTTACGCTCAAAAAATATGTTATTGAGCGGAAATCGGCAATTCATGGGGCCAGATTTATGAAGAGTTAGGCTGGCGGATCCAGTGATCCGCCAGCCTAACTGTCACTTTAAGCCGGCGTTTCTGTTTTCTATAACCAGAAAACAAGAAACGCCGGGTTGGAGTTCCGATGCGATCGGCGTAATTGAATTTCGCCATCGCATCGTTACTTCAACTTAAAAATGGTGCCGGGGGCGTTCCCACCGATTTACGCTCAAAAAATATGTTATTGAGCGGAAATCGGCAATTCACGGGGCCAGATTCATGAAGAGTTAGGCTGGCGGATCCAGTGATCCGCCAGCCTAACTGTCACTTTAAGCCGGCGTTTCTGTTTTCTATAACCAGAAAACAAGAAACGCCGGGTTGGAGTTCCGATGCGATCGGCGTAATTGAATTTCGCCATCGCATCGTTACTTCAACTTAAAAATGGCGCCGATTTACGCTCAAAAAATATGTTATTGAGCGGAAATCGGCAATTCACGATCTTTTTCGGGCGCGACGCAGTGACTTTACGACGTTTCCGGAAGCGATACGCGGCGTATAGATAAAGCAGCCCCCTAGTGGAGTATCCTATGTTAGGTATAGCCGTCGTCATCGCGTCGGAAAAAAACCAAATTGCGTCGTTTGCGTAAAACAATCATGAATGGGGACGTGACGTCATTGACGTTCACTGACAGAACTTGGAGCATGCGCACTGGGATGCATTGACACTCGACGCATGCGCAGTACGTTCGCCGCGGGATCGCGCATAGTTAGAATACTACACGCCACGTACCCGCCCAATTTGAATTCCGCTGGCTCATTTGCGATGCGCTGCCGCAAATTTAGGAGCAAGTGCTTCATGAATAACAGCACTTGCTCCTAAAATTTCTGCAGCGTAACGCAAATGAGATGCGTTACTCCAGAGCAAAGATGCTCTGATCTACCTGAATCTGGCCCACGATCTTTTTCGGGCGCGACGCAGTGACTTTACGACGTTTCCGGAAGCGATACGCGGCGTATAGATAAAGCAGCCCCCTAGTGGAGTATCCTATGTTAGGTATAGCCGTCGTCATCGCGTCGGAAAAAAAACAAATCGCGTCGTTTGCGTAAAACAATCATGAATGGGGACGTGACGTCATTGACGTTCACTGACAGAACTTGGAGCATGCGCACTGGGATGCATTGACACTCGACGCATGCGCAGTACGTTCGCCGCGGGATCGCGCATAGTTAGAATACTACACGCCCCGTACCCGCCCAATTTGAATTCCGCTGGCTCATTTGCGATGCGCTGCCGCAACTTTAGGAGCAAGTGCTTCATGAATAACAGCACTTGCTCCTAAAATTTCTGCAGCGTAACGCAAATGAGATGCGTTACTCCAGAGCAAAGATGCTCTGATCTACCTGAATCTGGCCCTATGTTGCTATCCATTGAAGCCTGGTGCTGAACTATATGCTGTTTGCCTGATCTCCCTACTATTTGCACTTCTATCCTGGTCCAGCTGAGGGACGTTGCCTAATTAACTTGGATATAAAGCCCTGCCTCACTATGAGACAGGTGTCAGTTCATTTTGATATTGATCTCCCTATCTGAGCTAAAGCTACCTGCTTATATCTTCAGCTTCTTGACTGATCCCGGCTTTTGACCCTTGGCTTTGTTTTTGGACTGCTGCTTGCCTGAACCCTTGACCCCGGCTTGGACTTTGGATACCCATGTCTTCTCCAGCACCTGGCCACGGCCTGTGACCCGGACTTATCTTTGATTCCTGTTTGTAGGACATCTGCAGTCATCTTGATACCTGAAGATCCTTTACATACACAGATAGCTTGTTCCTGCTTAGGACTTCCAGATATCCCCTACATCATCTGCTACTACTTCACTCTGCAGAACCGCAAGTATCATATACTACGTGCTACCTATAGTCTGTGTTTGTAGATTGGCAGTAATACCTTGTCTGTACCTGAGATACTACCCTGTTCCCCCCTCAGGTAGTTGCTTATGAGGGAATAAGCTTCTACAGTCTTTCAGTTGGTTGTCCACTAGAGGTTATGATGAATTAACCCCAATCTCTCTGTTTACTCTGAGAGAGAACTGGTGGTTGACCTGAGAGACCTCTATAGTTTTAAAACCAATTGTTTTACTGTAGTTGCATAGCAGGGATGTTACATAATGAACTGACCCAAAACATGGAGTCCGCAGATTTGAATAAAATGCTCACCTCCCTGACTCTGCAAGTCTCCAGCCTGCACCATACCATGATGGAACTTCAACAAGAAGTTCATTTACTTAAAGGGGCAGCACGCCCAGCCCCGGAACCAGCATGTCCGGAGCCGTATGTTATAATGCCAGAGAGATTTGACGGTAGTCGTGCAGCCTTCTCATGTTTTAAGATGGATTGTGAGCTGTTGTTTGCTCTTAAGCCTAGGACCTATGCCACGGACTATGTTAAGGTTCGCGCTACCATAAACCTGCTTACAGGGAAAATTAAATCATGGGCTCATCAGCTGTTGCAGGAAAATTATCCAGTCTTGGACACCTGGAAAACTTTCATGTCTGCTCTGGACTCCCATATTTCTGTTTCTAAGAGAACCAGTGTTCCCAAGTCCACTTTCGGTTCACGTGGCCTACGCGTACCCAGGGACAAGAATTCCCAATACAGAGATGACACCAAGCCATACCAGTATGTGCCAAGACATGAAATTCAGTATGTGCCCAGCCATGAAGCTCCAACTCCACAGAGCTTTGACGCCCCTGTGGATGCCCACAGCCCAACCCAGGAAGATGAGGAACCCATGCAGATCGGGGCCATCCGGTCCGCACTATCTTAGATAGAGAAAGACCGGAGGAGAGACTATGGACTTTGCTTTTACTGTGGGGTAAGCGGGCACTTTATATATTTTTGCCCAACTCGCCCACCTCGGCCAAAGATTTTACAGGTGGCTACTATTGGGAGTCTTTTCCCTACGCCAGAGTCTGTGCCTGCTATTCAGCTTAAAGTCTCTATGCCCCAGTCTGTCGTTCTGGCTCCAGTGTCCCAGATTCCGGCTCCAGTGTCCCAGATTCCGGCTCCAGTGTCCCAGATTCCGGTGTCTCCAGTCCCACTTCCGGTGTCTCCAGTCCCACTTCCGGTGTCTCCAGTCCCACTTCCGGTGTCTACAGTCCCACTTCCGGTGTCTCCAGTCCCACTTCCTGTGTCTCCAGTCCCACTTCCTGTGTCTCCAGTCCCACTTCCTGTGTCTCCCGTTTCAGAGTCTCCCGTTTCAGTGTCTCCAGGTCCTGTCTCGCCAGTTTCAGTGTCTCCAGGTCCTGTCTCTCCAGTGTCCCCAAATGAAGTTCTTCCACCTGACTGCACATATGCCTCGAATGGTAATATGGTCCGTAAACAGGATCTAGAGATGTTTGAACGAGCTTTACAAGCAGTAAGTGCACCCCCTACCAGAACTTCAAAAACTTCAAAGACCAAAAGGAAGAAGAAAAAGTCTTCAGACTCCATTGTTGGATCTTTGTTTCCCCATGGATTAAATGAGAACTGTCTGTATGGCATGGATGCTTATGGCAACATATCTCTCCTGTCGGACGATGTGCCTGACTACTATAGTGAAGTGGGTGGTTTGGACATTGAAGACTACACCTATGAGGTAGCTCCTTCCAACGCCCGGAGGGCGTCTTTGAGGAGGGGGATATGTCACGATCCCTATCATGCAAAACAGACAGCGAGGCGTGGTCGCGCCTCAGGGTGGAATTGAACCCGGGACTTCTCCATTCATATCCCAACACGTTGCCTCTGAGCCATCTCTCAGTTCAGATTATGTTGCTATCCATTGAAGCCTGGTGCTGAACTATATGCTGTTTGCCTGATCTCCCTACTATTTGCACTTCTATCCTGGTCCAGCTGAGGGACGTTGCCTAATTAACTTGGATATAAAGCCCTGCCTCACTATGAGACAGGTGTCAGTTCATTTTGATATTGATCTCCCTGTCTGATCTAAAGCTACCTGCTTATATCTTCAGCTTCTTGACTGATCCCGGCTTTTGACCCTTGGCTTTGTTTTTGGACTGCTGCTTGCCTGAACCCTTGACCCCGGCTTGGACTTTGGATACCCATGTCTTCTCCAGCACCTGACCTGTGACCCAGACTTATCTTTGATTCCTGTTTGTAGGACATCTGCAATCATCTTGATACCTGAAGATCCTTTACATACACAGATAGCTTGTTCCTGCTTAGGACTTCCAGATATCCCCTACATCATCTGCTACTACTTCACTCTGCAGAACCGCAAGTATCATATACTACGTGCTACCTATAGTCTGTGTTTGTAGATTGGCAGTAATACCTTGTCTGTATCTGAGATACTACCCTGTTCCCCCCTCAGGTAGTTGCTTATGAGGGAATAAGCTTCTACAGTCTTTCAGTTGGTTGTCCACTAGAGGTTATGATGAATTAACCCCAATCTCTCTGTTTACTCTGAGAGAGAACTGGTGGTTGACCTGAGAGACCTCTATAGTTTTAAAACCAATTGTTTTACTGTAGTTGCATAGCAGGGATGTTACACTACCAAGCACCTGATGCTGATATTAACCACTTAAGACCCGGACCAATACGCTGGTAAATGACCCAAGGTGTTTTTGCGATTCGGCACTGCGTCGCTTTAACAGACAATTGCGCGGTCGTGCGACGTGGCTCCCAAACAAAATTTGCGTCCTTTTCTTCCCACAAATAGAGCTTTCTTTTGGTGGTATTTGATCACCTCTGCGATTTTTATTTTTTGCGCTATATACAAAAATAGAGCGACATTTTTGAAAAAAAAACACTATTTTTTACTTTTTGTTAAAAAAAAATCAAATAAACTAAATTTTAGTCAAACATTTAGGCCAAAATTTATTTAGCCACATGTCTTTAGTAAAAAAAAAATCGCAATAAAAAAAAATAGCTACCTAGCGGGAACAGCGACACTAACACAGCGATCAGAAAAATGATCGCTTAGTGACGCTGGCAATAGGGAGTGAAAGGGTTAACTAGGGCGGTGATCAGGGGGTTAAAACTTTATTAGGGGGGGTGGGGGGGCTATCCTGAACCTAACACTAACTGTTTTTTACAGTGCCTGTCACACTGACACTAAATGCAGTGATTAAATCACTGCATTCAGTAACACTGTGACAGGGGGGGGGGGGGGGCGATCACAAGGGGTTAATATGCCTATGTGAGTGTGTGTCAGTGTTGTGTTGGTGCACACTTACTTGTGATGTCTTCTCTCATCAGCAGCGCTGGGAAACAGCGCTGCGATGAGAGAATACATCATTTCCTCCTTCCTGTGTAAACACAGGAGGAGGAAGTGACAGGCTGGGAGCGCGCTCCCATTGGCTGGGAGCGATCGCGGGGGGGGGCGGATATCACGGACATCCGCCCGCAGATCCCGGATCGCTCCCAGAGGTAGGGAGACCCCCGCACGCCGCGGAGGGGGTCCCGATGGGACCCCCGAACCGCACTCAGGCGGGGACGTAAATTTACGCCCTTGTGCCTGTACGAGCCATGTTGTGGCCGTATAAGTGCGTGCGGGGGTCTTTAAGTGGTTAATGAATAATATCTTTTTGTTGAAAAGTCGGATCTCTTTTAGACTGCTGATGCTGAGTGACTGTCCTCTTATGCTGCTGATGGAATATCCTTCTCCTCCTCATTTTTCTTGCTGATAGCTAGTAAGAAATGTTGTGTTTCTGGGCTCCGCCACCAGTGCCTAAGGCACAATTTTTCAGCCCCTGTTTAACAGGGGCGCCTAATATTTTTTGATGCAATACTTTGCACGTGGCTCCTTGTTGCGCTCCAATTGGAGTTATTGTGAGGGGTTGCAGTGTTGTGCCCAAGGCACAATTTTTCTGCCCCTGTTTAATAGGGGCGCCTAATAACAATTGTTATGCAATAATTTGCACGTGGCTCCTTGTTGCGCTCCAATTTGAGTTATTGGGAGGGGTTGCAAGTGTTGTGCCCAAGGCACAATTTTTCAGCTCCTGTTTAACAGGGGCGCCTAATAACAATTTTTGATGCAATACTTTGCATGTGTCTCCTTGTTGCGCTCCAATTGGAGTTATTGGGAGGGGTTGCAAGTGTTGTGTTGTGCCCAAGGCACAATTTTTCAGCCCCTGTTTAACAGGGGCGCCTAATAAAAAATGTTGATACAATACTTTGCACGTGGCTCCATGTTGCGCCCAATTACAGTATGTTTGAGGGGTGCCCTTTTTTCTAAAAATGTTCTTTCACAAAACAATAATGGCCCCCCACCACCGCTAAAATATTCTACATAATGTTGCCACACAGAACTTGCGCAAGTAGCATTAATTACTTTTTTTTTATAGTCCTCTCATGTTGTGCAGGGACATTTCTAAACAATTGCCACTACTATAGACACCCAGCAGGTCTGATATTTATAGGATTTTTTTTTTCACTTTAAGCATCATTAAAATGGCTGCTCCGGAAAAACTGCAGTTTTAAAAAAAAAATATTTCCATTGATACATGTTCCCTGGGGCAAGACCCGGGTTCTGAACGACGTTTTCCAACATTTAATTGAATTTTGGTCTTCAAAACGACCGTTTTTGAATTCAAACTTTCGGGTCCCATAGACTTCAATGGGGTTCGAAATATTTGTGCGAACCCGTGGTCTGTTCGAACGTTCTGGTGCGAACCGAACCCAGGGGTGTCCGGCTCATCCCTAGTAGGCAGATATAAACAAACATGCGTCCATTTACATCCAACTAATACCGAGTCTGTCTAGGCTTGAAAACATTCAGACACACTCCATTTACATCTGCCTGCACAGAGACCTAACACAGAACTAAAGGGATCTATACTAGGACTGCCACCTGTCCAGGATTCACCCATACAGTCCCGGTTTTGAATCACAAGTCATGTTTTTAGTCCACCTGAAATACGGACACAATATTCAGACCGGAGTGTGACTCTCCATGCTCTAGGGCAGTGGTTCTCAACCTCAGTCCCCAAGTACCCCACACAGGCCATTTTTTCAGATTTTTCCTTTACTTTACACAGCTGCTTTAAATCAATATCAATGACCTGTGTAGTGATACCCCCTCAAGGGCCGCTGATTGATTTGGGATCGGCGTATTAAGTTACCTTTAAGCGTTGTCTAGGGGTGAAGTTGGTGAGCAGAGCAGTAAGCGAATGTCCAATCAATAGTTGAGGTTTTCCAAATGCTTTATTTCTTGGGTCCAACACGACCAACATCAACAGGAGGTAGATAGAACAGGTTGATGAAGTAAAGAAAGCCTTGCAGTATCAGGCTGGGATGAACAGGAAAGCAAGCCTGCTTTCAGTAACTGTGTATTGCGTCGCCACTCCAGCCAGAGTGGGTGAAGTGTTCCTCGGACAGACCTCTGCCACAAGTCTGGCAGCCGGAGTTCCACTTTAAGGTTGCTGGAAGGAACAGGTCCTCGGTATGGACCTGGCTCTGATTTGGTTTGAGATGCCAGATGAGGCCTCTGCCACAGGCTCTATGCTGACAATGTGCACAGCAGAGCGAATCCCTCCAGTCAATTACGTTTAGGTGACCGATTGACAGTAGCAATATGCCTGTCAAGGTGTCAGTCACCAGATCCCCGATGGTTCGTTCAAGTCTCTCAGATAACCTGCCTCCGGGTTCTTCTCGAGCCAATTTCCCACCGTACAGCCCGCAGCTTAGGATCTCACTCATAGAAGTGAGGGGACCCAGCAAATCACTGAGGCCCCTCGGCAGCATCCGCAAGGAACTCCTCGTAACTTTCGATCCCAGCCTGGTAGGCCATATCACCGGGGTCTGTTGGATGCGCACACCCTAAAGGTGGGTGCCGCACCTGGAACCAGGAACCCGCGAAGAACCCCGAAAAATGGCGGCTGCCACAGATATACCCCTCCCCAGCATGCCCCGTGAGGGAAAACTCCTCCAATTGGCTGCTGGGGAAAAGTGGCTCTGTTAGAACCCCCTCTGATGCCACCTGCCGTCCGGGGGTGGGATCGCACCCCCGGAGCGCAGACTGACCCACATGACAGTTCTAAAGTGACAGCAGACTAAATTTAACAAAATTATGAGTGAAAGCAACATAACTCTCTCACTCCCCACTAACTTTAGCGTAGTGCCCATACTGAAAGTAAGGGGGCGCTACACCTGGTATTGATAAGAGCTATTTTATCTAAGGGAAGTTCCAAAAACATGGCCCGTTGGGGGTACTTAAGGACAGGGTTGAGAACCACTGCTCTAGGGGCCCATGTGTCCTCTCTGTCACACCGGGGCAGGAGGGGTGGCATATACTAGAACCAAGCTGCTGTATTTTCCTCCTGCAGCCGCTGAAAGCTAGCTTCTTTCCCTCGGCAGTAGGAGGAAAATACAGCCAATCGGTTCCAGGAAATGCCAACCTTGCTGCAGGGGATGCTTCAGGCTGGCAAGCAGGGAAAAGGGCTGTAATTTACCATCCACCTTTTTTTTTTTTTTTCTGAATGAACACAGTGTGAGATTGGTACTGATCACTGCTGTGTGCATTCAAAACCAGAGCATAGTAAATTGTGTTCACTATGTTTCAGGCTGTGAATGAACAGGAAGCCACTCAGCACAGCAGAGCACTTCCCATTCATTCACTGTCCAGTGCAGCTGAGGCTACAGAGAAAGAAACTGGGGAATCTCCGTCCTCAGTTCCTTTCTCTGTTTCAAAAGTGAGACATCAGGGTTCTGTTCAGATGCATGGTATCTCACCAAAGCCCCCCAACAGTGCTGTTAAAAAAATAGTAATATTAATACAAATAAAAAACTACTGACACCGTCTACTGACACCAACCCCTGCCCTACTGACAACGTCGACACTGCCCTACTGACAACGTCGACACTGCCCTACTGACAACGTCGACACTGCCCTACTGACAACGTCGACACTGCCCTACTGACAACGTCGACACTGCCCTACTGACAACGTCGACACTGCCCTACTGACAACATTCACTGCCCTAATGACAACAGTCCACTGCTCTACTGACATCAATCCCTGCCCCACTGACAACATTCACTGCCCTACTGACACCAATCCCTGCCCCGCTGACAACATTCACTGCCCTACTGACAACATTCACTGCCCTGCTGACACCGTCCTATTTACTGCTCTACTGACTGACACTGTCCACTAATAAAGTGGTTGTAAAGCCAGAAGTTTTTTTTTAATCTTAGTGCATAGGCATTAAGATAAAAAAAACTTCTGTGTACAACAGCTTGCCTCAGCCCCTCTAATACTTACCTGAGCCCCATCTAGATCCAGCGATGTTGCAAGACAGTGTCAGCTGTCTGGGGAATCCCCTCCACATTGGCTGGGTGGCGCCATTGGAGAGAAAGGGAGTGGGGCCTGTCTGAATGGACACAGGGAGCTGCATGTCAGGGTCAGTACCGGGGAATTGAACCCAGGACCGCTCTGTTGTTGTTCCAACTCCTTATCTCTGAGCCACCTTCCAGTTTAGCTGTCCATTGAAGCCTTGTGCTGACTGCTTGATCTCATTGCAATCTGCACCTAAATATTCTGGTCCAGCTGAGGCAATTTACCCAAATTATCCAGGGTATAAAGCCCTGCCTCACTCTGACAGCCTTGTCAGTTCATTCTGATCAGATCATTCTGTCTGTGCCAACAGCTCCTATATGTTGATCTTCTGCTGCAAGACTGACCCCCGGCTTTTGACCCTTGGCTCGTTTTTGGACTTCTGCTTGCCTGAACCCCTGACCCCGGCTTGGACTTTGGATACCCGATCTTCACCTGCCCTTTGACCCCGGCTTGTATTTTTGGACTTTCCCTATCTTCTCCAGCCCCTGACCACGGCTTGTCTCCTGGACCTGTTTTCAGCCCTGCCCTGACCAGTGAAGTACTTTTGTGCCTAAACGGTCTTCTGTTCATCTGCTGCAGCCTTCCAGTCGGTGATCCGCCTGTACCTGCTCCACGCACCTGACCATCATCTTCCCGCTGGTACCGGTGCCTCCCGGTGCGTCCGTCCCTCTGTCCCAATCTCAGGGGGCGGATCGCATCAGGTCGCAAAGGTAGCTCACAAGTCTGCAAATGGACTCCACTCTAGGTAAGCCCTCACATAATGAACTGACCAATAACATGGAGTCTGCAGACTTGTATAAAATGCTCACCTCCCTGACTCTGCAAGTCTCCAGCCTGGGCCATACCATTCTGGAACTACAGCAAGAAATTCAGTTACTTAAAGGGACAGCACGCCCAGCCCCGGAACCAGCATGTCCAGAGCCATTTGTTGTTATGCCAGAGAAATTTGATGGTAGCCGTGCATCCTTCTTGTGTTTTAAAATGGATTGTGATCTGTTGTTTTCCCTTAAACCTAGGACCTATGCCACGGACTATATTAAGGTTCGTGCTACCATCAACCTGCTTATAGGACAAATTAAATCATGGGCTCATCAATTGTTGCAGGAAAAGAGTCCAGTCTTGGGCAGCTGGGAAACTTTCATGTCTGCTCTGGACTCATACATCCCTGTCTCCAAGAGGATCAGCGCTCCCAGGTCTGCTCTCAATTCACGTGGCCTACGGGTATCCAGGGACAGAAATATTCCGTACAGACACAACATCAAGCCAGCCTGGTATGTGCCAAGCTATGAACCTCTGTATGTGCCCAACCATGAAGTCCCAACACCACAAAGCCTTGACGCTCCTGTGGATGCACCCACGACTACCTTGGAGGATGAGGAACCCATGCAGATCGGGGCCATCCAGTCCGGACTATCTTGGGTAGAAAAAGAGCGAAGGAGAGACTATGGACTTTGTTTTTACTGTGGTGTAAGTGGGCACTTTATATCTCTTTGCCCAACCCGCCCACCTCGGCCAAAGGCTCTTCAAGTGGGTACTATTGGGAGTTTTTTTGCTACCCCGGAATCTTTACCTGTTCATCAGCTTGATGTATCTACCTTCCCAGTTGAAGTCCCGGCTCCAGTGTCCCCAGTCCCGGCTCCAGTGTCTCCAGTTCCTGTTCCTGTGTCTCCAGTTCCTGTGTCTCCAGTTCCGGTGTCTCCAGTTCCGGTGTCTCCAGTTCCGGTGTCTCCAGTTCCGGTGTCTCCAGTTCCGGTGTCTCCAGTTCCTGTTCCGGTGTCTCCAATTCCCGTGTCTCCAGTTCCTGTTCCGGTGTCTCCGGTGTCCCCAGTTCCTGTGTCTCCGGTGTCCTCAGTTGAAGTTCCAGCTCCGGTGTCCCCAAGTGAAGTTTTTCCACCTGACTGTGTCTATGCCTCAAATGCTACCATGGTCCGTAAACAAGATCTAGTAATATTTGAACGAGCTTTACAAGCGAGGAGTGCACCCCCTGCAAGAACTTCAAGATCAACTAAGTCCAAAAAGAAAAAGTAAAAATCTGCTTTATTTCGCCATGGTTTGGACCCTAAAGACTGTCCCTATGATGACACTCCTTTAAACGCCCGGAGGGCGTTTTTAAGGGGGGGGAACTGTCAGGGTCAGTACCGGGGAATTGAACCCAGGACCGCTCTGTTGTTATTCCAACTCCTTATCTCTGAGCCACCTTCCAGTTTAGCTGTCCATTGAAGCCTGGTGCTGACTGCTTGATCTCATTGCAATCTGCACCTAAATTTTCTGGTCCAGCTGAGGCAATTTACCCAAATTATCCAGGGTATAAAGCCCTGCCTCACTCTGACAGCCTTGTCAGTTCATTCTGATCAGATCATTCTGTCTGTGCTAACAGCTCCTATATGTTGATCTTCTGCTGCAAGACTGACCCCCGGCTTTTGACCCTTGGCTCGTTTTTGGACTTCTGCTTGCCTGAACCCCTGACCCCGGCTTGGACTTTGGATACCCGATCTTCACCTGCTCTTTGACCCCGGCTTGTATTTTTGGACTTTCCCTATCTTCTCCAGCCCCTGACCACGGCTTGTCTCCTGGACCTGTTTTCAGCCCTGCCCTGACCAGTGAAGTACTTTTGTGCCTGAACGGTCTTCTGTTCATCTGCTGCAGCCTTCCAGTCGGTGATCCGCCTGTACCTGCTTCACGCACCTGACCATCATCTTCCCGCTGGTACCGGTGCCTCCCGGTGCGTCCGTCCCTCTGTCCCAATCTCAGGGGGCGGATCGCATCAGGTCGCAAAGGTAGCTCACAAGTCTGCAAATGGACTCCACTCTAGGTAAGCCCTCACACTGCAGCTCAGCTCGGGTGCTTCCCCCCCCCCCCCAGAGCAAGCTGCTTGCTATGGGGGCACGCAACAGGAGGGAGGGGCCAGGGGCAGCACCGAAGAGGGGCCAGAGAAGAAGAGGATCTGGGCTGCTCTGTGTAAAACCACAGGGCAGGTAAGTATGACATGTTTGTTATTTTTAAGTAAAAGAGAATACTAGACTTTACAGGTAAGTATGACATGTTTGTTATTTTTAAGTAAAAGAGAATACTAGACTTTACAATCACTTTAAGGTAGGCTAAGTTCATACTTTTACAGTAATTTTTTTAAAATATTCTAGCAGTAATTTATGGGGGAGAGTGGGGGCCTCAGGAGGAGTGGGACATCCTGTCCCACTTCCTCCTTCCGCTCAGGGACCGCCTAGGCCAGGGCTCAAAAATCTCAATAGCCAGACCTCAAGAGTTACTCGCCACCAGTTGCCCCACCTAATTCATACACTGCCCTGCTCCTAATTGCACCCGTAAACACGCTCTCGTAGATTATCTCATGGAATGACACTGTTAAATGTTTTATACAGAATCAAGTTACATAATTAAATATTACCAACAACAACTTTAACAAAATGGGACAGGGCACTGGGGGCAGACCAGAGGGACAGGGCACTGGGGGCAGACCAGAGGAACAGGGCACTGGGGGCAGACCAGAGGGACAGGGCACTGGGGGAAAACCAGTGTCACGTACCTGATGGTTGAGCCCGGCGTGCAAGGATTGGCTGCCCTTGCTCCTCTGATCCAGAGACCCCTCATAGAGTAGACAGGGGGTTCAGGGATGCAGAGTCGCACAAGCGCCGGTTGCAGCGCAGGTGCTGGGCTGGGAGGAGCTTCTGAGGATCCTGGGCTGCATAGAGAAGCAGGTGCAACTGGTGGCTGCGGATGGCAGGTAGAGGCACTGGAACAATAGAAGCAGCAGGAGTGGGGGAGGTGTACCGTAGTACGACAGATGCAAGTCCCAGCAGATGGACCCGCTGACCGGTAGAGGATCAGGCACAGGCGTAGCAGGCAAGACTGAGGTAGTGTTCAGGCCGGGTCGGCAGCAGGCGGGTAGCAGGAGGTACAGAGGGTCAGGCAGGCGAATAGTCAGACAAGCCGTGGTCAGGGCAGGCGGAAGGCAAAGAGGAACAGGTACAAGCCGGGTCAGGAACAGGTTCAGACAGGAGTAGGGTACTTGGTAATCACGGTAAGCGCTGTAGACTGGACAGCAAGAGATGCAGGGCTCAGGACCCTTTTAAACCTAAGTTTGGCGCCAGAACGGCGTCCTCACGTGCCCGCGCGCCGCCGCCGCCGGTGCACGTGCCCGAGCGCGTTACGGTGCCGCGATTGCGTGCGCGCGCGCCGATGTATCGCTACTGCCATCTGGTGGACAGGGCTGCTCATGACAGGGCACTAGAACTGGGTCTCTTCCCCATTCTCTTGCTGTCTCCTCTGCAACTCCCATCCATCCTCTCTCTCTCTCTCCTATTCATCTCATCATCAGGAGCCTGTGTGTGCGGCTCCACGCTTGCCTGTCCCCACTTCCCCCTTTTATTTAGGCTGGCAGTGAGGAGAGGAGCTGCAGCACAGCGGGAGGAAGTACAATCCAGCGCTGAAATCCACACAACTGCACAGCCATTGACACGAAAGCACAGTGCACACTGACACCACGCAGCGCACATTGAGACCAATCTGTTCACAGTGCTCAGGCTAAACTGTTGGAGACTTACATAGAGCACAAGGAGAAGAAAACTGCACAAACTGGAAGGCTGCCGCTCTCATGTCAGGGCAACTTTAAGTGAGCTACATTGGTCGGGGGGAGGGGGGCATGCTCAGAGAGGTCATACTGTTAGGTCCCATGGCTTAATGAGAATTGTAAGGAGAGCTCCTGTGTACTGCTCTGCCAGTGCACGGCTCACCAGACTACTTTTCCCGAGCATGCACCTTTCCTCTTCGACCTCCAATCTCATATGGAGTCTCTGTGTAGGCACAGATTGGAGGGAGATTGGTCATGCAGCCCTGTCATCACTCGCCCCCAGCTTAAATCCACTCGCCAAATGCTAGTAGGCGAGTGGAAATTTTGAGGGCTGGCCTAGGCGAATAATCATATGGCCTACAACGACCCCTCCCTGTAGGCAATCGCCTGGGACACGTGACAGGTCCCAGGCAATCGCCTGTCCAATCAGGTAGCACAGCGCCGCTCGTGCAAGTGCAGTGAGTGCCCGGCCGTGAAGCCGAACGCTGTCACGGCCGGGTGCCCACAGTTAGGATGGAGGTGCCGGCGGAGAGGGTGGGAGGAGCAGAGCTTCGGGCGCGGCGCGGCGCTGGACAGTGGAGAGGTAAGGTAAGTTTTTTATTAAAAGCCAGCAGCTTTGCTTTTTGTAGCTGCTGACTTTTAATAAACATAAAAATAGGCTGAAACTCCGCTTTAAGCCTGCAATTTAGACCCCTTCCACTGTTAATACAGTCTGGCTGCACCCACTGTTCACTGCAGCCTGCATAATGGTCCGCATTACTACTCTCCATGGTGCATCCAACGCACCCAAAGGTTTCCTGGGTCTTTTACAATCCTATATTGTATACTACAAAAGAAACATTGTTGTGTGCCACTATAGTGTTAGGGTTTGACTTGTAGAAATGGTGGCAACCCTAATCTATGCTCAACTTTTCTCCAACAGTCCCTGTCCCTCACCAGCATTTTCTTCTGTGTGTTGGCTTTCTGCCATCTTCACTGGTCAGCTTGGAATGACATCACTCCTGCACATGAACATTCCAGCTCACAGACATCAGCCTGGTTGCTATAAGCTGAGCTATGCATACACAGCTCAGTTTACATGTCTGGGGATACTACAAACAGGCAGGTACGTGTATTTTATTGCAGAAGAGAACATTTCATGTTACTTCTGGCATAAAACAGCTGAACTTTACTTCTACTTTAACCACTTCCCGCCCGGTCAATAGCATATTTACGTCCGGGAAGTGGTTGTGTTATCCTGACTGGACGTCTATTGATGCCCTGCAGAATAACAGCCACCGCGCGCCCCTGGGGGCACGCATCGCGGTGATCGGTGGTGTGGTTATGTCAGTCTGACACACTGCAACACCAATCTCAGTAAAGAGCCTCCGGCGGAGGCTCTTTATCACGTGATCAGCCGTGTTCAATCACAGCTGATCACGATGTAAACAGGAAGAGCCGTTGATCGGCTCTTCCTCACTCGCGTCTGACAGACGCGAGTAGAGCCGATCTGCGGCTCTCCTGACAGGGGGAATTTTGCGCTGATTGTTTATCAGCGCAGCCCCCCCTCGGATGCCCACACTGGACCACCAGGATGCTGCCCAGGACCACCAGGGAAGCACCCAACATGTGGATGGCCAGGTAAGTCCCCATGGCCATCCACATGTATACATAACATATGCAAATCAGTGCCCACAAATGGGCACTGACTGGCACCATCATGGCACAAACACAATATGTGATGCCCAGCAATGCCACCCACCAGTGTCATCAGTGCCACCCACCAGTGTCATCAGTGCCACCCACCAGTGTCCATCAGTGCCACCTATCAGTTCTTATCTGTGCCTATCAGGGCCCACATATCAGTGCCCATCCATGCCACCCATAAGTGCCACCCATAGTACCCATCAGTGCCAGCTATGAGTGCCCATCAGTGCCACCCATAGTACCCATCAGTGCCAGCTATGAGTGCCCATCAGTGCTGCCTATGAGTGCCCATCAGTGCCGCATACCAGTGCCACCTGTCAGTGCCGCCTATCGGTGCCTGTCAGTGCCGCCTTAACAGTGCCCATCAGTGCAGCCATATCAGTGCCCGTCATTGAAGAAGAAAAGGTACTTATTTACAAAATAAATTAACAGAAACAAAGAAAAACGTAGTTTTTTTTTCCAAAATTTTCGCTCTTTTTTTTATTTGTTGCACAAAAAATAAAAAATCGCAGAGGTCATCAAATACCACAAAACGAAAGCTCTATTTGTGGGAACAAAATGATAAAAAAAATTGTTTGGGTACAGTGTAGCATGACTGCACAATTGTCATTCAAATTGCGAAAGCGCTGAAAGCTGAAAATTGGCTTGGGCAGGAAGGTGTTTAAGTGCCTGGTATGGAAGTGGTTAAAGCGGAATTCCGGCCACAATATCACTTTTTAAATATAAATACCCCTGTAATACACAAGCTTAATGTATTCTAGTAAAGTTAGTCTGTAAACTAAGGTCCGTTTTGTTAGGTTGTTACAGCATTTAGATACTTTATAAAACAGGAATTGACCGGGGCCATGTTAAGTGTGGGAATCAGGAAGTCAGACTGTATGACTTCCTGGATTTCAGCCTTGCTGATCTCGCACATGCTCAGTGCTGCACAAGCAATGTAATATGTTACAGATCAGGTTTCAATAGCAACGGGAGTGTCAGAGGAAGTTGCCGCCCCTTATCTATGCAAATCTCTCCTCCCCTCCTCCTTCCAGGAACCAGTAAATATACAAAATCATTTAAAATTGAGTTCTGTCTGTGATACATTTTTTATTTGCACTAACATACAATTTTCCAGGACAAGCTTTCGGGGTGTTACCCCTTCACCCCGAAAGCTTGTCCTGAAAAATTGTATGTTTGTGCAAATAAAAAAAGTATCACGGACAGTACTCAATTTTATCTGTCACAATTGCACTAATACGGCTACAATCACGATCACAGCGCACCGCACCGATCACAGCACAACACAACGGTGTGACAGGGGCCAGTGTGGTGTGACAGGGGCCGATGCAGTGTAACAGGGGCCGGTGTGACAGGGGCCGGTGTGACAGGGGCCCGATGTCACGGGGCCGATGCGGTGTGACAGGGGCCAGTGTGACAGGGGCCAGTGTGACAAGGGCCGGTGCGGTGTGACAGGGGCCGGTGCGGTGTGACAGGGGCCGGTGTGACAGGGGCCGGTGTGACAGGGGCCGGTGTGACAGGGGCCGGTGTGACAGGGGCCGGTGCGACAGGGGCCGGTGCGATGGGCCGGTGTAAAGGGGCCGGTGTGACAGGGGCCAGTGTGACAGGGGCCCGATGTGACGGGGGTCACGGGGCCGATGCAGTGGGGCCAATGCGGTGTGACAGCGGTGCGGTGTGACAGGGGCCGGTGTGGTGTGACAGGGGCCGGTGCGGTGTGACAGGGGCCAGTGTGACAGGGACCGGTGCGGTGTAAAGGGGCAGGTGTGCTGTGACAGGGGCTGGTGCGGTGCGACAGGGGCCGGTGCGGTGCGACAGGGGCCGGTGCGGTGCGACAGGGGCCGGTGCGGTGTGACATGGGCCGGTGTGACAGGGGCCGGTGTGACAGGGGCCCGATGTGACGGGGGTCACGGGGCCGATGCGGTGGGGCCAATGCGGTGTGACAGGGGCCAGTGTGACAGGGGCCAGTGTGACAGGGGCCGGTGCGGTGTGACAGGGGCCAGTGTGACAGGGGCCGGTGTGACAGGGGCCGGTGCGACAGGGGCCGGTGTGACAGGGGCTGATGCGGTGGGGCCGGTGCGACAGGGGCCCGATGTGACGGGCCAGTGCGGTGTGACAGGGGCCGGTGCGGTGTGACAGGGGCCGGTGCGACAGGGGCCGGTGCGACAGGGGCGGTGCGGTGCGACAGGGGCCGGTGCGGTGTGACATGGGCCGGTGTGACAGGGGCCGGTGTGACAGGGGCCCGATGTGACGGGGGTCACGGGGCCGATGCGGTGGGGCCAATGCGGTGTGACAGGGGCCAGTGTGACAGGGGCCAGTGTGACAGGGGCCGGTGCGGTGTGACAGGGGCCAGTGTGACAGGGGCCGGTGCGGTGTGACAGGGGCCGGTGCGACAGGGGCCGGTGTGACAGGGGCTGATGCGGTGGGGCCGGTGCGACAGGGGCCCGATGTGACGGGCCAGTGCGGTGTGACAGGGGCCGGTGCGGTGTGACAGGGGCCGGTGCGACAGGGGCCGGTGCGACAGGGGCCGGTGTGACAGGGGCCGGTGCGGTGGGGCCGGTGTGTCAGGGGCCGGTGCGACAGGGGCCGGTGTGACAGGGGCCAATGCGGTGTAAAGGGGCAGGTGTGCTGTGACAGGGGCCGGTTCGGTGCGACAGGGGCCGGTGTGTCAGGGGCCGGTGTGTCAGGGGCCGGTGTGACAGGGGCCAATGCGGTGTAAAGGGGCAGGTGTGCTGTGACAGGGGCCGGTTCGGTGCGACAGGGGCCGGTGTGACAGGGGCCGGTGCGGTGTGACAGGAGCTTGGCACACTGAAATCGGTCCCTGTCACATGTTCCCAACAGAGAGAGACAGGGGTGGGAGAGAGAGGGTCAGAGAGAGAGATGGAGCAGGGTCTGATCAGTGGAAGTGCTCACTTGGAATCGTTCCCAGGGGCTGGCTCACTATATTCAGCAGCTTGTCAGCGTGGCTGCTTGTTTTTTATCTTCCCGCCCACCTCCCCTTCACAAACGAGCACACAGGAGGGGTGGGACTCAGGAGAGGTGTGAGGCTGCTTGTGACAGACATGCTGGAGGTGGATTGGATGAGCACACAGGAGGGGCGGAACTCGGAAGAAGTGAGCATTTGTTGTGCCTGACACATGATCTCAGAGGGGAGGGATTCAGCTGAGCTGGACAATGTTCACAGAGTGTCAGAGGCAGAGCTAAGAGCCGCGCGGGGGGGTGAGCGGCGGCGCTGACGACACATAACAGTTGCTCCCAGGAGGCAAAGCAGCAGTGATTGACGGCCTCCGGCCGCGGCGGGGGGCAAGACAGCACATGGACAGCACAGTGAGTTTTTAAAAAAAAATAAAAAATAGATGCCAATTCGATTTAAGGGGGCAGTATGAAAACGAATGATATAAAGTTGAAAAAGAGGGTGGTGCTCCACTTTAAGCTCCTGGAAGGCAAAAACAAAATGGACAAGGATGTCAGAAAAATGACAGCCATAATGTTTGGCTCCTATTCAGCAGGGGATCTGTTCACAGATGCCCTAGTATTTGAAATGGACATGGTCAGTGCAAAAGGGCCCTAATGCAATACCATTCCTGTAGTTTTCTGCCACCCATGAAGCATGGCTAAAATACTCCCAATGTTTATGTAGCGCCTGTGTACTTTCAGTCCAGGTGCTATCTTAAATTTAGAGGGGGATGAGAGAGTTATGTAGCTCTCACCCATGTGATTTGGGGCAAATCAGAGGGGTTTTTCCCTCAAGGGGGAGGGTACTTCTAGTTAGGCGCCATATTGGGCATGGGGAGTTTGAGGTTGGATCCGGGTGCGGCACCCACCTTTAGGGTGTGCACACATCACGGGCCCCGGCGATATGGCCTACCAGGCTGGGGCGCACGTGCTATGCGTTTGTCTTTGGTTCCGGGACCATGTTGGACCGGAGCAACTGAAGCGGAGATTGGACCCAGTGACTTATTGGGTCCCCCATCTTTTAAGAGAAGATCCCAAGCGAGTTTTGCTGTTTGGGGAGTCTGAGGAGAGCCCAGAGGCAGGCAATCCAATAGGGCCTAGACAAGCCATCGGGGATCAAGGTGACCGGACACTGGGAGTTAGTCATATGGCAACCTGTCAGTCGGTGACCAAAAACCAAGAGCTACCTGAGGGAGATTCAGGCAACTATTTTCATTGAGAAGGAATCGCTCCATTTAACTGTGTTCCAGAGCAAGGGCCTGTGGCAGAGGCTTGTTCTCCTTCTCAAGGGTTTGAGTGATACTCTGGCTGCCAGTTCTGTGAGAGAGACTGTCCAGATACACTATACCCACTCCGGCTGGAGTGGCGACGAAGCAAAGGTAAGATTGAAGCAGGACTGCTTCTGCAAAGTTGAGGCCTGAATCTGCACTTCTCCTTTCACCAATCTTTCTCTATCTACTTCAAGTTAATTTTCGCCGTGTTTGGCCAGAGAATAAAAGCACAGAAAACGACACCCTGCTGTTTGGACATTCCGTCATTGCTCACATCACCTCATCATCACCATACCCCTAGACGCATCACAAAAAAGTAACGCGCCGTCCCAAATCTATCCAACGGCTCCTGAGGGGGTAGTGCTACATTTACTTTCCTGTGTCCTGACTTATTTTCAGGACACAGCAGAAATCGAGCGCTTGTCCCCAGCATCGCAGGAGGAGCAACCACACTTCCTGATTTAAAACCTGTTCATATTCAGTGCATGCTCATTCTCACCTCAACAGCAGCTGAGCTTAGTCTTGATTCGATTGGGAAAGAGAGGATGCACAGTGCATGCGTGGCTTTTGAATCAGATGGTGTGCCTGCTCCTGTGATGCTAGGGAAAAGCTTCCAATGAGGGGAATTTATCAAAACTGTAGCAGCCAGAATCTGGAGCAGCCATGCATGGCAACCAACCAGCTTCTATCTTTCATTTATAGAATGTTTGTGGAGGCGCATGCGCGGAGGCGTCCAAGATGGCCGCTTAAGCTGGGAGTTCCGCTCCACCTCAGCCATCCATCGGTCATAGTACCGGATTCACGGCGGTGCCACGTCCCGTTCTAAGAGGATCTGACGGGGGAAGTTCTTGTGATCACCCTGATGTACAGCAGTGTGGTTCGGAGGGGCCTGGAACCGGTATTTATAGCACTGGAAACTCAGGCCGATTCCAAGATGGCGGCCGCACCTCAGCCGCTGGCGTCTTATGCTGAAGGAGACACTGTAGTGAGGCAAGTACTGTCTCCCACCACACTGCACTATTCCTCACAATCAGCTCAGGGCACCTCAGGCATTGTGTCAGAAACATTATCAGCTTCAGTGAATCAACTGATAGCTACTAAGCCCCATTGTGCTGATTCACCTCAGGACTTTTCACCTGTTTACCTCAATACCATTATCCCCTCAGGAAACACTGATCCTATGATCCCTCAGAATGCAGGGGAGCTTTTTCAGAAGTTCTCAGAATTGCTCGAAAGGGGGCTTGCACAAACAGCATTGAAAATTACTAATGACGGGGCGCATGCGCGGCGCGATGCTGATAGGACGCGACTGAGAAGAGCTCCGTCGGTCCCGATCCTTCCAGGCTGAATACCCAGGGCTAACAAGCACCTTTAGCAGCATCTCTTACCAGCACCCCTGTGGGAACATCTGGTGTATGCCAGGAACAAAAAAGAAGAAATCTCGGCGCTCCGGCCATTGCCTCACAAACTTCCTAATGAATATGGAACAGAGACACAGCAAAGTGTCCCAAGATGGCGCCGGACAACACGAGGAGGCAGCTTCTCATGCAGATCCCCTCAACCCGCTCTCTCAGATGAATCAACACAACAGTGAGTACAGTCCCCCGCTCTCTAAAGCGGACTTAGATGACAGCCTAACCTCAATTTTTAATAAACTGGTGGACAAAATAGAAAAAGAGGTCCATAACTCCACAAAGGCACTGTCCCAGGAGATTGCCAGTATAGGCAACCGCACTGATTTGCTGGAAACTAAACATGATGAGCTCTCCTTGGCTCATAATGATCTTAGAAGGGACTATGAAAATCTGGCGGACAACTTTGCCTTTATGCAGGCGCAGGTCGAGGATCTCGACAACAGAAATCGCCGTCATAATATTAGACTTCGCGGGGTCCCTGAAACAGTCACCGATTTAATGCCTGCGGTGACTAAATTCTTTCATAGTCTCCTTCCGGATAAAAATCCAAATGCCTTTTTGTGTGACAGAATTCATAGGGCACTCCGCCCCAAACCTCCCCCTGATGGCCCCCCCAGGGATATCATCATGTGCATGCGGGACTTTTTGATTAAAGAGGAAATTATGCGCACATCCAGGAACACTCCCAACCTTACCATGGAAGGTAAAAGGATACAGATATACCCTGATATATCTCCCGCTACTCTAGATAGGAGACGCAGGATGAAGGAGGTTACCACGGTGCTGCAAGCTGCCAATATTAAATACAGATGGGGATTTCCCTTCAAGCTTACGGTCCCTCATAATGGATCAACATACACGGTCTATAATATTATTGAAGGAAAGGAACTGCTGATGAAACTAGGTTTGCTGGCCCAAGACCCCCTGATCCGACCCCAGGGCACTCCTAGACCATCCCCAATATGGTCCACCCCATCTACCAGGCGCAATCAGAGGGACCAAAGAAGATTGATTCACTCCTTTCAAAACTCACACTCCTGAACTATTTTGTCCTCCCTGCAATCTGGGTTCTCAGTTTATGAACCTTTGGGTGATGGTCCTTACTATCCCCACAAGAGGGCGCTCCTAGCTTGGATTTAAGCTACTCCACTGATCACTCAACTTTAAGATATTATACTTGTTCTCCTTCTTCTGTTAAAAGACCTTTTGTGTTATTTTTTTTTTTGGCTTTGCTTCACCAAGATTTCGCTACAGACGAGCCTCTTCAGTCAAGCTCATCTTATGGCCCAGTTGTTCTTTCTCCAGGTTGCCATCCATATCCTATCTCTCCTGTTTTCCTTACATCCTAATCTATTACAGGACTGCTCCTGACAGAAAACGGAATTTAGAACTCTTCAATCACATCCTGGATATGGTATGTCCACACAATTGTTGCTGTTTTCACTTTATTGTTAATTATACATTATAATTATACAAGGTCCATTCTTCTCACATCTTTGTGGGATGCAGCTCTCGCCATCAAGATCACCCGCCCCCCCGCCCCCCTGGCTCATCCCCTCTCTCTTTTTGAAGGCCCCACTGTGAGTTTTGATCACACAGTGCCTCAGGGGTGTTGGGGTCCTAAGAGGGGTATTGAAGAGAGGTTGAGGGACACCTTTTGTTTCCATCATTCATACATACCTTTGGACATAGGAACTGTGTCGCTCTCCCGGGACAAAACTTATGCTGAGATCCTGCACCCTCCCTTTGATCTTATCAACCATTTGTCTCCTCCGACCACTCTGTTTGTTAATTATGTTTTTTATTTTTCTTCTTTCTCTGATCAATTGTCTTAAAATGCCTGGGGCATCCGCCGTGACCTGATTGTCCCCACTCCTGTATATGTGTTTGGTTACCTCTCCGCTGGCCAGCGGGGGGTCGCCCGACCCTATGACAGGTGAGGGACTCTTTGTCCCATTGTTATGTTTTGATTGTTTGGGTGACAGGAGGCCTCCTGTCCCCATTTTTCCTAGAAATGCAAACATTTTGTACTCAATAATTCTGATGGCCCTTTTGGCCGCGGTTATATTAAGCATATTTTTTCAGAGTCTTGTTTTTTATGTTTTTGTGGCGTACATTTATCGGAACAGCTCTTCCTATTTCACTTATGCTAAGAAGGTTACTTATGATTATACATGCTTTGTTTCTCAGGCTGTCCACATGGCCTTAGGTTACCAGACTGCCGGTCGTAAGCTTAGTGTATACTTATATACCTCCAAATGTAAGTTATACTGCTCTGATAATGGGATTGGTAAGATGTACTTCTCTCTCTTTCCCCCATAATGGGTCTTAAAATTATATCACATAATACTCAAGGTTTAAACTCCCCACACAAACGCAAGAAAGCTTTCCAACAATACAAAAGGCTTGGGGCGGACATTATCCTGCTACAGGAAACCCACTTTGCTACTACTAACCACCCAAAATATTTCAACAAGACATATAATCAATATCACTACACTACTTTTTCTAACAAAACAAGAGGGGTAGCAATTTTTATTCGTAATTCTATAGTCTTCGATATTCAAAATATATACAAAGATTCAGATAGTAGATTTATAATCATTAAGGGAAAAATTAACAACCGCGCAATTACAATAGCCTCTATCTATGCTCCAAACGAAGCTCAATACACTTTTTTTTCAAAATTTTTTGAGGTCCTAGACCGATTCCAATCCCCCCACATGATACTCGGTGGAGACTTTAACCTGACCGCTCACCCAGCTCTAGACCGAAGCAATTTATCCACCTCATCCAAGGCCTTTTCTAAATCTATCATACGTTCAATCAATAAATTACAATTGCTCGATACGTGGAGGGCCCACAACACAGGCATCAAGGCCTACACCCATTACTCCCACCCCCATAAATGCTATGCAAGACTTGACTACATATTTAGCACCCCAATACTTTTAGCTAACTCTTCTCAGGCTCACATATACCCGTGTCCCTGGTCCGATCATGATATCACCTCATTCGAAACATCTTACATAGGCCTCCCACCTTCTCCATACAATTGGCGTCTTAATGACTCCCTTTTGACAGACACTTCGAACATAAACACAATTTCCACCCACATTGAAAATTATTTTGGAGATAATAAAAATGAAGAAACTCCCCCTACCTCTCTTTGGATAGCACATAAAGCGGTTCTTCGTGGCCATATCATTAATCTTGCAGCCGCTAAGAACCGAGAAAGGATGGCAGAAATCAAAACTCTTACTCACGATTTAAATAAACTATACCATTGCCTACGTCACTCCCCCACGCAGAATATCACTGACCAGATATTAAGTAAACGTCGTGCTCTAGACCTTATTTTATCGTCAAACACTGAAAAATCTCTTAGGTTTTCTAGGGCCAAATTTCTTTTACACAGTAATTCCCCCTCAAAAATGTTTTCAAGGAAACTAAATCAGGACAATAGTCCTACTCATGTCTATAAACTAAGAAACGTTAAAGGAGACCTATCTACCCATCCACAAGAAGTGTTAAAGATCTTTACCTCCTTCTATAAAGATCTTATGTCCCCCCCACATAATCAACCGTCCCCATCCTCTAGGTCATGGCTAGACACTCTAGAACTTCCAACTTTAAATCATGAACAATCTGACGCCTTAAACAGACCTTGCACAGATGCGGAAATTTCTCAGATCATCACCTCCCTGAAAACCTCCACAGCCCCAGGCCCAGATGGCTTCACATCTTCTTATTATAAAAAATTCTCCTCACTTTTGACTCCTCACTTAAAAACACTATTTAACCATATATTGGAAGGTAATTATTTTCCTGATGAAATGTTGTTAGCGAACCTATCACTTATTCCTAAAACCAATAAGGACCATACACTCCCCCAAAATTACCGCCCCATATCTGTACTGAACAATGACCTGAAAATCTTTGGTAGAGTACTGGCAGATAGACTGGCAAAGGTTATTTCCCCCTTAATACAGACGGACCAAACTGGTTTTATACCAGGCAGGCAGATAAGCGACAATATTAGATTAGCCACTAACATTGTCCAAGACGCTAACCTACACCTAACAAAAACATGCCTCCTCAGCCTTGACATACACAAGGCTTTTGATAGTGTCCGCTGGTCATATTTGAACTACTTACTCCCTAGGTTCGGGATCTCTGGTAACTTCCTCCAAGGTTTTAATGCCCTGTACCATTCTCCCCAAACTCGCATCAAAATCCCCGGAAGCTACTCGGAATTTTTCCCACTGGGCCGCGGTACTAGGCAGGGATGCCCATTATCCCCGCTTTTATTCGCCCTTGCCATGGAGCCTCTAGCCCAAGCCATTAGATCCAACCACGATATCAGAGGTTACTCTAAAGGACAGAATGAATACAAGATCAGCTTATACGCGGATGACGCCCTAATTTTTCTAACTGAACCACTTTTGTCCATACCTGTGCTCCTAAATGAACTTAACACCTTCCATGAGATCTCGGGCCTAAAAATTAATTATGAAAAATGCTCTGCCCTTCCTCTAAACCTTGACCCCAACCTACAACTCTGCTTGAAGACTAGTTTCCCTTTTGTCTGGTGCCCTCATTCCTTTAAATACTTAGGGGTTAACATTTCCTCTTCTCATAAATCTTTATTTAAGGTCAACTACCCTCCCCTAATAACGCACATTAGCTCCCTTCTAAACACCTGGTCATCCTACCATATTTCTTTCCTGGGAAGAATATGTGCCATTAAAATGACCATTATACCTAAATTATTATATTACTTTCGTACCCTACCCGTCAACCTATCTAAGACTAAACTGGATCACCTTCAAAGGCTAATCAATAAATTCATTTGGGCAAACAAGAAGCCCAGATACAGTTACGCCCTACTACACAGACCACAATCTAAGGGGGGTCTAGGTCTTCCTAACTTGTGGCACTATTTTCTTGCTGCAAGACTCTCACAGCTCTCCCAATGGTTCTCACCCTCCCAAAACATACCCTGGCAGAAGTTTGAAACCACATCAATACAACCATATCACCTTCAGGGCATTCTATGGTCAAACTGCTCCCTCCTACGACACCTTTTAAAACACAACTCCATAGTAGCCCATTTATATCAACTATGGCTTAAAATTAAGGACACTTATAATTTATCCTCCCAGGTCTCCCCGCTGTCTTCCTTTCTGGGGGATCCTAGATTTAACCTAGCATATACAAATAGACCTCTGTTCGCGCTTTGGATAGACAAAGGCCTCACAACACTAAAATCACTACAATCTAAATGGGTTTTTAGGTCCTTTGAATCACTACAGAGAGATCATAGCCTTCCTAACACCGAACATGAACACTACCAACTGGTTAAATCCTTTTATGAATCATACTTCTCTCTTTCCACATCATCCAATATCACGCTATTTGAAAGAATTTGCCTTAGGTCATCCAGAGACAGGGGTATGATATCAACACTATACCATTCTCTTAATAACTTTTCTCTTCAAGAAAAATCTAATCCAATGCTACACTGGGAATATGACTTGGGATGTGACATCCCTGCAGAGACATGGTATGCCATGGCCGAAAATCTGCGTAAAAGTAACAGAGCCATTTCTTTTAGAGAAACACCTTTAAAAATTTTTTCTAGATGGTACCTCACCCCCTCTAAGCTTAACTTCTTCTACCCCGCAATGTCTCCCAACTGTTTTAGAGGATGCCAGGCCGAAGGTACTTTGCTTCATACATTCTGGAACTGCCCTATGCTAAACCAAATTTGGGATGCAGCCATAACCAGATTCGAAAGTTCCTCGGGACAAAAGATCTCCATTTCACCCCAGATTTGCATCCTCTATGCCAATATCCCTGATATTCCCATACAATGCTCCAGACTATTTCATTCCCTGTGTAGCTCCATCCAATGGATGATTGCTCTTAATTGGAAAACCAGCAATTTACCCTGGCCTCAGGTCCTAGAGAGAATGGAAATGATCAAAATTTCAGAGTGGATTTATCATACACTAAACGATTCCATTCAAATCTTTGACGCCAAATGGGCCTACTGGCATACCCCCCCACAACATTGATCTTTGATTCTCCCCCCCCCCCCCCTTACATTCGTCCTCTCCATATGACTAGTAGGGTTCTTTCTTCTTGTTGCCTTTCATATATTATATGTGTTCACTGCATGTCAACATATCTGTTAATACTTCACTTGATACTTTTTATACTATTACATATGACTTGTTATAACCAAGATGTTACCTTTTTTGCTCTCTTGGATTTTTGTACGTTCTACAATATTATTTCTATATGCATTGACTCTGTATTTTCATATTTCATTAATAAACTTTTGTAAACAAAAAAAAGAAAATTACTAATGATATATGCTCTGATTTCCAGAATTTAGGCTCTAGGAGGGAAATAATAGAAAATTAACTTGACATTACAGTCTCTAGAGCCAACCAAAACACGGACCAAATACAATCTCTTCAAGAGCAATTGGATGTGGCCCTTGGCAGAATAGACGACCTTGAGAATCGTTCCAGAAGGGACAATTTTAGGGTTAGGGGCCTTTCTGAGTCCATTTCAGTAGTCCCAAAAGCCATTCAGGACCTCATCAGGAGCTTACTCCCATCTATTGCACCACATAAGCTAGAGCTGGATAGAGCTCACAGATCTCTGGGCCCTTTGAGAAAGGATGGTTCACCCAGAGACATAATTGTGAAACCGCATTATTACTCTGTGCGGGAGAAGATTATGAAAGTCTCTCGTCAGCAATCCCACATCTCTTTCCAGGGACATGATATACAAATATTTGCCGACATCTCTCCCATGACTATACAACGGCGCAGAACACTAAAACCACTGCTGGTGGTCCTGACGCAGAAAAAAATCAAGTATTGGTGGGCATTCCCTTTTGCTCTAAAATTCACGTACAAAGGCAAGACCCACACCTTCACCTCCCTTGGTGAGGGAGAAAAAATCCTGCAAGCCCTACGGTTCATCTCATTGGAGTCAGCAATGGACACCTCAATTTCGCAAGCAGGGTCATCCAAACGACCCACCCCGACCAGCCCTATCTCCCCTACATGGAAGGCGACCAAAAGTAGACGCACCAAGGATCCTGCAAAAACCTGATTTGAGAACTGAAATTGCTCAACTTCATTTTTCTCATGATTAAATACCTTTGGGGTATTTCTGACTGGGGACTCCTATCTGTGGTTGGAGGCACTAATGTCTTTTCATTTCATCCACAAATTTTTTATTTTTTTTCCTAATCAACGGCTTTTTCTGTCACACTTTCTCTCTCCCTCTCTCTCCCCCCCCCCTTTTTTTTTGGGGAGGGAGGAGGGGGGAATCGGAAGAATTTATCTCTCCTTTAGTGCTATTGGGTCTGCACCGACCGTGATCCGTATTATTCTTTTTTATGTACTATTATAGTATTAGATTAAGTGTGTTTGTTTTTTTGTTTTTTTAAGATAATTTTTAATATTCACTTGCTTAGTCTGAAGGCTGATGGAGGCTGGGGTGGTTGTCGTGTGCCTCCGACCGCTTCTTGACGGTGGATTACTCACTGTCAGGGGGTGTTCTTGTAGCCCATCTTGAGGGCTACGTTAGTGGTCTGAATGACAGGAGTAGGGGAAACTGTTTTTTCTCCTACCCTTTTTGGTTCATACTGGTTAATTTCTTAAAATGTTTTCATCTCTATATGTCTTGCCTATCTGTTTTTCTCATGCTTTACCTCTTCTCTTTGATCGTCAGCCAGTTCCAGCAATACCTTACTCGCCGCACTCTGGACTCACCCAGGGTTTGCAGTTTGTACCTCCCTCTCTCATGCCTCACGATGTTCAGGGTAAGTGATATGTTGATCGCTTTGTTTCTCCACCATTATAGCTGCACTCCGGAACTCCCTATCTCCTAGTATTATGAAAATAGCCTCACATAATGTGCAGGGATTGAACTTGCCTATTAAGAGGAGGAAGATTTTTCAATCTTGCCATTCCCAGAAGATTTCAGTGATTCTTTTACAGGAGACCCATTTTCCTGCCAATTTCACCCCCACATTTTTGCACGCTCAATATCCTCAATTTTTCTTAGCAAATGCGGAGGACAAAACTAGAGGGGTAGCGATTCTCTTTGCAAAGACCTGCAAATTTAACCCTCTTTAATACACAGAGATCCGGACGGCAGGTTTCTGCTGGTTAAGGGAATGGTGAATGAACTATTAATGTCATTCGTCTCATATTATGCCCCCAATAGAGGCCAGACAAACTTTTTTCAGTCTATGTTTACTACATTGGAACCTCTTCTAGAGGGAGCGATACTCTGCTGCGGTGATTCAAATATAGCTTTTGACCAGAGCTTAGACAAGTCCAGGCCTTTGGGTAGCAGACTTACCCGTCCGATCAAAGCCAGCTCACACATAGCGAAATTAATTTTCCAACAAAATCTTGTAGATATATGGAGGGAACTCAATCCGACAAAAAGAGATTATACCCATTATTCGAACCCGCATCTTTCCTACTCCAGGATTGATCATATTTTCATTTCTGCTAGACATGTCCCACTAAAGGTGAATAAAGCTGTCATAAAAGACACATCGCTCTCGGATCATTCATTAGTGATCTGCTCGATGCAAACGCAAAATTTAGGATCCCACAAATCACACTGGAGATTGAATGAGACCCTTCTTGATGACCCTAATGTAGTCTCGGAGATTAACAAAACATTAGAGGAATATTTTACGCTGAATGGTGTTGATGGAACCTCGGCTGAGATTTTATGGGCCGCTCACAAGACTGTTGTCCGCGGGAAGCTAATTCAATTAGCGTCTAAACGAAAAAGGGAGAAAAACGCGGAGATAGCTAAACTCGAAAGGGAGTTTACATTATTATGCAAGGAACATAAGAAGGATCAGAAGACAGTGCATATTTCACAGCTAGACTCAGCTAGACTAGCTTTAAATTTATCACTTACAGTCAGGGCTGAAAAATCTTTAAATTGGAGTAACGCAAGGTTTTATTTGCAGAAAGACAAATTGAATACGATGTTGGCAACTAAGATCTCTCCGAGGTTCCACACGTTTTCACTCCCAAAAATTAGGTCACGAGATGGGACCACCACTCTTAATCCTATGCGCATATTACACGAATTTGAAACTTTTTACTCGTCTCTTTATCAAAGGTCGGGAACGTCCAGACACAAATCTTTTTTAGATCAGCTAGAGATCCCGTCTTTACAAAAGTGCCATACTGACTTAATGGATGCCCCAATCTCAGTGGACGAAACACTAGAGGTAATCAAAAAACTTAAAGGGGGTTCAGCACCAGGACCTGATGGCTTCTCTTCGCCTTATTATAAAATTTTTGCGGAAACCTTAGGTCCTCATCTCACAATTTTTTTTAATTCGAAACGAGGGGGGAGGGCTTACATCCACATTTGAATGAGGCATACATTACGGTCGTACCCAAACCGGATAAGGATCCGGAACTAGTGGAGAACTATAGGCCCATCTCTTTAATTAATAATGACTTAAAGATACTAACCAAGATCCTGGCTAACAATGAACTCTTTTATACACCTCTACATCCATAAGGATCAGGTTGGCTTCATTCCAGGGAGGCATGGCCCGGACCAGGTGAGGAGAGCAGTAGATATCCTCTCGTTGCTCCAGTCGGGTTGGTCCGGGGATCCCCCTCAGGAAGGAATCTTCCTGTCGTTGGATCTCCAGAAGGCCTTCGACTCCCTGTCTTGGGAGTACCTTTTTGAGATCCTGCAGCGGTGGGGCTTCGGAGCGTGCTTCCAGGGTCTTCTTAAATCCCTTTATTCGGAGCCCAAGGCTAGGGTTAAGTTGCAGGGATATTTTTTTGGATCCCATTAGCATCTCAAGGGGCACGAGGCAGGGATGTCCTCTCTCCCCTTTGATCTTTGCCGTAGCGATCGAAACATTGGCTATAGCCATTCGATCTGAGCCTGACATAAAGGGGGTGACCTGTGGGCCTCAAATCCACAAATGCGCTCTTTTCGCAGATGATCTCCTTTTTGTCACCTCTCCTGTTACTTCTCTCCCTATCATTTGTAATTTACTCAGGTCGTTTGGAAAGATTTCGGGACTTAGGGTCAACTTTGACAAATCCCAGGCTCTAAATGTTTCTACACGTCCCTCAATAATCGAGGCCCTGAAACCTCACTTTGACTTTAAATGGGCGAATACGTCTATTCGCTATTTGGGTATTACCCTGACCCCCAGGATTGAACAGCTTTATCAGTCCAACTTCCCTCCCATGTTTCGTAGATTGGAAAGTGACCTTCAGATGTGGGCTCGACATAAAATCTCCTGGGTGGGTAGGATCAATTCGATTAAAATGACCCTTTTACCCAGATTGCTTTACCTATTTAGATCCCTTCCAATTCCCATCAGAAAGGATCAACTGAAATCATTCCAGAGTAAAATTATTAAATTCATCTGGGAAGGTAAAGGCTATAGATTAGCCCAAAATGTCCTATTTGGACTCAAGACACGGGGGTCTTGGACTACCTAACCTGATTAAATACTACCAAGCAGCCAGATTGGCCCAACTGTCCTCCATCTACTCTAAATGTGAGAAGCCTGAATGGCTAGACATAGAGGGAATGGCGGCCCCTGATTTATCGTTGGAGAACTTACTTTGGATGCCCCAAAAATCTAGGCCTGCAATAATGTCCCCAACACTGTCCCAATCACTGAAAATCTGGGATGACATGAGACGTCTTCCTTCTCTGGTTTCGAGTACTAAGCCCCTAACCCGTATTTTCCGCAACCCTCAATTTGCAGCAGGAATGGACATTAATGCATTCCAATGGTGGTTGGACAAAGGGATTTATAGAATAGGAGACTTTCTTCTGCCCACAGGACCTCTTTCTCTGGAGCATTGTATGAAGAAATTGGGTATGCCTGACCTAGAGAAGTCCCGATACTCTCTGATTTTCAACTTTGTATCATTATTTTGGAATAACAGTACCGGCCCGCTGGCTATCACTAATTACGAACGATGGTGTTACCGGATGGGAGAACACAGAGGAGGAATCTCCATAATATATACTGCCTTATCTGAAGTTTTCTCTAAGTTCGCTTATATGGAGGCATGGGAGAGGGATCTGCAGATGTCCTGGGACCTGGAGGAGTGGCATAGGGTAGGTACGAGAACCTTTAAAGGTTTAGTCAATACATCGTTAATAGAAGCCAATCTCAAGGTTCTGATGAGATGGTATCTGGTTCCTAGTAGGCTTGCGTCGATGTTCCCAACTGCTACCCCGCTGTGCTTTCGAGATTGTCAAGCTCAGGGCACTATGCTTCATATTTGGTGGGAGTGTCCCAGAATTAGAGGATTTTGGAATAGGATTTTCTTTATCGTACATCACGGGACACAGAGCGCATAGCCATTACATATGGGTTATATGGGTACCTTCAGGTGTGGACACTGGTGTAATCAATTTCACAGGAAGTTTCCTCCCTATATAACCCCCTCCCACTGAGAGTGCTTCAGTTTTTTCGCCAGTGTCTTAGGTGTTGGTCACGTCTAGCTGTCCCTCGGAGGTCTCGGGACCCAGGATAGCTAGCCGGATCCGTCCGAAGTGCTTCAAAGCCAAGGAGTATGGTACCCGGGCCCTGCCTGCGTGGGGTGTTGCCTATAATGCCTCTCCTTGGAGGGCTGGATTCTGGGCTCCAGTGCCTTGGTCTCTCCCAGGACTAAACGCTACTGATGCCAGGATGCTATATAGGTCCAGGGGTGTGGGTTCCTTAAACATAGGACCCCGGTCCCTGAAGGTCCGAGACAATACCCACGGAGATGGGAGAAGATTGGGCCTCTTGCAGTTTGCAATACCCTGCGGCGTGGAGCAGGTAAGAGGGAACCTGCGGGACTTGATTCGACAGTAGGTATCCCCCTGGGGGTTCTGGGTTGGCTAATGGTATGCTTGTGCATCAGCCACTATGTCCACTATGTCTTTTTAGGCAGGATGGGATGTACTAATGTTTACCCAGATAACATGTAGATATATGTATACTTGTTTAAGATATATATTTGCTACTCACCCCAGGTCTGCCTGTTAGCATTGATACTGCAGCCCCACGTACTGTAAAGAGGGAATTGCTGGTGAAAACTCCTGTTTCTTAGGAAGCCTATGGGGACAGCTTCCTCTCTGTGTGCACTACAGTAAGGATTAGTGCTTACCTGGTGTCTGTTGGTGCTGCTAGCGCTGGTCCATGCTTTTCCTCTGCTCTCTGCTTCCTCCATGTTGTTTCAGCGTTGGGGGGGGGGGGGGGGGGTGCGCGCGCGTGCACGCCGTCTTTTATAGCGTCGGCGTGCGTTGGGGGGGGGGGGGGGGGCGGGCCAGCAGCGTCAGGGTCAGTTAAAAGCAAAACGTTTTCTCTGGCTGGTCTTTTCCCTCCTGGAAGCAGAGGAAGAAGGACACAGAGCGCGCAGCTGGGTCTTTTGGCCACAGTGACACCCAGTGGCGGTTTGTGGATCTTCAGGTCTAGGACTTAGTTCCACTATTGACCAGAAAAAAAAAAGAGTTTTTTTGCTTAACCACTTAAGGACCGCCTACTGCACATTTACGTCGGCAGAATGGCACGGCTGGGCACATCAACGTATATATACGTTGATTTTAGTACCCAGCCGTGGGTCGCGGGCGCGCGCCCGCGACCCGGTCCGAAGCTCCGGGACCGCAGGATTCGCGGACCCGATCGCCGCTGCAGTGCGGCGATCCGTCCCTGGAGCGGAAGAACGGGGAGAGCCGTGTGTACACACGGCTTCCCCGTGCTTCTCTGTGGCTGCAGCATCGATCGCGTCATCCCTGTGATAGGGGGAGGCGATCGATGACGTCACACCTACAGCCACACCCCCTACAGTTGTAAACAAACACACATAGGCACACATCCCCTACAGCGCCACCTGTGGTTAACTCCCAAACTGCAACTGTCATTTCCACAGTAAACAATGCAAATTTAAATGCATTTTTTTCTGTGAAAATGACAATTGTCCCAAAAATTTGTCAAAATTGTCCGAAGTGTCCGCCATAATGTCGCAGTCACGAAAAAAATCGCTGATCGCCGCTATTAGTAGTAAAAAAAAAAATAATAATAAAAATGCAATAAAACTATTCCTTATTTTGTAAACGCTATAAATTTTGCGAAAACCAACCGATAAACGCTTATTGTGATTTTTTTTACCAAAAATAGGTAGAAAAATACGTATCGGCCTAAACTGAGGAAAAAAAATGTTTTTTTATATATTTTTGGGGGATTTTTATTATAGCAAAAAGTAAAAAATATTGCATTTTTTTTAAAATTGTCGCTCTATTTTTGTTTATAGCGCAAAAAATAAAAACCGCAGAGGTGATCAAATACCACCAAAAGAAAGCTCTATTTGTGGGGAAAAAAGGACGCCAATTTTGTTTGGGAGCCACGTCGCACGACCGCGCAATTATCAGTTAAAGCGACGCAGTGCCGAATCGCAAAAAGAGGCAAGGTCCTTTGCCTGCATTTTGGTCCGGGTCTTAAGTGGTTAAAGGGACTCAGCCTTAGATCCAGCAGTATCTGAGTCAACCTTGGACTCCGGCTAACGGGCATTGGTGTTGCAATACTCACAGGTTTTCCTCAGTATTGCCACCTCCCAGGCGGGTAAAAAAAAAAAAAAAAGAAATATATATATACAAAATTTTTCGTTTTCCTCAGCCTGTTCTCATATTAATTACTCCTAGCTACAACAGTCAGGTGTTGGCTATAGGGGTGACTCAAGGTTGTGCAATGGCTCCAAAGGGATCAGGACCAGCCAAGGCTGCAAAAGGTGCCAAGAAACAAAAGGGGTCTCCATCGGGGTCAGAGGATTTGGGCCAGGCTTCAACGGCCCCACCCTCACCAGTTAGACCACCGAGTAGCATAGTACAAGAGCCATTGGGGGTGCTGGGGGCAGAGGCGGCCCCCGATCCACCCATTCCCGTTTACGTAACGGAAGAAATGCTAGCGACCACCCTGGGTGGGCTAGAGAAAAGGTTAACTGCTTTGTTTGCCCGCCCTTTGCTAAGTAGCAAACGGGCTAGATCCCCCTCACCTAGTTTGGTGTTTTCAGATGCGGAGGTCTCCTCTTCGGAGGAACGGGACCCACAAGGGGATCAAGCGGACCCAAGTCCCGACGGTTCAGACATGGAGGGTTCCACTGTAGATGAATATTTTTCGGCCTCTCAAGCGGAGAGCCTGTGGATCCAGTCTTTGACAGATATGGTTCGCACTGCTTTTAAACTTCCAGTGCCAGAACTAGTAGCCCCTGTGGTATCCTCTTTGGGTTCTTTAAAGGCTCCATTAACTTGTGTGTCTTTTCCGATTCACCCCCTTCTGCGGAGCGTGATTTACCAGGATTGGGCTCGACCTGATAGGATCTTTATCCCTCCTAAGAGGTTCTCTATTCTCTATCCTATGGAAGAGGAATTTTTAAAGAAATGGGCACTCCCCATAGTGGACGCGGCCATTTCCTGCGTGAATAAATCCCTGACCTGTCCGGTTGAAAATGTCCAGATGTTCAAGGATCCGGTCGACAAAAAATTAGAGACACTACTGAAGGCTTCTTTCACCACAGTAGGTGCCATGGTTCAGCCAGCAGTGGCAGCCATTGGCGTTTGTCAGGCCTTAAAGGATCAGGCAAAACAGATATTAAAGGACATGCCGGCTCAGCAAACTCGTGAATTAGCAGATTTTCCTAGGGCTCTCTGCTTTGCAGTAGATGCTATTAAGGACTCCATCCAACAGGCATCCCGTTTATCTCTGCTGGTGGTTGACATGCGTCGCCTTTTGTGGCTAAAGAACTGGTCAGCAGAGGCACCCTGCAAAAAGCTTTTAGCAGGGTTTCCCTTTCATGGGGGAAGACTATTCGGTGAAGACCTAGATAAATATATCCAAACCATATCAAGTGGTAAAAGTTCTTCCTTACCGGTCAAGAAAAGACCGCGTGGGCCCGCGTTTAAACGACAGGCCTTTGCAGGCTCGGCCCCTTCGACTTCCCGTCAGTATCGACGGCCTCCCGGGCGTTCAGCAGTTAATAGCCGCCCACAGGGACAAGCCGCGGCAAACAAGAGGCCCTGGTCTCGCAAGCCGCCTAAACCAGTCATCAAGTCAGATTCATGAAGGGGCGCCCCCACTCTCTTGGGTGGGGGGAAGACTTCAGTTTTTCTCCGAAGTCTGGAAGGCCAGAATTCCCGACTCTTGGGTTCGGTCCGTGGTAGCCACAGGCTACAAACTAGAGTTTCGAGAAATCCCCCCTCCTCATTTTCAGGGGTCAAGTCTTCCAAGCGACCCATTAAAGAGGGCCTCTCTCGTAAGGGCGTTGGATTGCCTCTTGCTCCAAGGAGTAATTGTAGAAGTACCAACCCAAGAATGGGGTCTGGGATTCTACTCCAACCTTTTTATAATACCAAAACCCAATGGCGACGTCAGGCCTATCCTAGACCTCAAACGCCTAAATCGCTTTCTAAAGATTCAGACCTTTCGTATGGATTCCATACGTTCAGTGACAGCCAGCCTGCATCAAGGCGACTTTCTAGCATCTATAGACATAAAGGATGCATATCTGCATGTGCCGATCTACCCAGCACATCACAAGTTTCTTTGTTTTATGATAGATCAAAGTCATTTCCAGTTCGTAGCCCTCCCTTTCGGGTTGGCAACAGCTCCGCGGGTATTCACAAAGGTGTTAGCCCCGGTGCTAGCCGTCCTAAGGACAGAAGGCATTTTGGTCCTGGCATACCTGGACGATCTCCTGGTTATCGACAGATCAGCTTCCAACCTCAATCATGCAGTAGTCCGCACAGTTCGGCATCTAGAAGAATTCGGGTGGGTTGTGAACCAAGGAAAATCGAGGTTGCAAGACAGTTGGAATATCTAGGCCTTCGGTTAGATACAGAATGCCAGAGGATATTTTTACCTCAAGAAAAGATCAGGTCATTGACTCAAACAGTTCAAATAGTCCTAGGCAAAAAGAGGCCGACTATTCGCCTATGCATGCGACTGCTGGGAAAGATGGTAGCCGCCTTCGAAGCAGTGCCCTATGCCCAGATCCATACCAGAGTTCTCCAGGCAGCTATTCTCTCTGCTTGGAACAGGTCCATACAGGCATTAGACCGTCCATTAGGTCTTTCCCCAGGGGTCAGGCGCAGCCTGTACTGGTGGCTGGTCCCTCAAAAATTGTCAAAAGGGAAAACCTTTTGCCCCATCACGTGGAAAATAGTAACCACAGATGCCAGCCTAACAGGTTGGGGGGCAATCTTAGGAAAACGGACCCAGCAGGGACAGTGGTCAGAGGCAGAAAGTCTGCTTCCCATCAATGTCCTAGAGATCAGAGCTGCTCAGTTGGCCCTGGTCGCCTGGACTCTCCCCCTGCAGGGTCTGCCAGTAAGGATACAGTCCGACAATGCCACGGCGGTGGCATACATAAACCACCAGGGGGGCACAAGGAGCCTAGCGGCTCAAAGGGAAGTAAACCTGATTTTCTCAGGGGCCGAAGCCCATGTACCCTGCATCTCGGCGGTGTTCATCCCAGGGATAGACAATTCTCAAGCAGATTTTTTGAGTCGTCAACAGTTACTCCCGGGAGAGTGGTCTCTTCACCCCCAGGTATTCCAAGAGATTTGCCAAAGATTCGGAGTTCCCGATGTGGACATCATGGAAGAAGATTCAACAAGAAATTGGACAAATTTGTATCCCGAGCCAGGGATCCCTCGGCCTATGGGACCGATGCGTTGGTTTGCCCCTGGCACCAGTTTTCTCTCCTGTATGCGTTCCCTCCACTACAGATGATTCCCCGCCTTCTACGAAGGATCAGGGTGGAGCGCAGGCCGGTGATCCTGGTGGCCCCAGCCTGGCCCAAGAGGGCTTGGTACGCACTCATCGTGAAGATGTCAGTAGGGGCACCGTGGCCACTCCCCCTGCGCCCAGATCTGCTGTCTCAGGGCCCGATCTACCACCCTGCTTCACAGCAGCTAAATTTGATGGCTTGGCGGCTGAATCCCTAATTCTTAAGGGCAGAGGCCTCTCAGCCCAGGTCATATCTACGTTAATTCAGGCTAGAAAACCAGTCTCTAGAAATATCTATTACAGAGTCTGGAGGACCTATGTGGAGTGGTGCGAGTCTCAAGGAGGGCATCCTCGCAAGTTTTTTATTGAGAGGATCTTGCGATTCCTCCAGGTTGGCGTTGACAAGGGGTTGGCTCTTAGTACTCTAAAGGGGCAGGTGTCGGCTTTATCAATATGGTTTCAAAGGCCTTTGGCCACGCATTCGCTTGTGAAAACCTTCTTGCAGGGGGTCTTGCATGTAAATCCCCCTATTAGAGCTCCCCTCTGCCCCTGGAATTTAAATCTGGTCTTGTCAGCTTTACAAAGGCAGCCGTTTGAACCTCTGACAGAAATCCCTCTTGTGCTGCTAACCCGAAAGTTGGTTTTCTTGGTGGCTATGGCTTCGGCCAGAAGGGTCTCCGAGCTGGCAGCCTTGTCATGCAGGGAGCCATACCTGATTCTGCATAAGGACAGAGTGGTTCTGCGGCCTCATCCTTCTTTCCTTCCTAAGGTCATATCCAGTTTTCACTTCAATCAGGACCTAGTCCTACCATCCTTCTTTCCTACTCCCCAGTCCAGAGAGGAAAGACTGCTTCATACTTTGGACGTGGTCCGAGCCATGAGGGTTTATCTCAAGGCTACAGAGAAGATTCGGAAAACAGATGTGCTTTTCGTTCTTCCGGATGGCCCCAAAAAGGGTCAGCCGGCTGCCAAGTCTTCCTTGGCTAGGTGGATTAAGCAGCTGATTTTTCAGGCCTATGGCCTGAAGCGCGTTCCACCTCCCTTATCAGTTAAGGCCCATTCTACGAGGGCCATGAGTGCCTCTTGGGCGGCACACCATCAGATCTCTATGGCACAGGTTTGCAAAGCGGCAACCTGGTCTTCCGTACATACGTTTACTAAATTTTATAAGTTGGACGTCGCAAGGGCTACGGACGCAGCATTTGGGCAGGCGGTCCTACGGGCAGCAGTATAGAATCCTCTGGCCCGGTTCACGCCCCCTTTTTTTCTGTTGGTGGAGCTATTTTACCTCCTGATAATGTTTTTTGTTTGGCTATTTTTGGCCTTACGGTCTCCCTCCCTTCATGGAGCATTGCGACATCCCATATGTAATGGCTATGCGCTCTGTGTCCCGTGATGTACGATAAAGAAAAAAGGATTTTTAATAACAGCTTACCTGTAAAATCCTTTTCTTGAAGTACATCACGGTACACGGAGCTCCCACCCCTCTTTTGGGGAACATTGTGTAACCTCGGAGAAATTGCTTGCTACAAAACTGAAGCACTCTCAGTGGGAGGGGGTTATATAGGGAGGAAACTTCCTGTGAAATTGATTACACCAGTGTCCACACCTGAAGGTACCCATATAACCCATATGTAATGGCTATGCGCTCTGTGTCCCGTGATGTACTTCAAGAAAAGGATTTTACAGGTAAGCTGTTATTAAAAATCCTTTTTTTAGTCTCATCAGAAAAGTCACAAAGGTGCCGGTGGAGAAATCCCCACAGGTTGCGCTATTAGGGACTATTATTCCCCAGGCTTCTAAACACAGACAAAGATTGATAAATTTTATACTTTTGGGAGCAAAAACTACTCTAGCAGGGGCGTGGAAGCAACCAAGAGTCTCTTATTTGTCAGCCACAAGGAAGATTTCGTGGGTTATGACTCAGGAAAAAATTATCAGCTCTATCTCAAACACTTCTGACCTTTTTGAGGCTGTTTGGGAACCCTGAGCCAGATATGTGGGAATCTCCCTTTCGGCTGGCAATGTGACGCCTTCCGCGAGCACTAGGTAGACAGGCTGACAGTCCACTCAAATCTAGTCCTCTCTTTCTTCTTTCCTCTCTCTCTCCATTTCTTTTCCCACCTTTATTTTTCAAGCTCTCTATGTTCATGTTTATCGTTCCAGTTCTCTAGTTCACTTTTTTTTTTATTTATAATTTTTTTTTTGTTTGATATGTCATTGTTGATATAAATGCTATGAAGGGAGAAAGTAATCCTTTCGCAATCCATTACATAGGAAGGATGGGGATTCTCTGTTCTCTTATTTATCTTAGTAAGAGGATCCTGGTTTTTATCCAGTCACTGGAACTGATTGTTACTTTCCTTTACCTTGACGTTTTATTTTTGATTTTGGTTATCCACACGGCACATGGATCTTTGGTCCTTCAGGAAAGCTGTGCGGATACTCCCGAGAATTTTGAGGTCATGGTATAAGACTGGGATATCAGTTCTCTTTCGGCACAGTTTGTACCCAATAGGGGTGTCGAAACAGAACTTTAGGTTTATTGCCTGTTTCAAGCGTCCTCTCTCCTATGGAAATATTTATACATGATAGGGTAGGTTTATCTGTTTCATGCTGACTGATGGCTGGGGCCTTTGTCCCTTGCTTTTCCTCTTCTTCAATATTTAAATATGTTTATATTCTTATGTTTTAATTACTATTTATATAACGCTATCCCCCTTATTGTATGAGTTAGAGTGTTCTATTTTATTTTATGGGATAAATTGCACTGTATGTACTCTATCAGTATTTTTTCTCGCTTGTTTATTCGCTCCAAGAATGTACTGGGAGCATTATCTGTATTTCTATGATATTTATTTAAATAAAAAAATCTTAAATAAAAAAAAAAGAATGTTTGTGCTCATCTTTGTGCTCTTCTCTAAACCAATCCGAGCAGCTTCTGTAGCTGCCCCAATGCGAAAAGAGTGAGTCGTTATCATTAACCACTTCAGCCCCGGACCATTTGTCAGCTTAAAGACCGGAGGTGTTTTTACAATTTGGCACTGCGCTGCTTTAACTGGTAATTGTGCGGTTACCCAAACAAAATGTGCATGCTTTTTTCCCCACAAATAGAGGTTTCTTTTGATGGTATTTGATTACCTCTGTGATTTTTATTTTATCGGAAAAAGACAGAAAATTTTAAAGAAAAATTATATTTTCTACTTTGTTATAAGAAAAATCGAATAAACTCAATTTTAGTCATATATTTAGGCCAAAATGTATTCAGCCACAAGTCTTTGGTAAAACAAATGTCAATAAGCGTATATTTATTGGTTTGCATTGTATTTTACAGCTCTCATTTGTTTTTGAAAATGAAGAAAGAAAATAAAAAAAATTTTTTTTTCTTTTGGAGCGATTCCCCCTTAAGGGCCGCTGGTTGATTTGGGATCGACGTATTAAGTTACCCTTGTGTGTTGTCTAGGGGTGAGCAGAGCAATAAGAGAATGTCCAAACCTGCCTCTGAAGTTTTCTGAATGCTTTATTTCCTGGTCCAACACAACCAACATCAACAGGAGGTAGATAGAAAAGGTTGATGAAAGGAGAGATAACGCTGCGGTATCAGGCTCTGGATGAAAAAGAAAGCAGTCAAAAAATTGTGAACATTGGATTACAAAATATGACATATGTAAATAACATGTGACATTACAAACATACACAACCCTATCTATCTATGCTGCCCATTCTCCGCAGTGTTGATAGTAGGTGGGTCCAATAACCTGCATAAAAAAAGTACAAAAGAAAACATACACAAAAATATACATCCTGATATATTAAAGGAACACTAAAGGCAACATTTTTTTTTTTTTTTAAAACACTAACATGTTATACTTACCTCCACTGTGCAGCTCGAATCCTGTCTTCTGGGGTCCCTCGGCGGCTGTCTCAGCTCCTCCTCGCAAAAGCTTTCTACCATCATGCGAGCGAGCGAGCATGGTGGAAAGCTTTTGCGAGCGTGCTCCTGTGATACAGCGGCGGCCATAGCCGCCGACTGTATCACTCTGCTCCGCCCCCCGGCGTGCCGCGTCATCCGCTGTGATTGACAGCAGCGCCAGCCAATGGCTGCGCTGCTATCAATCCGCCCAGCCTAGCCAATCAACGGCCAGGCTGGAAACCGAACAGGATGACAAGCACGCGCCCGGGAATTTTGAACGGTCAGGTAAGTAAAACGGGGGCTCGGGATCTGTTAGATGTTTTAAGGTAAAAAAACTTTTAACTTTACAACCCCTTTAAGAACCTCTCTATATACAAATCTCCAAGGTCAGAATTGAGACTGCACCCTCCAGCCGGAGTGTGAAGTTTCCATTCCTCCCAAGAAGTTTAACTATAAGTGCTGTAGCATTTCTGTCACTCTGTTGCAAGAAATAGAACAATATGTTAGAGCCTGAGTTTGTGGGAGGAGTGTGAGGGTACTTAAGACTCCCTCCCTGGCAGGTCTGGGTCGGCAACGGCGTCTGGTTCTGGTTGGGGGGGGGCGCGGCCGGTGCACGTCACTTCCGGGTTCCTGGAGAGGGTGGTCAGCTGCAGCAGCAGCAGGTTTTCTTCACCCACATTGCCTGAGTCTGTTCGGTGGGTAGGGAGCTGCCCGCCCAGGGGAGGGGGGCCCATCCGCCCGCCCCCTCATTTCCAGGGCTTCATCCGCCATGGGGAACCGCCCGCCGGCTTCTCCCATTGATCTGTCCCGCCCGCCACTCCTAGGGTTACGCCAGGGGGAGTGGGATCATCCGGCCACTGTTTTGCGCCAGCTCGCTGGAGGAAGCTGCCGCCGCTTCTCCCGGTGGTCACGCCGGGGGGGGGGGGAAGGGTGAGCTGAAGCCGGCCGTGTGTTGCCTTTCCAGCGGGGAGGGAGCCGGCCGCCACTTCTCCTGGTGTTCACGCCGGGGGGGGGGGGGGATATCCGCCGCTGTGTTGCGCCATCCGGCAGGGAGATGGCCGCTCGCCGCTTCTCCCACCGGGGGGAGGGGGTCCGGCCGCGATCTTCTTTGCCTGAGGCAGGATCCGGCATGGAGGTAGCCGCCCCCCTCTGCTCCCGGGGTCAGCACGCTAATAAACAGGGGGAGCTGTCACCGCTTGAGTCTTGTGCCAGCTCCATGGGGGGGGGGGGGTTGGGGCTTGCCTCCCGGTAGCCACGTGGGGGAATCCGGGCTTGCGTGCTTTCTTCCGGTCCTGCAGGGGCTCACAATGGTTGCATGGGGAGGGGCGTACACGTCCAGCTATCCAGCCACATGCCAGGATGGGCATGTTTGGGTCTCGTGGGGGGGGCACACATCCCGGGCCATACTGGCAGCGAGGGGGGGGTTCACCTCTCCGATACAGGGGGTCGCACACAGGCTGCATGAGGGGGTGCTGGCCACCCGCATCTCCTGGGGTTATGCTGGCAGCCTGGGGGGGAGCCGTGGCCTTTCCTCGTGGTCGCTCTGGGGGGGGGGGAGGTGGTCAGGCTGGCAGTTTGCCTTGCGTTAGGCATAGCGTCTTGTTCAGTCGTTTTCGGTCTGGGTCGTCATAGCGTTCATACTCCAGGGGTTTCTGTCCCAGTATTTTGTCAGTGTATTTATGTCGTCCCCAGGTTTTGCTGTCGTTGCTTTTGCCTCTGCATTTCAGGCTCAGCATTTCTGTCTTTGCGTTTCTACCTTAGCCTTTGCATTTCTGGCATGCGTTTCTGCCCCAGGGTTGCTGTCTTTGCACATTCAGTCTCGGCATTCTGTCACAGCGTTTCTACCCCCCGTTTCGGTCATTGCATTTCTGCCAAAGTCTTTCAGTCTCAGCGTTTTCTGTCATAGCGTTTTCTGCCCCAGGTTTCTGTCGTTGCATTTTCAGTCTCAGCGTTTCTGTCATATTGGGGTGAATATTACCGCGCTTACCATAAACTGGGGGGGGGGGGGGGAGGGAAGTGGGTAGGTACAGCTGCTGCACTGAATGGTGTATCGACCAAAACAGATAAAAAAGTGGAGGGGTAGTGCTGCGCTGTAGGGAAGGGAGTTGGGGATGGGATAATGCGGATAGGAAGTGTAGCAAAAAACTAGATATGTGGAAAAAAGAAGAAAGGAATAAGCTAACTATTGATAATACGTGACGATGTCAGAAATTGACAGTGATATAATAACAAAAAGGATTAAATTAAACGTGCTACAATGCAGCTTAGGCCGGCTGCCAAACCAATGACAGTGCAAAATGACATATAAAATGTAACTTCCTTATACACAATCCGGTGCACAAAGTGCCAGAAATAACAACGGTGTTAATCAAGGTGGATGTCCATACAGCAGGTACAATAGATAAATGCAATATATAAAGTTCAAAAAAATTGGTGTGAAAGCCAAAATGACGTGATAAGTTGCAGGTACTATCTCCAAATTAACCACTTAAGGACCGCCACATGTACATTTACGTCGGCACAATGGCACCGACAGGCACATCAACGTTGGTGCCTTGAGGTGGGTCGGGGGTCCGATCGGGACCCCCCCGATACATGCGGCGGTCCGTGCGGCTGTACGAGCGATCCGTGCAGAGGGGACGGCTATTCGTTTTTGTCCGCCCCCTCCGGATCGCTCTCAGCCAATGCTGACACAGGAAGGACACAGGAAGGAGGAAGCGATGTGATCTCTCCCTCGGCGGTTTTTTCAACCACCGCTGAGGAGAGATCACAACACAAGTAAGTCTGCACTAACACTACAATGCACTAACACTACACATAGGCACATTTAACCCCCCCTCCCCTTTGTCACAGTGTCACTGAATGCAGTAATCATACATGTATGATTACTGTATTTAGTGTCAGTGTGACAGTTAGTGTGACAGTCAGTTAGTGTTAGATCCTGGGTAGCCCCCGAACCCACCCCTAATAAAGTTTTAACCATTTTGCCAGCATCACTAAGCGATCATTTTTCTGATCGCTGTATTCGTGTCGCTGTTCCCGACTTACCGACCAGCAGGCCAATGGCACACCTCAGGCCTTTAGGTATTAGGGTTATCGCTTTCCTTACTCGAAGACTCTGATTACAAATACATTTTGTCCTGCGAGGAGGAGGAAAAATGCAGGACTCTGCCCCTAGCGGTCAGAGCGCTAGTACTGCGGCAGTCCAAGTCCAAGGCAAAGAAATAGCAGCAAAAGGGAAGCAAAAGATAAAATATTCCTTTCACTGGATCTTCCTTCAATGCTGTGTAGAAGTTGGCAAGGCACCCCCTGCTAACTGACTGAACCCAAATCCCTCCCAGAGTACTTCACATGTGCACCAGATGCGGATCTAGAGAGGCAAAGGGGGGAAAAGGGAAACGAAGAAAAAAGACCCAATTGGATGGGGAAGAGAACCCATGTCCAAAGCTTCACAAGAGTAAGTAGTCCAAGCAAAATAGACATCAGACCTATTTGTAAAATCACGGATCCAGCAAGATTACAACGTCTCTATCCACTGTAGTGGAAGTGACCAAAAAGACCTGGTCCTCTCTTCCAAGGCATTTTAGCAGGTGACTTTACGGCGAACAAGTAGGCCCGGCATCTCCAGCACCGGGCAAATGGCTGGATCCTAACAGACAACTCCTCGCAATGAGGGCAAGACAGTCCCAAAGTCTCTGATCCTCCGCTTGACAGCAGGACAAACTGCCCCTCTGTGGACATCCAAATCCCCGTATCCGTGAGGGGTATTCCAGACGAAGCGAACATGGTAGAGGTCCCGGCATAGACATCGGTGACCTCTGCCAGGGTTAGACCCCCATATAAAAAATGTGCCCTTTGAAGACGTCATCTGTGACGAAACGGCGTAGGGAAAGCGGCGTGCTGACGTCACCGCTATCGACTATCCGGAAGGACGAGTGAATGTTGAAGCCGGCCGGCTACATATTTTAAACGCTATTTTTGTACACCTACCATGTGAGTGTAAATTTCTTTTATTATTAAACTTCCTATCTATCTACGGTACTACACTATTTTGGCCTTCTTTTCATTTTTACCTACACTCCGGGATCTGGCATGCACCAATGTACGGTCACCTACATATGGAGTCCAAGTAGATGAAAAGTGGAAGCAAGCAGACCATAGAAGTATAGAGCCACATGCGATTGTGATCTTAGCAATAAGATCATTGGGAGTCGGTAAGCAGGCAATTTTATTAGAGGTGGAGGTGCCCTTTGTCTGATCTTACTCTAAGAACTTTTTTCAAACACACTTCGGGTGCAAGTTTGACACACATGGACTTTATTATTTAATATTTATAATCAAATGTGATATTTTTTGAATTCGTCATGTCATTCAAGTTTCACCTTTGTTCACAATAACAAGCACGGTCACATTTTAATTTTTGTTTCACTTGTTAGTGCAGCGCAGCATATTTTTTGATTTTATATAAAAAATGTTGACTTTTTTTATGCAGTTTGTTAGATCTTTGTTAGATCAGGTTAGATCAATCATTGTTTGCGTTAAATCTCACACAGAAGAAGCAATATTAACAGTTATTTGCTGGGGGGGGGGGGGGCTAACCCGTCATCAGCCCCCCCTTATCAAATTTTCTGGCCAAAAGTCATTCAGGCTAATAGATATTGTTAGATCCGGTAAGATCAAGTGGTTTTAACGTTAGATCTCACATCATTTTAGAGATATTCCACATATAAATACAGATATTGGGTGTACATATGGACTAATGAAGGGGGGCTGGCCCCCCCTTATCAAATTTTCTGGCCGAAAATCATTCAGGCTAATAGATATTCGTTAGATCCGGTAAGATCAAGTGGTTTTAACTAGGGTTGTCCCGATACCACTTTTTTAGGACCGAGTACAAGTACCGATACCTTTTTTCAAGTAGTCGCCAATACCGAATACCGATACTTTTTTTAAATGTGTCCCCAAATGCAGCCATGTCCCCCACATATGCAGACCTGTCCCCCACATATGCAGCCATATCCCTCCAGCCATGTCCCCCACATATGCAGCCATGTCCCTCCAGCCATGTCCCCCACATATGCAGCCATGTCCCTCCAGCCATGTCCCTCCAGCCATGTCCCTCTAGCAATGTCCCTCTAGCCATGTCCCTCTAGCCATGTCCCTCTAGCCATGTCCCTCCAGCCATGTCCCTCCAGCCATGTCCCTCTAGCCATGTCCATCCAGCCATGTCCCTCCAGCCATGTCCTCCACATATGCAGCCATGTCCCTCTAGCCATGTCCCCCACATATGTAGCCATGTCCCTCCAGCCATGTCCCCCACATATGCAGCCATGTTCCTCCAGCCATGTCCCTCCAGCCATGTCCCCCACATATCCAGCCATGTCCCTCTAGCCATGTCCCTCTAGCCATGTCCCTCTAGCCATGTCCCTCTAGCCATGTCCCTCTAGCCATGTCCCTCCAACCATGTCCCCCACATATGCAGCCATGTCCCCCACATATGCAGCCATGTCCCTCCAGCCATGTCCCCCACATATGTAGCCATGTCCCTCCAGCCATGTCCCCCACATATGCAGCCATGTCCCTCCAGCCATGTCCCTCCAGCCATGTCCCTCCAGCCATGTCCCTCCAGCCATGTCCCTCTAGCCATGTCCCTCTAGCCATGTCCCTCCAGCCATGTCCCTCTAGCCATGTCCCTCCAGCCATGTCCCCCACATATGCAGCCATGTCCCTCCAGCCATGTCCCTCTAGCCATGTCCCTCTAGCCATGTCCCTCCAGCCATGTCCCTCTAGCCATGTCCCTCACATATGCAGCTATGTCCCTCCAGCCATGTCCCCCACATATGCAGCCATGTCCCTCCAGCCATGTCCCCCACATATGCAGCCATGTCCCTCCAGCCATGTCCCCCACATATGCAGCCATGTCCCTCCAGCCATGTCCCCCACATATGCAGCCATGTCCCTCCAGCCATGTCCCCCACATATGCAGCCATGTCCCTCCAGCCATGTCCCCCACATATGCAGCCATTTCCCTCCAGCCATGTCCCTCCAGCCATGTCCCTCCAGCCATGTCCCTCCAGCCATGTCCCCACATACCTTGCCGCCGAAAGCCGCCGCCGCACGGAGAACATCACAGCATTCATTTGAATAGCTGTTTTGCCCGCGCGTATAGACACTCCCCCTTGCTCGGGATTGGACAGATCACGATCACCCATCCAATCCCGAGCAAGGGGGAGTGTCTATACACAGCGGGAACACTACAGCTATTCAAATGAAAGCTGTGATGTTCCCGCACGCCGTTTAACCCATGCGGCGGCGCGATGTGGCGGCGCGATGCGGCGGCAGCGGCGGGGGGGAAGTATTCTATTTAGGTATCGGGGGAATTTGTGGGAGTACAAGTACTCCTGCAAATACTCAGTATCGGTCCCTAGTTATAACGTTAGATCTCACATCATTTCAGAGATATTCCACATACAAATATAGATATTGGGTGTACATTTGGACTAATGAGGGGGGCTGGCCCCCCCCTTATCAATTTTTTTGGCCAAAAATCATTCAGGCTAATAGATATTCATTAGATCCGGTAAGATCAAGTGGTTTTAACGTTAGATCTCACATAATTAGAGACTTATTAAGTGATTAATGAGGGAGGCTGGCCCCCCCCCCCCTTATCAATTTTTTGGGCCAAAAATCATTCAGGCTAATAGATATTTGTTAGATCCGGTAAGATCAAGTGGTTTTAATGTTAGATCTCACATAATTTCAGAGATATTCCACATACAAATACAGATATTGGGTGTACATATGGACAAATGAGGGGGGCTGGCCCCCCCTTATCAATTTTTTTGGCCAAAAATCATTCAGGCTAATAGATATTCGTTAGATCTGGTAAGATCAAGTGGTTTTAACGTTATATCTCACATAATTAGAGACTTATTAAGTCATTAATGATGGAGGCTGGCCCCCCCATATACATTTTTTGGGCCAAAAATCATTCAGGCTAATAGATATTCGTTAGATCAAGTGGTTTTAATGTTAGATCTCACATCATTTCAGAGATATTCCACATAAAAATAGAGATATTAGGTGGTACATATGGACGGGTTGGCCCCCCCCTATCAAATTTTCTGGCCAAAAAAAATTCAGGCTAATAGATATTCGTTAGATCGGACAGCAGCAGATAAAAAAACAAACAAAAAAAAACATAAAATTGTTAGTATTATGTTAGGACAAGGAAAGAATTGTTGTAAAAAAAATGATCTGTCGCCGGAGCTCCGCTTAAAGCCCAATCAAAATCTCTGCAAGAGAGAAGCGTGGGTACAAACCACTAAACAGGCCAGGGCCACCACTTCCTTCATGCTCCCTAAAAAGCTGGTGGGACTACTTCTGCCTATAGGTACAGTAAGCCTAGAATAAGGCTTACCTATAGTTAGTGGAAATATCTCCTAAATGTTATTCCACTAGTAGTCCGCCGCAAATGTTAACGACGCATGCACGGGGAAGAAACTAAACTTAAATCGGAGGTTCACCCTAAATATAAGCTCTCCCATGTGATCCAGCATACTGGCAGCAGCGCCAGTATGCTGGTTTTTTTTTTTTTAATCCTCCACTTACTGTATTATGTTGAATTTTAATTTCTTTCCCCCACGGTGGACGGCTCTAGTATAGCGCGTCACATCTTACGAAAATACCCGATAAGGACTCTGGTAATCTCGGCGAAAATGCGGCGCCTGCGCACAGACCTAGGAGCTGACTGCGCAGGCGCCGTATTTCTCCGAGTCCTATTCCGGCGTTTTTCGGAGGGCGTGACGCGCCATAGCCGTAGGACTCGGAGAAATACGGCGCCTGCGCAGTCAGCTCCTAGGTCTGTGCGCAGGCGCCGCATTTTCGCCGAGATTACCCGAGTCCTTATCGGGTAATTTCGTAAGATGTGACGCGCTATACTGGCGCCGTCCACCACGGGGGTAAGAAATAAAAATTTAACATAATACAGTAAGTGGGGGATTTAAAAAAAAAAAAAAACAGCATACTGGCGCTGACGCCAGTATGCTGGATCACATGGGAGAGCTTATATTTAGGGTGAACCACCTCTTTAAGCCTCGTACCCACGCATGGTTTTCTCGGCAAGAACCAGCAAGAAAACTGCTGGCAGAGCTTTTTTCCAAGTAAACCGAGCGTGTGTACAAGGCTTTGAGGTTTCTTGTCAAGAAAACTGCCCAGAATCTAGACAAGAAAAATAGAGAACCTGCTCTCTCGTCGTGAGATTCTCGGCAGTGTATTCCTGCCAAGAAACCCAAGCGTGTTTATACTTACCTCTCCATGGAAACCTGCCCATGCTCAAAATTACTTTGACGCATGTGCGGTAGCTTCCAAGGCATAGGCAGTGTGAAGCAAGATGGCGGAGACGGCATCGAATGTGACAAGCGCATGCTCGTCGTTGTCGATGTTGTCACCACGTTCGTGCCATTCAAAAGAACGGCGGTTCTTTTGAATGATGTCTGTACACTCGGCTGTCAAGAGATTCTTGCCAGGAATCTCTTTAGGAAAAACAATGTTTTTTTTCCTGGGGAGAATCTGGGTCGTATGTACAGGACTTAAGTGCCGTTTCTTCCCTATCCTGTGCTCTGAATTGCAGCTCTCGTGCACATGCGCGGGAGTGACAACATGCAGCTCCGGCGAATCACAGTGCCGGAGTCCGCAGCCCGGAAGAGGAGACAGAAGATGGACGCTTCCTGCAGTGGGGACATCACTGGATTCTTTTGCAGGTAAGTGTCACATAATGGGCTAATATGCGATACATAATAACCCATTATGCTTTACATTTGCAGGCTGTTCATGTAGCAAGTGGGGAGTTCACTTAAAGGGTCACTCTTTAAGTGACCCTTCTCTACAGAGACTTCTATGACAGGCACCTCAAACACCTGCCATTGCAGAAGTTATAAGAGCTGGAGATATGGGGCATTGTGACTCAGAACTCCCCCTATGATGGCTATCTACTGGTCAAAAAAAGTATTAGGAAAGCAACTGCGCTAATAAACTACAAAAAATTAATAAAATAGGTTGAGAGCAACTAAATGCTCAAGTGAAGCTGCACCTTACTGTAATTACTAAAACAGTGAAAGCAAACAATGGAAAAAAACAAGATGCGCTACAAATGTGAAAATCAATGCATATGTCCAAAAATATTGTCATGAATATTTATCCATGCAAGCATAGAAGCAGGAAAAAGTGATCAGAGTCTTTGAAAAACAACGTAGATCTAATACACCAGTGCAATGAAGTATAAAGTCAAATACTGTGGTGATGATCAAATAAAAAAAGATGATAGAAGATCCTCCACCGTAAGGTATTAAATCCACTTACCAGATTTCCCGTGGTCTCTTACTTAAAAGAAGACCCCAGAAAGCATGTAGGTGGTCACTAGGAGAGTGAAGTTGAACCGGATCAGATGTCAATCCTCGTTTCAAGACAGTTGGATGAGGAACTTGGATTCAAGTAACATGGAGAGACACAAAGGGCCACAATAGTGAAACACCGTAGGAAAAGATTTATTTAAAAAGACAAAAACTCACTTACATAATAACAGTGTATAAAAGCATGTCAGTTTGGAACTCCGGCCGGAAGTAATCCAAAAAAAACCTGTTCAATATGGTAAGGAAAGAGTGTAGTCAACGGGGGGTGATCCGATGTAACACAAGTTCCGCCCAACCGGTTTCGCGAAATATCGCTTCCTCTTTGGGCACGCTGGGGATTCGATGCATGTACCTGGCGGCCGCGGTGTCCGTCGGGTACATGCGATCGGCAGGAAAACGAACAGATGACAGCAGGGGCGTGGAGCTCTGTGTGTAAACACAGAGCTCCACGTGCTGTCAGAGGAGAAAAATACGTATCGGCCTTAACTGTAAAAAATTTTTTTTTTTTTTAAATATTTATTATAGCAACAAGTAAAAAATATATATATTTTTTTTAAATTGTCGCTCATTTTTTGTTTATAGCGCAAAAAATAAAAACCGCAGAGGTGATCAAATACCACTAAAATAAAGCTCTATTTGTGGGGAAAAAAGGACGTCAATTTTGTTTGGGAGCCACGTCGCACGACCGCGCAAATGTCAGTTAAAGCGACGCAGTGCTGGAAGCTGAAATTTCGCCTGGGAACGAAGGGGGTTTATGTGCCCAGAGTTCTCTTGTCATAGGGACCAATACTGATCTTCTCAGAAGGCTGGTGACACCTCTTTGTCTGGAGCCGAGCACTTCAACTACAAGTGTGCACCCCATGCTGAGACAAGCCTACCAGCGCCTAGTACAAGAACAGAAGGCCCCAGGTAAAGGAGTGGGAAAGATCTGGCGCTTTGACCAGTGTGAGAAAGTGTTACAGCCTGGTAAAGTGGCCTGTCTACTAACATCTGTCAAGCTAAATTGGAAGCAACCAGGCCCTTTCATTGTCCTTAAAGTGGATGGACAGAGAGAAAACATGGGAGTGAAGAGAATTCCGAGGTGGTTTCAACCAAAGGGTTGCAAAGAAGTCACGGGAAGATCTTGGTTAGTGTCCGCAACATAACAGCCTCTCCAGTGAAGATGCCGGCTCAGATGTTGCTGGGACAAGTGAATTCGGACACCCCAGCCCTGCCGTCTGATTTGGAGGGGGGGAGCAAAAGATGGGATCTCTGTAGAAGAGTTCTATCCAAAGAATACTCCTCTTTTGCCTGAATGGAAAGAAAGGGCCAAGACTCAGCTCCTGAGATGGCAGGCTACATTCTCTAAGAGTGAATTTCATGTGGGGTGTGCAAACAGTGCCCAATACCGGATCCATCTCTTCAAGTGCAATTAGCTGTTCAGAGAAAGAGTTTGATTTATTCCTTTAGGGGACTTGAAGGATCTGCGTGAACAACTGGCAGAGTTGAAGAGGGCAGGTGTAACGATATGAACCGTGACAGACTGAGATTCTCCTATGTCTAGGGGCACCTTATGTCCACTAGGGCCATAGGGTGACAAAGAAATCATAATTCATATATTGCAGAAGATGGGACATTAATAATAATTCATATTGCAGGACTGGCATATTACAAGGGGTCCATATTGACACCTGTTACACAGGAGAGGGACATTACAAGCTTATTCAGTGCTTAGCTCCGGCTATTGAAATGTTAAGTGACCTGGCTTGTGAAAGACATTTCATTCTTTTGAAAGGTGTTAATTGCATCTACTCCTAGACCATACATTGTCTATGGTACACAAATGTGTCAAGCCCTTTAGAGACAGTAAGTCTGTATAGGTAATGTGATTGAGGTCAAGGCATTGTGTAATTGTAGTTTGGAATGTGACAGATCTGTCAGTATCGGTGGCGAAATGTCTGCTAGATAATTAGCCCCAGTGTGAATAGGGGGGTGGAGATGGCATTGTCCTGTGATTGGCTGTAACATCTTGTACTGTATAAAAAGCTGGAAAGAAACCAATAAAGTGTTTATATTTTTGGAAGCAAGTGCAAAGCTTAGTCTCGTCTTGATTATGGGAATTGATATGGATCGTGTATGCAGTATTGTCGGAGTGTGTCAGATAAGCTTGTCGTGGTTGGATGGAAGGTCGTAAACGGTGGTGACCATTACAGCAGGTATCGTCTGAGGCCGCTTACAGACGAGGAGACATGTCCGCTGAAACATGTCCGATGGACCGTTTCCAGCGGACATGTCTCCTCGGATTTTGGTCCGATGGCGTGTACACACCATCGGACGAAAATCACCTTGGACTGAGGACGCGGTGACGTGGCGGTGACGTTGACGCCGCCACATCACCACTCCAGGAAGTAAAATACTTCCACGCATGCGTTGAATCCATTCGACGCATGCGGGAGATTTATGTCCGCTTGTTAGGCGTACTAACCAGCGGACTTGTCCGACGTACAGGTTTGCAGCGGACAAATTTCAAAGCATGCTTTGAAATTTGTCCGCTGGAAAAACCTGTCCGCTAGGTCGTACACACGATCGGATATGTCCGCTGAAACTGGTCGGCCGACCAGTTTCAGCGGACATATCCGATCATGTGTACGCGGCCTCAGAGTCCCAGAGTCTATACGCTTCTCCAATAGTGGTGGTACAGAGGAAGAATGGGTCACTGAGGCTGTGTATTGACTACTGGACGCTAAACTTAAGGCCAATTCATGACTAGGGATGAGCTTCGTGTTCGATGCGAACACATGTTCGCATCGAATATTGCCTGTTCGATCATTCGTCGAAAACAAACAAAACGGGTCGTTCGCGCCATATTCGAATGACGCGCAACGGCCCATAATTCACTGCGGCTTTGCGCGCTGATGATTGGCCAAGCATGCACCATGACCCCGCATGCTTGGCCAATCACAGCGCCCAAAAAACGAAGAGACCTAATTGGCCAAAGCCTGGGTGCTTTGGCCAAATAGGGCTCAGGGCTTTAGCACACGCCCCACACTATAAAAGGCCGCCTCCTGGGCGGCCTCGTGTAGTGTGTTCCGGCTTGCTTTCAGAGAGAGAAGTCAGACAGACAGTGAGTTAGAGAGAGAGAGATAGATAGGGACACTGGCCCAGATTCAGAGAGAATTAGATTATCGTGGCGTATCATAAATACACTACGCCGCCGTTTTTTACCTGGCTCTACGTGGAATCCAGGTAGATTTTGTCCAGTAAACGACGGCGGCGTAGTCTATTTCTCCCGTCGCAATCCATCTACGCGAGTAGGGGGCGTGAAGCATTTAAAATAGGCGCGTTCCCGCGGCGATCGAACTGCGCATGCTCCGTTCGCAAATTTCCCGCCGTGCATTGCGCGAAATCACGTCGTTACGTCAATTGTTGTTTGAGTAGCGTCGTTTACGGACATTTCTATTCCCGAACGACTTACGTAAAAATAAATAAATTAAATTAGACGCGGGAACGACGGCCATACTTAACATGGGCTACGCACCGTTAGACCAGCAAAAAGCTGGTCTAACAGTACGTAAAAAAAAATAGACGTAAGCGATTGCGAAGACCGCTCGTATCTTCGTGGATCGCCGTAAAAACTCATTTGCATATCCCGACGCATCAAAACGACGCAAACTCCTCCCAGCGGCCGCAAAAATATTGCAGCGTAGATCCGAAGGCTTACGAAGACGTAAGCCTCTCGGATCGAAGCCCGAAGCCGCCGTATCATGGTTTGAGTATTCAAACTAGTGATACGGCGCGCAAAATTTGAAATTACTCCTGTCTAACACCAGTTAGACAGGCGTAATTGCTCTATGAATCTATGAATCTGGGCCACTGTGTCTTTTCAGATAGATAGATAGATAGATAGATAGATAGATCAGGGAGGCTAGTAGTCAGTATAGTTAAATTTACAGTTTGTAGAGAATATATTGACATCCCTAGGAGTTGTCAATATATTTATAAACTGTATAGCTTAGCTAGATCTGCTATTAGAATCTGTCAGGCAGGAGATTGTGCTTGATGCAGTGCTCTAACGTGTTGTATTGCCTGCATTAGGGTTTACCTTAAACATAGTACTCCGTGTTAGTCAACGTGTGCTAGTTAATTGCACATAGACGCATTACCTGTTACTGCACGTGTGCTATTTATTTGCACAGAAAGGCAGTTGCTGTTAATGCAAGTGGGCTATTGAATTGCACAGAAACGCAGTCGCTCTGACTGTGCGTGTGCTGTTTAATACCACCTGAGCGCATTTGGTGTCATTGCACGTGTGCTGTTAAATACCACCTAAGCGCAGTTAGTGTCACTGTACGTGTGCTGTTACATACCACCTGAGCGCATTTGGTGTCACTGCACGTGTGCTGTTACATATCACCTGAGCGCATTTGGTGTCACTGTACGTGTGCTGTTACATATCACCTGAGCGCATTTGGTGTCACTGCACGTGTGCTGTTACATATCACCTGAGCGTATTTGGTGTCACTGCACGTGTGCTGTTACATACCACCTGAGCGCATTAGGTGTCACTGCACGTGTGCTGTTACATACCAACTGAGCGCAGTTGGTGTCACTGCACTTGTGCTGTTACATAGCACCTGAACAATATGTCTGGAAGGACAACAAAGAGAGGCAGAGAGTCACGAGGGCAAGCAGGCTCTGCATCTAGAGGTAACGCTGGTGGTGGATGTGGTGTATCCTCTTCAGCACGTGGCCGTGGCCGTGGCCGCTTATCCTTCTTTTCGGGAGCTGGCCGTGTTGAGCCTTAACATGCTGAGAAATTAGTAGAGTGGATGACCAAGCCGTCCTCATCCTCCTCATCCTCTCTCACACAGACTGATCTAAGTTTGTCTGGCAAAGCAGCTGCCATGGCGTCCTCTTCCCTCTGCACAATGGCTTCACACAATACTTCCCTAGTCCCACCATGTCCTCCTGAGGAGTTCCCCGAACTGTTTCAACACAGTGTTGGGTACATGCTGCAGGAAGATGCGCAGCGTTTTGAAGACTCCGATGACGGAACACAGATAGAGGAAGGCATTGATGTGAGCCCAGGGAGAGGGGGTGGCCGAGAGGGACAGCAATCTGGGAGTGATGTTGCCCCAGCTAGAGCATACTGCCAGGTTGTTGACAGTGATGAGGAGGGAGGGGATGATGAGGTCACTGACTACCTGGATGCCTGATAGGAGAGAGGAGGAGGAGAAAGAGGAGAAGGAGGAGGAGGAGGAGGAGGAGGAGGACGAGGCACAGGCACATCTCCAAAAAGGCAGGATGTCTTCCTGGGGTCAGCTTAAGGGCACACCAACTGCATTACAGCGCACATCTACGGCGCTTGTGCATGGCGCTGCTGTGTCTGACCGGTACAGCAAAAGTTCTTTGGTGTGGGCCTTTTTTGAAACATGTCCACAAGATCGTTCCTTTGCTATTTGCAACATATGTCGCAAGCGTATCTCGCGTGGCCAAAACATCAACTGCCTGGGTACCACATGCTTGTCCAGACATATTTCGACTTGCCATGCAGCTCGTTGGCAAGCACACCAGAAAGACCCACACCAAAGACAAAAGCGTACCCCCCCTTGCCCTTCTGGGACCTCCAACCCCACTAGACCCCCAGTCCTCTCTGAAGCCTGCAGTGAAGGTGTAGAAATAGGTGTGTCACAAGCTAGTAGTAGCGGGCAATCTACTGATAGTACCAGGCAAATTTCCCTGCCCCAGCTGCTGCAGAGCCGAAAGAAGTACAATCACAGCCATCCACATGCCCAGCAGTTGAATGCTAGCTTAGCGAAATTGCTAGCACATCAACTTCTACCTTTTCAGTTGGTGGATTCTGCCCCCTTCCGTGAGTTTGTGCAATGTGCAGTACCTCAGTGGCAAGTACCAAAACGCCACCTTTTTCTCTCAGGAAGGCGATTCCGGCTCTCTACCGGCATGTGGAAGGCAATGTCCATGCCTCGCTGGACAGGGCGGTCAGTGGTAAGGTGCATCTTACTGCTGACTCATGGTCCAGCAGGCATGGACAGGGACGTTGCCTGTCTTTTACGGCCCATTGGGTGACTCTGCTGGCAGCTGGGAAGGACGCAGGGCAAGGTACAGTAGTTTTGGAAGTTGTTCCGCCACCACGCCTCCAAAACACTACTACTGCTTGTAACACACCTCTCTTCTCCACCCCCTCCTCTTCATCTTCCTCTGTGGCCTCTTCCTGTGCTGATGTTTCCTCAGAACCAGCCATGCGCCGTAGGCATACGAGAGGCTAGGCAGGAATGCAGGCCAAGAGATGCCATGCGGTGCTAGAGCTGGTGTGCTTGGGAGATGGGAGCCACACTGGGGAAGAGGTTCTTTCAGCTCTGCAGGGGCAGGCTCAGAGGTGGTTGATGCCACGCCAGCTGAAGCCTGGAATGGTGGTCAGCGATAATGGCACCAACCTCCTCTCTGCCCTGCGACAGGGAAACTCACCCACGTGCCCTGTTTTGCGCATGTCCTGAATTTGGTGGTGCAGCGGTTGTTGGGCAGGTACCCGGGCTTACAGGATGTCCTGAAGCAGGCCAGGAAAGTCTGTGTGCATTTACGGAGGTCATATAATGCCACTGCTCGGCTGACTGACCTCCAAAAGGAATACAACCTGCCCAAGAACCGCCTAATTTGTGACATGCCCACCAGATGGAACTCTACGTTGGCCATGCTGCAGCGGCTGCACACGCAGCAGCGGGCCATCAATGAGTACCTGTGCCAATATGGCAGCAGAACTGGGTCAGGGCAGCTAGGTTTTTTTTCTCCACACCAGTGGGCCTTGATCAGGGATGCATGCACTGTCCTGTCACCATTTGAGGAGGCCACAAGGATGGTGAGCAGTGACAGTGCATGCATCAGTGAGACTGTCCCTCTTATTCACATGTTGGAGCACACGCTACGTGGAAAAATGGACAGGGCCCTTGAGGCAGAACAGAGGGAGGAAGAGGAGGACTTCCTTACCTCTCAAGGCCCCCTTTACCCAGACAGTGGGCCTGCTTGCCCACCTAGCACACAGGAAGAGGAGGAGGAGGAGGATGATTGTATCAGCAGCATGGAAGTGGAGCCTAGCACTCAGCATCAGCAACAGCAGGATCCTCGTCTTCATGGTATCAAGGAGACGGATCATTACTGGCTGGCAACTCTCCTTGATCCACGTTACAAGAGTAAGGTTGCGGACCTTATGTTGCCATCGCAGAGGGAGCAGAAAATGAAACTTCTGTGGGAGGCCTTGCAGAAGGGTCTGTGCAATGCGTTCCCAGAACCGGGGGGATTACCAAAACCTGGCTCTGGGCGACGTCTTGCTGAGGCTTCAGTGAGTCACAGAAGCAGCGGTGGAGAAGGTGGCCGTCTGACCGATGCCTTCAGACAGTTTTTTTAGTCCGCAGCCCCAAGGTCTGACCGGTTCCAGCAACCTTCGCAGCGTCTGGTTTACATGGTCCGGGAATACCTAGGGGCAAGATCCGACTTGGACTCCTTCCCCACCGAAAATCCTCTGGCTTACTGGGTCTTGAGGATGGATCACTGGCCAGAGCTTGCACAGTACGCAATTGAGCTACTGGCTTGCCCTGCATCCAGTGTTCTTTCAGAACGCACATTCAGTGCTGCTGGAGGCTTTGTTACAGATCACAGGGTGCGCCTCTCCACTGACTCTGTTGATCGACTGACCTTCATCAAAATGAATCAGGCTTGGATCAACACCAGCTACCAAGCACCTGATGCTGATGTTACTGAATATTTTTTTGTTGAAATGTCAGATCCCTTTTAGACTGTGTATGCTGATGCTGAGTGACTGTCCTCTTATGCTGCTGATGGAATATCCTTCTCCTCCTCACTTTTCTTGCTGATAGCTAGTAAGAAATGTTGTGTTTCTGGGCTCCGCTACCAGTGCCTAAGGCACAATTTTTCTGCCCCTGTTTAACAGGGGCACCTACTAACAATTTTTGATGCAATACTTTGCACGTGGCTCCTTGTTGCCCTCCAATTGGAGTTATTGGGAGGGGTTGCAGTGTTGTGTTGTGCCCAAGGCACAATTTTTCAGCCCCTGTTTAACAGGGGCGCCTAATAACAATTTTTGATGCAATACTTTGCACGTGGCTCCTTGTTGCGCTCCAATTGGAGTTATTGGGAGGGGTTGCAGTGTTGTGTTGTGCCCAAGGCACAATTTTTCTGCCCCTGTTTAGCAGGGGCGCCTAATAACAATTTTTGATGCAATACTTTGCACGTGGCTCCTTGTTGCTCTCCAATTGGAGTTATTGGGAGGGGTTGCAGTGTTGTGTTGTGCCCAAGGCACAATTTTTCAGCCCCTGTTTAGCAGGGGCGCCTAATAACAATTTTTGATGCAATACTTTGCACGTGGCTCCTTGTTGCTCTCCAATTGGAGTTATTGGGAGGGGTTGCAGTGTTGTGTTGTGCCCAAGGCACAATTTTTCTGCCCCTGTTCAACAGGGGTGCCTAATAACATTTTTTGATGCAATACTTTGCACGTGGCTCCTTGTTGTGCACCAATTACAGTATGTTTGAGGGGTGTCCTTTTTTCTAAAATTTTTCTTTCACAAAACAATAATGGCCCCCCACCACCGCTAAAATATTCGACATATTGACATAGCACGAACGCAAGCAGTATTATTTACTTTTTTTTATAGTCCTCTCATGTTGTGCAGGGACATTTCTAAACACGTGCCACTACTATAGACACCCAACAGGTGTGATATTTAAAGGATTTTTTTTTTCACTTTAAGCATCATTAAAATGGCTGCTCCGGAAAAAGCGTTAGTTTTTAAAACTTTTTTTCCATTGATACATGTTCCCTGGGGCAAGACCCGGGTTCTGAACGACGTTTTCCAACATTATATTGAATATTGGTCTTTAAAATGATCGTTTTTTAATTCGAACGTTCGAGTCCCATAGACTTCAATGGGGTTCTAAATGTTCGTGCGAACCCACGGTCTGTTTGAACGTTCTGATGCGAACCGAACACGGGTATGTTCGGCTTATCCCTACTGGTGACCGGCAAAAAAACACACCGAGACAGCTGTTTAAATAGGCCCAAAACGACCTTCCAGAATGTTCTGGGGGGTCACCTGATATTAAATGGCCAATCCTATCCTGACCCTCTAGCACCTTCTATGACACCTGACCTTAGCTAGCCAATTACTGTTTGACCCCTTTAGACCCTCTAGAACAGGGGTCGTCAACCCCCGGTCTGCGGCCCCCTACTGGGCCGCAGGACTTCTGCAGCCGAGCCGTGGGTGTGAGCAAGCAGCATGAGACAGCCCCACATGCGACCCTCGGCACTCTGCCATTCGGACTGCGATGTAAGAGACTTTTCTTCCTCCTTCCGTCGCTCTGTAATGCTCACAGAGCCGACAGCGGGAGGCGGAACAATTCTGGGTGGAGGGCGGAGCTGTCCTAGGTTATAAAACAGGCGATTGGCTGCTATGACTGTCCTTCATCCTAGCAGCCAATCATCTGTTTGTTACCTCGGCCCTCCATCCAGAACTGTCCCGTCTCCCTCCATGCAACTCCTCTCCTGTTCCTATCCAGACATGCTGTGCCTCAATCCGATCTGTCTCTGGAGTGTGGGGCGGACTGAGGACTGGAGTGTGTGGGGGGGGACTGAGGACTGGAGTGTGGGGGGGGGACTGAGGACTGGAGTGTGGGGGGGGGCTGAGGACTGGAGTGGGGGGGGGATGAGGACTGGAGTGGGGGGGGGGGGCTGAGGACTGGAGTGTGGGGGGGGGGGCTGAGGACTGGAGTGTGGGGGGGCTGAGGACTGGAGCGTGGGCTGGGACTGAGGACTGGAGTGTGGGGGGACTGAGGACTGGAGGGGGACTGAGGACTGGAGTGTGGGGTGGACTGAGGAATGGAGTGTGGGGGGAGCTGAGGAATGGAGTGTGGGGGGAGCTGAGGAATGTAATGTGGGGGGACCGAGACTGTAATGTGGGGGCCCGAGACTGGAGTGGGGGGACTGAGGACTGAAATGTGAAGGGGAGCTGAGGACTGTAATGTGGGGGGAGCTGAGGACTGGAGTGTGGGGGGAGCTGAGGACTGTAATGTGGGGGGGCCTGATCAATTTTAATTGGGGTGACCAAGAACTGTCATGTGAGGGGGGCTGAGGATATTAAAGTGGAGGTTGGGAATGTAATGTGGGGGTAGGCTGAGGACTGATGTGAGGGACTGAGGACTGTAATGTGTGGGGGAGACTGAGGACTGTAATGTGTGGGTGGGGGAACTGAGGACTGTAATGTGTGGGGGGACTGAGGACTGTAATGTGTGGGGGGGGGGGACTGAGGACTGTAATGTGGGGTTATGATATAAATAGAGGACAGTACTGTTAATGGGGGAGCCGAGAGTATGACAACACTACCAGTGACAGGGTGAGTGTGAGTAGGGACTGACTGTGACACATGTGTACAGGGCCTAGTAGGGGCACTACTTTCATCTGTGGAGGGGGGCACTAGCTTCATCTGTGGAGGGGGGCACTAGCTTCATCTGTGGAGGGGGGCACTGCCTTCATCTGTTGGGGCCTTACCACATCTGGTGACAGGCAGCATGGCAAGTGACAATCCGCATCTGTTGGCGGGCAGCGTGGCAAGTGACATTGTGCATCTGGTGGCAGGCAGCGTGGCAAGTGAAACGCTCAAAGCACCCACTGATTCTGCATTATGGTGCGTTTAACTTTTTTTTTTATTACTACAATGTAATAATAGAAATAATGTGCTGACAAATTGCTTACCCACCGCATGCCATCCCCAACCTCCCCCCAGCCCGGCCTTGGCAACATTTTCTTCCAGGCAGGCGGTCCCCGGTGCCAAAAAGGTTGGGGACCACTGGTCTACAGTATATTGGGAGGACCTCTAGACCTCTCCATGTACACATGAGCATGTTAATAACATTATAAAAGGTTTGAGAACCCATAACGTATCCAAACATTTTCGACAGTTTCATACTAGGGACTAGGGATGAGCCGAACACCCCCGCTTTCGGTTCGCACCAGAACCGTCGAACAGACCGACCGTTCGCGCGAACATTTAGAACCCCATTAAAGTCTATGGGACTCGAATGTTCGAATTCAAAAACGATAATTTTAAAGACCAATATTCAATTTATTTTTGGAAAACGTCTTTCAGAACCCGGGTCTTGCCCCAGGGAACATGTATCAATGGAAAAAAAAGTTTTAAAAACTGTCTTTTTTTCCGGAGCAGCGATTTTTAATGATGCTTAAAGTGAAAAAAAAAAGAAAAATTCCTTTAAATATCGTACCTGCTGGGTGTCTATAGTAGTGGCACGTGTTTAGAAATGTCCCTGCACAAAATGAGATTACTATAAGAAAAGAAATGTAATACTGCTTGCAGCTTTAATGTAATGTTTGGTCCCTGCAATATGGATATACATCATTGAAAAAAATAGCATGAGTTTCCCTGCCACCACTCCCCCCAGGTCATTACAAGACCTAGTGCCAATCCTGACCTCCCTGGGGCCCTAAGCAAAATGACATGGCACATTAAAATGAGAAGCGGGGGGCGCTGACGACAGTGACATGTCAATTTAAGGAAAGTTGAGAAGCGGGGGAGGGGGAGTTCTGCTGTCGGAAATGACTCAGCCAGCAAGTTTAGAAGCGGGGTGAGGGGGCGAAAATTACTTCTCACCAGACGGGGCCTCTAGTAATTTGGGGGGCCCTAAGCGGCTTGCATAGTGAGCCTATAGCGAGGATCGGCTCTGACAAGACCCTTTGGCCCTATATACTTTGAACAGCAGTATACAAGACAAGGACTATAGGTTTGTTAAGTAGAATCTGAACCATGTCATACTGTAATTGGAGCGCAACAAAGAGCCACATACAAAGTATTGCATCAAAAATGATTATTAGACACCCCTGTTAAACATGGGCAGAATAATTTGGCCTTAGGCACAAGATAACACTGCAACCCCCACAGATACTGTAATTGGAGCGCAACAAAGAGCCACGTGCAAAGTATTGCATCAAAAATTGTTATTAGATGTCCCTGTTAAACAGGGGCAGAAAAATGTGGCCTTAGGCACAAGACAACACTGCAACCCCACACAGATACTGTAATTGGAGCGCAACAAAGAGCCACGTGCAAAGTATTGCATCAAAATTTTTTATTAGACGTCCCTGTTAAACAGGGGCAGAAAAATTTGGCCTTAGGCACAAGACAACACTGCAACACCTTACAGATACTGTAATTGGAGTGCAACAAAGAGCCACATGCAAAGTATTGCATCAAAAATTGTTATTAGACGCCCCTGTTAAACAGGGGCAGAAAAATGTGGCCTTTGGCACAAGAGAACACTGCAACCCCCACAGATACTGTAATTGGAGTGCAACAAGGAGCCACGTGCAAAGTATTGCATCAAAAATTGTTATTAGATGTCCCTGTTAAACAGGGGCAGAAAAATTTGGCCTTTGGCACAAGACAACACTGCAACCCCCACAGATACTGTAATTGGAGTGCAACAAAGAGCCACATGCAAAGTATTGCATCAAAAATTGTTACTAGACATCCCTGTTAAACAGGGGCAGAAAAATTTGGCCTTTGGCACAAGAGAACACTGCAACTTCTCACAGATACTGTAATTGGAGCGCAACAAAGAGCCACGTGCTTAAAGTGAAAAAAAAAGAAAAATTCCTTTAAATATCGTACCTGCTGGGTGTCTATAGTAGTGGCACGTGTTTAGAAATGTCCCTGCACAAAATGAGATTACTATAAGAAAATAAATGTAATACTGCTTGCAGCTTTAATGTAATGTTTGGTCCCTGCAATATGGATATACATCATTGAAAAAAATAGCATGAGTTTCCCTGCCACCACTCCCCCCAGGTCATTACAAGACCTAGTGCCAATCCTGACCTCCCTGGGGCCCTAAGCAAAATGACATGGCACATTAAAATGAGAAGCGGGGGGCGCTGACGACAGTGACATGTCAATTTAAGGAAAGTTGAGAAGCGGGGGTAGGGGGAGTTCTGCTGTCGGAAATGACTCAGCCAGCAAGTTTAGAAGCGGGGTGAGGGGGCGAAAATTACTTCTCACCAGGCGGGGCCTCTAGTAATTTGGGGGGCCCTAAGCGGCTTGCATAGTGAGCCTATAGCGAGGATCGGCTCTGACAAGACCCTTTGGCCCTATATACTTTGAACAGCAGTATACAAGACAAGGACTATAGGTTTGTTAAGTAGAATCTGAACCATGTCATACTGTAATTGGAGCGCAACAAAGAGCCACATACAAAGTATTGCATCAAAAATGATTATTAGACACCCCTGTTAAACATGGGCAGAATAATTTGGCCTTAGGCACAAGATAACACTGCAACCCCCACAGATACTGTAATTGGAGCGCAACAAAGAGCCACGTGCAAAGTATTGCATCAAAAATTGTTATTAGATGTCCCTGTTAAACAGGGGCAGAAAAATGTGGCCTTAGGCACAAGACAACACTGCAACCCCACACAGATACTGTAATTGGAGCGCAACAAAGAGCCACGTGCAAAGTATTGCATCAAAATTTTTTATTAGACGTCCCTGTTAAACAGGGGCAGAAAAATTTGGCCTTAGGCACAAGACAACACTGCAACACCTTACAGATACTGTAATTGGAGTGCAACAAAGAGCCACATGCAAAGTATTGCATCAAAAATTGTTATTAGACGCCCCTGTTAAACAGGGGCAGAAAAATGTGGCCTTTGGCACAAGAGAACACTGCAACCCCCACAGATACTGTAATTGGAGTGCAACAAAGAGCCACGTGCAAAGTATTGCATCAAAAATTGTTATTAGATGTCCCTGTTAAACAGGGGCAGAAAAATTTGGCCTTTGGCACAAGACAACACTGCAACCCCCACAGATACTGTAATTGGAGTGCAACAAAGAGCCACATGCAAAGTATTGCATCAAAAATTGTTACTAGACATCCCTGTTAAACAGGGGCAGAAAAATTTGGCCTTTGGCACAAGAGAACACTGCAACTTCTCACAGATACTGTAATTGGAGCGCAACAAAGAGCCACGTGCTTAAAGTGAAAAAAAAAGAAAAATTCCTTTAAATATCGTACCTGCTGGGTGTCTATAGTAGTGGCACGTGTTTAGAAATGTCCCTGCACAAAATGAGATTACTATAAGAAAATAAATGTAATACTGCTTGCAGCTTTAATGTAATGTTTGGTCCCTACAATATGGATATACATCATTGAAAAAAATAGCATGAGTTTCCCTGCCACCACTCCCCCCAGGTCATTACAAGACCCAGTGCCAATCCTGACCTCCCTGGGGCCCTAAGCAAAATGACATGGCACATTAAAATGAGAAGCGGGGGGCGCTGACGACAGTGACATGTCACATTAAAGAAAGTTGAGAAGTGGGGGGAGGGGGTGTTCTGCTGTCGGAAATGACTCAGCCAGCAAGTTTAGAAGCGGGGTGAGGGGGCGAAAATGACTTCTCACCAGGCGGGGCCTCTAGTAATTTGGGGGGCCCTAAGCGGCTTGCATAGTGAGCCTATAGCGAGGATCGGCTCTGACAAGGCCCTTTGGCCCTATATACTTTGAACAGCAGTATACAAGACAAGGACTGTAGGTTTGTTAAGTAGAATCTGAACCATGTTATACTGTAATTGGAGCGCAACAAAGAGCCACATACAAAGTATTGCATCAAAAATGATTATTAGACACCCCTGTTAAACAGGGGCAGAACAATTTGGCCTTAGGCACAATATAACACTGCAACCCCCACAGATACTGTAATTGGAGCGCAACAAAGAGCCACGTGCAAAGTATTGCATCAAAAATTGTTATTAGACGTCCCTGTTAAACAGGGGCAGAAAAATTTGGCCTTAGGCACAAGATAATACTGCAACCCCCACAGATACTGTAATTGGAGCGCAACAAAGAGCCACATACAAAGTATTGCTTTAAAAAGTGTTATTAGACGCCCCTGTTAAACAGGGGCAGAAAAATTTAGCATTTGGCACAAGACAACACTGCAACCCCCACAGATACTGTAATTGGAGTGCAACAAAGAGCCACATGCAAAGTATTGCATCAAAAATTGTTATTAGAAGTCCCTGTTAAACAGGGGCAGAAAAATTTGGCCTTTGGCACAAGACAACACTGCAACCCCCACAGATACTGTAATTGGAGTGCAACAAAGAGCCACATGCAAAGTATTGCATCAAAATTTTTTATTAGATATCCCTGTTAAACAGGGGCAGAAAAATGTGGCCTTTGGCACAAGAGAACACTGCAACCCCTAACAGATACTGTAATTGGAGCGCAACAAAGAGCCACTTGCAAAGTATTGCATCAAAAATTGTTATTAGACGTCCCTGTTAAACAGGGGCAGAAAAATTTGGCCTTAGGCACAAGACAACACTGTAATTGGAGCACAACAAAGAGCCACATGCAAAGTATTGCATCAAAAATTGTTATTAGACGTCCCTGTTAAACAGGGGCAGAAAAATTTGGCCTTAGGCACAAGACAACACTGCAACCCCCACAGATACTGTAATTGTAGTGCCACAAAGAGCCACATGCAAAGTATTGCATCAAAAATTGATATTAGACGCCCCTGGGGCAGAAAAATTGGGCCTTAGGCACTGGTGGCGGAGCCCAGAAACAAACATTTTCTTACTAGCTATCAGCAAGATCAGTGAGGAGGAAAGGGATATTCCATCAGCAGCATAACAGGACAGTCACTCAGCATCAGCATAGGCATTCTCAAAGGGATCTGACATTTCAAAAAAAATTATTCAATTACATCTGCATCAGGTGCTTGGTAACTGGTGTTGATCCAAGCCTGATTTATTTTGATGAAGGTCAGTCGATCGACAGAGTCGGTGGAGAGGCGCACCCATTGATCACAAAGCCTCCAGCAGCACTGAATGTGCGTTCTGAAAGAACGCTGGATGCAGGGCAAGCCAGTAGCTCAATTGCGTACTGTGCAAGCTCTGGCCAGTGATCCATCCTCAAGACCCAGTAAGCCAGAGGATTTTCGGTGGGTAAGGTGTCCAAGTCGGATCTCCCCCCTAGGTATTCCTGGACCATGTAAACCAGACGCTGGCGATGGTTGCTGGAACCGGTCAGACCTTGGGGCTGCGGACTAAAAAATTGTCTGAACGCATCGGTCAGACGGCCACCTTCTCCACTGCTCCTTCTGTGACTCACAGAAGCCTCAGCAACACGTTCTCCAGGACCAGGATTTGGTAATCCCCCAGGTTCTGGGAACGCCTTGCACAGACCCTTCTGCAAGGCATCCCGCAGAAGTTTCATCTTCTGCTCCCTCTGCGACGGCAGGATAAGCTCCGCAACCTTACTCTTGTAACATGGATCAAGGAGAGTTGCCAGCCAGTAATGATCCCTCTCCTTGATACCATGAAGACGAGGATCCTTACGCAGGCTTTGCAGGATCAGGGAGGCCATGCAGCGTAGGTTTGCTGAGGCATTCAGGGCACAGTCCTCTGCGTCACTGAGGACGACAGGATCCTCAGCCACCTCATCCCAGCCACGTAAAAGTCCATGGGTTGCTAGCGTGGCTTGGACATGGCCGAGTGAGGCAGCATTTCAGAGGAGCTCCTGGCCTGAACCTGCCCAAAACCGGCAAAATACATTAAAATACCGGCATGAACACTGCCAAGAAGCACAGGACAAGGGCAGTATCTCGTGGAACACCTGTGAGCAAAACGACGGCTGGTAAACAGCGCTTCTACGACCTATTCCAGGACAAATCCCCGGGAGCTAGAGCCACTGCGCCGCGGGGCACACCACGTGGGACTCGGCAGCAAGCCCAGATTCTCCATACCGAAGCCCGGCTATCTTCGGCACCTATCCCCAGCGGGCGGACGCCGGGCTGGAACATACTCCTGACCGGGCTACTATGAAGGACATTACCCACCCTGAGGCACCCATGTTGGACCGGGACATACGGGCCCTATTGCAAGCCCTCCCAACGCGCTCCGACATTGAGGCACTTATCCTCCGACTAGAGGAGACACACCAGGGGGACATACAAGAAGTGCGGGGGGAGGTCTCCAACCTGACGGAGAGGGTCTCGGCCGGAGAGAACTCGGTGACATCCCTTGAGGCACGGGTGGCGGCGTTGGAGAGCTCCAGGGACCAGCATCGGGATACCGCCGCCTCCCTCCAGCTATACTTGGAGGAAATCGAGGACCGAAGCCGGCACAATAATTTGCGCCTCCGGGGACTACCAGAGGACATAGCAGCGGAGGACCTGGGCGAGACGGTGCTAGCCATCTTCCGGGAGATTTTGGGGGACCCGGAGGTGGAAATGTTGATAGACAAGGCGCACAGGACTTTGGGCCCACGGCCTACAGACCCGCAGAGACCACGAGATGTAGTGTGTAGACTACAATGCTACGCCCAGAAGGAGATCATCCTACATCGCGCATGGGACCATGGAGCGGTGGAGAGAGACACGCGGATCAAGATCTTACCTGACCTATTGTGGGCGACGCTCCGCCGAAAAGCCTTCTTGAGACCGGTGCTAGACCTCGCCAAGCAAAAGGGCATGACGTACCGCTGGGGGTTCCCAGTTTCGGCCTCCTTCCGTGGAGAATCCGGCACCTTCAACCTACAGTCCACGGCGGATCTACCAGCCCTCTCCGAATTTCTGGAGGCCGACCCTGTCCCGATTCCGGATTGGCTGCAGCTGCTCCCGCGCTTTGCGGGTAGGCCCGGCCTGCCGTTCCAGCATGGCCCCGTGCCACCCCGGCGACAGAGGGGCCGAAGGAGGAACCGATCTGCATCAAGGAATGAACCGCGGGTTTAGGCCGCCGACCTCCGCTCCCTGGATTCCCACTGGCTGCACGGGGAGTCATGTGAGTAGACTGTTATCCTCTCCCCCTTGATGCCCCCCGTTTGGTGCGGACCCCCGCCCCCCCCGGGCAGCTAACGTTTTGAATGCCCCAGAGACTCTGGCCTACCTGGAGGATTGCATCCCCGTCCTGGGTGGGGACTGATGTGGGGCTCTGCCTCGCCCCCCCTCCTCTGCCATCCGGTTTCTTTTTGCCTGAGTGCCACGGACCTGTTGTCCCACCCGAACTGCCAGACATTTATCCCGGACAGCCCTTGGAGCGAGTGGCTGCAGGAGACCTGACTAAACAATACCCGGCTCTAGGAGAACTACCCTCCCTTGGCCCGAGATGTTACTGCCAGGCTGGTTGTTGCGGTGGTTTGGGGGGGGGAGACCCGCCGGGGTCATACCTCAGTTGGGAATATTGTTGGCCCCCCGCCTGGACACCCACACAGGCGGTCACTCTGCGGCCTCCTCGGGGTCCCTCAGATGACCTAACTCCATGAGATGAAGAGACCCCTCCCTTAAGTTGGGGGATCCTGGGGAGGGGGTGGTCTCCGGGGAAGGGGGGGACGGGGGTTGAGCAGGGGCCAGGCTTTGTGGTTTTCAGATGAATAAGGGGTGTCATGTGGGGTTATGAGGATCCCTCCTCAGCCATATTCTTGCTGCAGGAGACCCACTTCAAAGACCTCAAAATGCCTCTGCTTCAGAACAGATGCTACCCCCTGGCCTACCACTCTGCTTACACGGAGAGCAAATCCAGGGGTGTCAGTATCCTTATCTCAGCAAAAGTCCCCTGGAAATTGATAGACGTGCGGTCTGACAGTGAGGGCCGATTCCTATTCTTGAAGGGCACCGTGGGGGATAGGAAAATAACCCTGGCGAATCTGTATGCCCCCAACACGCACCAGGACATGTTCCTTAAAATGACGCATAGGGTAACTTATGCGGTTCTCGGAAGGGCAACTCGTGGTGGGTGGTGACCTGAACATACCCCTATCCCCGGAGGAAGACACATCATCGGGCACGTCGACACTCACTCGTGACGCACGCAAACGCATTGACGCAACACTGCACGCGGCGCAACTGATAGATGCATGGTGACTCTTTCACCCGGGAGAGCGAGACTTCTCCTTTTTCTCCAAGCCACACCAGACATACTCACGTTTGGATTATTTCCTAATCCCTCACTGCCAACTCGATGCCATTAAAGACGGGTCGATCACATGGTCTGACCATGCTCCGATCATGTTGACGTACGCCCTGTCCGACACTCAGACATCCCAACACCCGGTATGGAGACTTAATGACAGCCTACTTCAGGAACGAGAAGTGCTAACAGACGTGATTACTGAACTTGGCCACTACTTCAAGACTAATGCGACAGCGGATAGTGACCCTGGCCTGGTGTGGGAGGCCCATAAGGCTGTAATCAGAGGCGTGCTTATCAAGCATGGGGCCAGGCTGAAACAAGAGCGGACAGCACAATTGACCAAGCTCCTGGCCAAATTGCAAACGCTAGAGACCATCCACAAGGCGACCCCGACAAGACAGGGGGGGATTGAGCTTGACGTAACTAGAATGCAGATTACGGACATTCTACAATTTAGGGCCAAAGCGGCATTACAGGTTTGTCGGAAGAAGGGGTACGAGTCGGGGAACAAATGCGGACGACTCCTGGCACAGTCCCTGCAGTCACAACGCCAGGCGTTGTACATCCCCCACGTGGTCTCCCCGGCAGGACAGACCATTACGTTGCCCAGACTGATAGTGCAGGAATTCAGGGACTTTTATAGCTCCCTGTACAATCTGCAGACGCCATCACCAGAAGGGGACCTCACATTGAAGTACCTCGAACAATCGTACATGCCTGTCCTGTCGGGAGAAACCCGCCAGGCCCTAGAAGAACCCATTACCCTAACTGAACTACAGCTAGCACTTAAAAGCTCGAAGCCGGGCAAAGCCCCTGGTCCGGACGGGCTGACTGCTCATTATTACAAAGCCCTTTTTTCAACTCTTGGCCCACACATGATAACACTTTACAATACCCGGGACACCAGGCGACTGTTTCATGATGCCTCCCTTCACGCACAAATCTCGGTGATACCCAAAAACAGCAAAGACCCATCTCATTGTGGGAGTTATCGGCCGATATCTCTCCTCAATACAGACTTTAAATTATTTACAAAGATCCTGGCCACCAGATTACAGCAACACCTACCTAAACTAATTCATTTTGACCAGGTGGAATTCGTCCCAGCCAGAGAGGCGAGGGACAATACCACCAAGGTCCTTAACCTACTGCACGTGGTCACCGGAAGAAGGACACCCTGTGTATTACTAGGGATGGACGCCGAGAAGGCGTTCGACCGGGTGAGCTGGGAGTTCTTGTTCGTGACGCTGAAATACATAGGCCTTGGATCCCGGATGTTGCGATGGGTGACTGCGGCATACTCGAATCCAACGGCCCGGGTCAGGGCGAATGGAGTGCTGTCTGAGCCATTTTCGATTTCGAACGGGACTCGACAGGGGTGCCCGCTCTCACCCCTACTCTTTGCCCTGACCCTGGAACCCTTTCTTTGCCATGTACGCCGAAACCCAGGGATTGCCGGGGTGTCGGTGGGGGGGACACAACACAAAATATCTGCATATGCGGACGACCTCTTGTTTACGCTCACGAGACCCCTCTCCTCCCTGCAGAACCTTCTGAAAGAATTCGAGACATACAGCCAACTCTCCAACTTGAAAATACATTTTCCTAAATCGGAGGCCATGGGGATAGGGGTCACTCCAACCCGTCTAGCAAAACTTAAAACCAGCTTTAACTTAAAGTGGACAGACACTGCCCTGAAATATCTAGGTACGCATATACCGGCTTCCCTTTCCCACCTGTTTCAGCTAAACTTCCCGCCCCTCCTGAAGGGAGTGCAGAGACTTCTGGATCAGTGGAGCAGTGGCTTGCACTCGTGGCTAGGCCGCTGCAACATTTTAAAGATGTCGATCTTACCCAAGTTTTTGTACCTGATGCAGGCCCTTCCAGTGACCATCCCGGGCACCTTTTTTAAACAGACACAGTCCACTCTCACCCAGTTCTTATGGGCAAGGAAACACCCGCGACTCAACCAGAAGTTGCTCTCGCGCCCAAAACTATGCGGCGGCATTGCGATGCCGGATATCCGCACGTACTATCGGGCGAGCCACCTCAACAGGCTCCTGGACTGTTGCCGACATACTGACACCAAGCTGTGGACGCGAATCGAGCAAGCGCAAAGTCTGGTGCCGCTACACAGGGCCATACCACACTGCCCCCCAAGCTCCGTCGTCATCCCATCATAGGTATGACCACTCGTATCTGCGCGCAATTGCTGGCCGACCCCGCTTCTCGTCGCATAATTCGGCCCGGAGGCCGGTGATAGGACACCCCCTGTTTACCCCGGGACTACGAGACAGGAAATTCCTTGAACTGCGGGAGGCCGGGTTATTCCAGGCGTCGCACTTCAGTGTGGGGAAGAGGTGGAGGAGTGCTGCAGACCTCATGGACTCTGCTGACCCCTTCGGCCTGGATTATATGAGAGCCCGGCAGCTCAGCCACTTTCTGGGCAGCATAGCACCGCCAGATGGCTCGCCCCCCCCGCCCACAACATTTGTAGAACTCTGCGCGGTGGACGGGCCACTCCCCCATGCGCTATCCGTAACATACAATCTCCTAAATACACCAAAAGAGGAGGACGTACCCCCCTGTCTTGCCAAATGGGAAGGGGACGTTAACTGCCAATTCACTAGCAGCATGTTGCGACATATACTTCTCTTTACTCACAAATCCTCCCTGAGCTCTAGAGTGCAAGAGACAAACTTTAAAATCCTCACCCAATGGTACAGGACCCCTGAGCTGCTTCACAAACTATTCCCAGAGTCGTCTGATCGTTGCTGGCGCTGCCAGGAGGAGAGGGGCTCACTTCTGCCTATATTTTGGTCATGCAGTAAGCTGCAGGGCTTCTGGGGGGAGGTCCGACGCATAACTCAAAAATGTACAGACAGAGTAATAGAAAATGATCCGGCCTTCTTCCTGCTACACGTGGCGACTATCCCAGCCAAGTCCTATAAGAACTCGGTAGTGCGTCACCTACTGGATGCAGCAAGAGCCTGTATTCCCCTGTGCTGGAAATCCCCACACCCACCTTCGGTAGCTCAGTGACTCAGAAAGGTGGATGATATCAGTCGGATGGAGGATCTGATCCTCACTAGCCAGCAGAGGGAGGAGACTTACAAAGAGACCTGGCAATTATGGAATGCATTCAGGTTCTCAGTAGTGTTAAGCGGAATACGTCATATTCGATTTCGCGATATTTCACGAATATATAGAAGAATATTCGTGAAATATTCGTTAATATCGAATATTCGTGATATTTTATAAAAAAATAATTTTGCGAAATTTCACTAATGCGAATGCGAAATTGATTGCGAAATTCTCGTCCGCGCATGCGCATGCGTGCGAACAACACGCGAAAACGGAGATCATTTCCTGGATTACTAAACTAATATGCACTAAACACTAACTCTACTTACACAAACTTATATGACTAAACTAAAGCTAATTTTTTTTTTTTTTTTTTTTTTTTTTTTACACTGACCGACAAGGACAAAGACGAGGACTACAAATAATAAACTAATATGCACTAAACACTAACTCTACTTACACAAACTTATATGACTAAACTAAAGCTATTATTTTTTTTATTTTTATACACAAAACACAGAGACTAAACACACACTAAACTAAGCTACCTTAAAGAAATGTACACTTACACTAACTACACAGAAATCTATCTAACACTAAGCTGCACTAACCTGGACAAAACAACACAAATCTGAGCTTTTAGAAAAGCTGTTGGGTCTTTTGCTTTGAAAAAAGCATTTGGTTTTAGAAGCAGGAAACTCAGAACTGAAAGCACTATAGGAAACACAATGCTAAGCTCTAAGATCGCAATACACAGGAAAAACGCACAGAAACACTCCACTCTCTCTAGCCACCTTATGAATCTGCACTGAAATACTGCTGGGAGTGATCTTATATAATGGTCGTGCAGGCAGGTTCCTATTGGTTGCTATGGAGGTTGCTAACCTCTGACAACTGTGGTAGGAGAACTCTGATTGGCTCTGATGCAAAAGAAGGGCAGAGAAAGTATTCGCGAATATTCGTAATACGAATATTCGCATTGCGAATATTCGGCAACATAAAAGGATCGCCTCAGCTACTCGGCCCAGGGTCTCTAATCATACCAGCAATGCTTTTAGATGTCGATGGAGATCACTAGGATGTGATCTGTTTTAAAAATAAATTTGAAAAAATACGAATATTCGCAATAGCGAATATTCACTGCGATATTCGAGTTATTCGCGAATACTCGAATATGCAATATTCGTAACGAATATTCGCAATGCGAATATTCTTGAGCAACACTAGTTCTCAGATGAGGGACGGAACCTTAGGGGCGAAGCCCTGGACGCAGGTCAGGACGGCACCCCCCTCCCCTTCACCCGTAACCCCCCCAATAAAAGGGACCCAACCCCCCCTTACCCCGCCCCCCTTCCTGATCTCCTACCCCCTAGCCCTTAATCTTCACCCTCTACTCTACCTCTCTCTCTCTCCTTCTCTCTACCTTTCTTTCTTTTCTAGCTCTAGATTTAAAGTGGAAAATGCGGAGTCGACTGAACCCGGGGGACCCTAATACAGGCCTGTCTTGTCCTCGGGGGGGTGACACCCCAATTGCTCAGGGGCACGCCCACTATAGTGTGACATGGTTGGTCCCCCATGGGACCCAAGAGAAGGTCACGTCTGTCCCAGATACAAGGGACGTGAGGCGCAATCTTGTATATGTTTCTGAAGATATTTGTTTATGACTGCCTGCTCTTTTTACTGCCCATGCATGTAAGTTTCAATGTTGACTGGGGCCCGTGTGGGACAGTTTGTACTCTGCTTTGAATAAATAAAAAATAAAAAATAAATAAAAATAAAGTCCATGGGTTGCTTGGGACTGTAAGTGATCCCTTGAAGACTGCTGCTGATGCTGAGTGCTAGTCTCCACCTCCATGCTGCTGATACAATCATCCTCCTCCTCCTCATCCTCTTCCTATGTGCTAGGTGGGCAAGCAGGACCACTGTCTGGATAAAGGGGGCCTTGAGAGGTAAGGAAGTTGTAACCAGTTTATTCTGTTGAAAGGTGTTAATTACATCGGCTCCTGAAAGACCCTTTCATTGTGTTTAAAACCCTGTGTTACTGTCTCTCTTCAGATGTAATGAATTAGCATGCCAATTATGTTTAGCAAAGGCATGTATTGCTGCTCAGGTGTGGGTCCCTATGTGGATTGAAGGGAAATTCATTGTGTGATTGTATTTTATTTGAATTCTATGGATAAAGGAATGTGATAGATCTCTTCAGTATCGGTGCCGAAATGTCTGCTAGAGAATTAGCCCCAGTGTGAATAGGGGGTGGAGATTGCATTGTCCTGTGATTAACTGTAACATCTTGTACTGTATAAAAAGCTGAGAAGAAACCATTAGTGTTCATACATTTGGAAACAAGTACAGAGCAGAGTCTCGTCTTGATTATGGGAAATGGAATGGATCGTGTATGCAAGATTGTCGCAGTGTGTCGGATAAGCTTGTCGTGGTTGGATGGAAGGTCGTAAACGGTGGTGACCGTTACAGAAGTCCTCCTCTTCCTCCCTCTGTTCTGCCTCAAGGGCTCTGTCCATTATTCCATGTAGCGTGTGCTCCAACATGTGAATAAGAGGGACAGTCTCACTGATACATGCACTGTCACTGCTCACCATCCTTGTGGCCTCCTCAAATGGTGACAGGACAGTGCATGCATCCCTGATCAAGGCCCACTGGCGTGGGGAAAAAAAACAAGCTCCCCTGAACCAGTTCTGCTGCCATATTGGCACAGGTACTCACTGATGGCCCTCTGCTGTGTGTGCAGCCGCTACAGCATGGCCAATGTAGAGTTCCATCTGGTGGGCATGTCACAGATTAGACAGTTCTTGGGCAAGTTGTGTTGCCTTTGGAGGTCTGTCAGCCGAGCAGTGGCATTATATGACGTCTGGAAATGCACACAGACTTTCCTGGCCTGATTCAGGACATCCTGTAAGCCCTGGTACCTGCCCAACCGCTGCACCACCAAATTGGTGCCATTGTCGCTAACCACCATTCCAGGCTTAAGCTGGCGTGGCGTCAACCACCTCTGACCCTGGCCCTGTAGAGCTGACAGAACCTCGGCCCCAGTGTGGCTCCTGTCTCCCAAGCACACCAGCTCTAGCACCACATGGCATCTCTTTGCCTGCATTCCTGCGTACCCCCTTGTACGCCTACGGAGCACGGCTGGTTCTGAGGAGACATCAGCACAGGAAGAGGCCACAGAGGAAGAAGAGGAGGGGGTGGAGGAGAGAGGTGTGTCACAACCAGTAGTAGTGTTTTGGAGGCGTGGTGGCGGAACAACCTCCAACACTACTGTACCTTGCCCTGCGTCCTTACCAGCTGCCAGCAGAGTCACCCAATGCGCTGTGAAAGAGAGGTAACATCCCTGTCAATGTCTGCTGGACCATGAGTCAGTGGTAATATGCACCTTACCACTGACCGCCCTGTCCAGCGAGGCATGGACATTGCCTTCCACATGCCGGTAGAGAGCCGGAATCGCCTTCCCTGAAAAAAAATGGCCTTTAGGAACTTGTCACTGAGGTACCGCACATTCCACAAACTCACAGAAGGGGCAGAATCTACCAACTGAAAAGGTAGCAGTTTTAGTGCTAGCAATTTCGCTAAGCTAGCATTCAACCGCGGGGCATGTGTATGGCTGGAAGAGTACTTATTTTGGCGCTGCAGCAGCTGGGGCAGGGAAATTTGTCTGGTACTATCAGTAGATTGCCTGCATGTACTACTAGGTTGTGACACACCTATTTCTACACCTTCAGTTCTATCAGTGCAGGCTTCAGACAGGACTGAGGGTCTAGTGGGGTTGGAGGTCCCAGCTGATGAGGGGCAAGGGGAGGTCTGCTTGGTTCGTTGGTGTGTGTCTTTCTGGTATGCTTGCCAACGAACTGCATGGCAGGTCGACATATGTCTGGTCAAGCATGTGGTGCCCAAGCGGGTGATGTTTTGGCCACACAAGATACGCTTGAGACATATGTTGCAAATAGCAACGGTGCGATCTGATGCACATGTCTCAAAAAAGGCCCACACCAAAAAACTTTTGCAGTAACGTTGAGACACAGCAGGGCCCTGCACAGGACTAGCTCTGTGATGTAATGCAGTTGGTGTGCTGCCCTTAAGCTGGCCCCTGGAGGGCATCCTGCCTCTTTGGAGATGTGCCTGTGCCTCATCCTCCTCCTCCTCTTCCTCCTCCTCTCTCCTATCAGGCACCCACGTAGAGTCAGTGACTTCATCATCCCCTCCCTCCTCATCACTGTAGAAAACCTGGCAGTATGCTCCAGCTGGGGGAACATCACTGCCAGATTGCTGTCCCTCTCGGGCACCCCCTCTCTCTGGGCTCACATCAATGCCTTCCTCTATCTGTGTTCCAGCATCGGACCCTTCAAAACGCTGCGCATCTTCATGCAGCATGTACCCAACAATGGGTTGAAACAGTTCAGGGGACTCCTCAGGAGGACATGGTGGGACTAGGGAAGGATTGTGTGATGCCATTGTGCAGAGGGAAGAGGACACCATGGCAGCTGCTTTGCCAGACAAACTAAGATCAGTCTGTGTGAGAGAGTATGAGGAGGATGAGGACGGCTTAGTCATCCACTCTACTAATTTCTCTGCATGTTGAGGCTCAACACGGCCAGCTCCCGAAAAGAAGGACGAGCGGCCACGGGCACGTGCTGAAGAGGATGCACCGTGTCCACAACCAGTGTTGCCGCTAGATGCAGAGCCTGCTTGCCCTCGTGACTCTCTGCCTCTCTTTGTTGTCCTTCCAGACATTTTAATGCGTTTAGGTGCTATTAAACAACACACGTGCAGTTACAGCAAATGCGTTTAGGTGCTATCAAACAGCAAACGTGCAGTTACAGCAAATGCATCTAGGTGCTATTAAACAGCAAACGTGCAGTAACAGCCAATGCGTTTAGGTGCTATTAAACAACAAACATGCAGTTACAGCAAATGTGTTTAGGTGCTATTAAACAGCAAATGTGCAGTTACAGCTAATGCGTTTAGGTGCTATCTAACAGCAAAGGTGCAGTTACACCAACTGCGTTTAGGTGCTATTAAACAGCAAACGTGCAGTAACAGCTAATGCATTTAGATGCTATTAAACAGCAAACGAGCAGTTACAGCGAATGCGTTTAGGTGCTATTAAACAGCAAACGTGCAGTAACAGCTAATGTGTTTAGGTGCTATTAAACAGCAAACGTGCAGTTACACCAACTGCGTTTAGGTGCTATTAAACAACACACGTGCAGTAACAGCTAATGCATTTAGGTGCTATTAAACAGCAAACTTGCAGTTACAGCTAATGCGTTTAGGTGCTATTAAACAGCAAACGTGCAGTTACAGCAAATGTGTTTAGGTGCTATTAAACAGCAAACGTGCAGTAACAGCTAATGCATCTAGGTGCTATCAAATAGCAAAGGTGCAGTTACACCAACTGCGTTTAGGTGCTATTAAACAACACACGTGCAGTAACAGCTAATGCATCTAGGTGCTATCAAACAGCAAAGGTGCAGTTACATCAACTGCGTTTAGGTGCTATTAAACAACACGTGCAGTAACAGCTAATGCATTTTGGTGCTATTAAACAGCAAACGTGCAGTTACAGCAAATGCGTTTAGGTGCTATTAAACAGCAAACGTTCAGTAACAGCTAACGCGTTTAGTTGCAAATAAACAGGACAAGTGCAGTAACACCAAGTACGTTTAGGTGTAAACTAAACGGCACACAGGCAATACAACACGTTAGAACACTGCAGCTAGCACAATCTCCTACAATCTCCTACCTGACAAATAGGGATGAGCTTCATGTTCGATACGAACGTTTGTGTAACGGTCACCACCGTTTAAGACCTTCCATCCAACCACGACAAGCTTATCTGACACACTGTGACAATCTTGCATACACGATCCATTCCATTTCCCATAATCTAGACGAGACTCTGCTCTGTACTTGCTTTCAAAGATATGAACACTTTATTGGTTTCTTCTCAGCTTTTTATAAAGTACAAGATGTTACAGCCAATCACAGGACAATGCAATCTCCACCCCCCTATTCACACTGGGGCTAATTATCTTGCAGACATTTCGGCACCGATACTGACAGATCTGTCACATTCCAAACTACAATTACACAATGCCTTGACCTCAATCCACATTATCTAGACAGACGTACTGTCTCTGACATCTGGGCATCAATACATTCCTAAACATAATTGACATGCTAATTCAGTACATCTGAATGGAGACTTTAACACATTGTTTTAAACACAATGAATCACACAATCAAAAGGTCTTTCAAGCCCCGATGCAATTAACACCTTTCCACAGAATGTGTCCACACATTGAAGAGCCAACCTCACTTAACATTTCAATAGCCGGAGCTAAGCACTGAATAAGCTTGTAATGTCCCTCTCCTGTGTAACAGATGTCAAGTAAGAACACCTTTAGCCAATGTATTGTCTAGGAGTAGATGCAATTATCACCTTTTCAACAGAATGAAAGGTATTTCATAAGCCCAGGTTCACTTAGCATTTCAAAAGCCTAATATACAGAGGGATGAGTCACTGTCTTGTTAACCTGGTCTCAAGTCAACATGAACCACTTTGTAATATTCCAGTCCTGCAATATGAATTATTATTAATGTCCCATCTCATGTAATATATGATATCATTTCTTTGTCACCCTATGGCCCTAGTGGTGACCCTAGACATAGGAGAATCTCAGTCTGTCACGGGTCATTCCGTTACATCTCTCCCCTTTCGGTGGGAGACGGACACAGAAGTGAACCCCAAACAGGTTGACTCCAAAGTCAGTCAGCAGTTCCAGTCCTCCAATGCTGGTATCCATACTGTACCCCAAATAAATGTCTCCAAACTGAGCATTACTCACCCCGCCAACCTCTGCCTCTTTTAGAGAACACGCCTGCCGCTGGGGAGAAGGCAGGGTGGCTGGGCTCAGTCCATCATGCTGTTGGGGGTCTGGGCCAACTGCCCCCCCTTCCTGGGGTATACCAGTGGAGACTGAAGTCCCATCCACTGGTGCTAGGTGAAAACCCCCCGGTGCTTGCAAAGCAAAGCCGACATCCTCCTGTTTCAGGGCCGCACCATTTTCTGGGGTTGTGTCAGTGGAGACTACAGTCTCATCCACTACCACAGGGACCCCCTCTTCTGTTAGTGAGGAGCAGAGGCCCATGACACTCTGCTCTGTTGCCAGCTCTTCCGCTGGGTTGCTGTGAGTGGAGACCACAGTCCCATCCACTACCACAGGGTCCCCATTTTCTGTTAGTGGAGAGCAGAGGTCAGTGACCCTCTGTTCTGTTGCCAGCTCTTCCGCTGGGTTGCTGTGAGTGGAGACCACAGTCCCATCCACTACCACAGGGTACCCCTCTTCTGTTAGTGAGGAGCAGAGGCCTGGGGCACTCTGCTCTGTTGCCAGTGATTCAGCTGGGGGTAAAAGCTTTACCACCTCAGCTTGTTGCTGGAGAGAGGGGCCAACCGCCCCGGCTCCCTGGAACTCCACACCATCCGCTTTGGCTTTAGGGATGGCAATCTCCATATTTTCCACTGCCGATTCATCAGCCAGGATTTCACAGTTGTCATCTGACCTTTCCTCATAGTTGCAGGCAACGGGAGCCCCACCCTGCTGCTGAGCCGAGTCTAGCAGTTGTCTGTAGGCGATTTCCAAATCCCATTCCTGAATGGCCAAAAATTCCAAATCTTCCTGTAACCAGTGGCCTCCCGAGATATTAAATTTTTCCTCTCTGTGCTCCATTATGTCCTCCAAGCGCCACTCCCGATCATCCCCAAAGTCGGGATCACTGGACATCCTCCAATACAACAATCCCAGGCCATCATAGTCATAGCCTTCTCTGGGGCTGTCATCCGCTGACCACGGGCACTCTTGGGCTACATACCACCGGAGGGCTCTGTAGCTCTCGTCTAGCTGCATCTCTGCCCGGATCAGCCTACTTAACTCTGCTATCCACTCCTGCTTCGATTGTTCCCCCAACAACGGCATTCGTACGTCATACTGCGGCCAGTATCTTGCATAGATGGAGGGCAGGACCTTGGTGTTGCTGCTCCAGAGCTAGCGCTTCCTTCCAGAGTTGGCACCGAATCACATCCGACCATCCCAGCAGGACCTCCTCTGATACTGGTCCTCTGTGCTGTATCCGCATCTCTTGTAACCTCCTTTGGAATTCCTCTTCCATGGAGACTGGTATCTGCACCTCTCCTCTCTCTTCAGTTGGTGCTGCTGTGACTTCAGCTGCTGCAGCACTTCTTCGATGTCGCAAGGTGGCATCTACAGCCGCTATAACCCGGTCTATGATCTCCGGTGGAGGATTAGGACCATATTGTGCCAGTCCATGTTTAACAGCCCGATCAAAAAAATCTTCCTCAGGTGTCCTGCCTGTTACGCTGGGCCTCTTAGCTCTATCCATTTCAACAAGTTCTGCGATAATGTCCCTTTTCTTACGGTTGCTGGCCCGTCTGGCCCGGGTCTCCAGTAAGTCCATGAGGGAAGAGAGCTTCATCCGTTCATACACCATCTCCATTGTCATGTGCCCTTGTAGCTGTCCTTCTGAAGATGGAATCATCCCACTGCTGTGCCACCAATGTAACGGTCACCACCGTTTACGACCTTCCATCCAACCACGACAAGCTTATCAGACACATTGCGACAATCCTACATACACGATCCATATCAATTCCCCAGAAAATGAGACTGACCGCTCTATCTTCTGGTTTCCAAATGAATGAATACTTTATTGGTTTCTTAGCTTGCTTATATATATCTAGTACAGCATGTTACAGTTAATCACAGGACAATGCAATCTCCACCCCCCTATTCACACACTATGGCTAATTCTCTAATAGACATTTCGGCACCGATACTGACGAGATCTATCACATTCCAAAATACAATTACACAATGCCTTGACCTCAATCCACATATCTAGACAGACGTACTGTCTCTAAAGGGTCTTTACACCTGGGCATCAATAGCCTTTAAACCGTGTTATCAGACAATTGAAAGGTCTAGCAGCAGACCTGAATTAACACCTTTATACACTGGACAATGTAATGTCTAGGAGTAGACGCAATTAACACCTTTCCAAAAGCATGTGTGCCCACATTGAATAGCCAACAACTTGTGATATCTCAAAACATCCTGCAAACATGAATTATTATTAATGTACCATCTCATGTAATACATGAATTATGATTTTTATTAGCCACCCTACGCCTACAAGGGCACAGGGTGGGCTTAGACCCAGGAGTTATTAGTGTCCCTGGCACAGGAGTATCTCTCATCCTTCCAAAGTCTCTGGTTGTCACGGTTCATTCCATAACACTAGTATAGGGATGGACAGGGCTGTCAGGGGGTGTCATCGATAGTCTACATAAGTCTCTAGACTCTCTACATTGTTAAAGTATCCTAGCTAAATCACAGGGACAGTGGGGAATTAGGACATAAGTGCCAGCTCTTCATTCAAATCTGTAAATTGAAAAGAGGAAGGTATATAAATTGCCATTTTTAGAAGTTCCAAACCATTCACTTTAGCACGCAGAAATAAAAACCTGCCCTGGGGGTCAAACCTGAGCATCACTAAAACAAATTGCGTTGTTTTGGCCACCAATATGGCAACTCCCCTGGAGTTTGCAGTATAGGGGGTCTGGTACAGCTATCCCACCCATGGTTTCTTAAGTGTCACCAGAAGTTGGCCCATAAGATGAGTCTCCACCAGCACCATAATGTTTGCATGTAAGATATGAAAGAACCGCATTACGCTTTGGCCTGGCTCTAAGACCCCACACATTCCATGTAATACATTTCACTTAAGGCATGGGAACAAAAGACAGGTATCAGTTTCCCCGACACCCAGAGCCCACACGCAGCTGTCCTGGACCCCTCCACAAGTGGGAAGGCCTGTGACACCGCCCACAGAGCCCCGGACAACCAGGTCAGGAAACCGTAATATGAGCCATTGAATTACCAGCAGTATGCTAGCACACAAGGTCCCATTGCAATGTATATCAGCCATGTCATTAATCAAACACCAGTAAGCAATACTCTTCTGCACACAAGTCAAATACTTAACAATGAACCAACAGTAAAACTTAAAATAAAAAAGAAAGTAACACACTGGGGTGTCCGGGTAGGCAGCGCATCGAAAAAATACCAGGCGCAACGTGCCAAGCCCGGACAGGCCAGGGAAACCATACTTGAGCCGTGCAACAGACATTACAATTGGCATTGAAAAAAACAGGGCCTGCAAGGGCTCCCGCAACTAGGGGGATGATTATCCGCTGCAGAGCAAGCAGCAGCACAAGAAGTGAGACCGCCAGACTCAGATTTCAAGGATAACATCTATGGGGAAAACAGAAGGATAGGAAATCTTGAGTCCATGCCCCGGACGTCATAACGGGTGATAGCTTGCCTTGGAAGTCAAGTGTTCGGGGCTACAGTACATGCCCACCGCCAAGGAACACATGTGGGATGGGTGCAGGTGGAAAATGAGGGGGGCAGTCTAAACTGTTCAGGATCCGGGTAGGAAGAACTGGCCAGGCCAGAGTGGGGGATCCCCCCTGGGAATAAAGCATGGGGAGCTGTGGGCGAGGGGTGAAAGACACAGTACCTGCAGATGAAGTAGTCCCAAGCGTCCCATAAAACTTTGGAATGATGCGAGTCAGCCCCTGCGATGTAAGCCAGGTTGATCCTGGCAGACGTCAGCCATAGCCTTAAGCGGGCTCTCCGTCCAATAGGAGAGGTAACTGTCAGCGCAGATACAAATGTAGCGAATCTCTGGTTAGATGTGGGATTGGCATAAGTTAAGTTACCTTTGACGAGTCCAGGGAAATTGATTGCAGCAACTGTGAGAGCAGTAATAGAATGTCCAAGGCAAAGGTTGACGTTTTCTAAATGCTTTATTCCTCGTTCAAACACGACCAACATTAAAAGGAGGTAGACAGGACAGGTTGATGAAGTAAAGGAACCTTGCAGTATCAGGCTTGGATAAACATGAAAGCAAGCCTGCTTTCAGTAGAAATAGACACTGTTCGTCGCCACTCTAGCCAGAGTGGGTGAAGTGCCCCCGGACAGACTTCTGCCACAAGCCTGGCAGCCGAAGTGTCACTTTAGATTGCTGGGAGGTAACAGGCCCCTGCCACGGACCTGGCTCTAAGGATGCCTCTGCCACAGGCCTAGTACTTTGTAGTTTCTGATTAGGTGAGCAGATCCTCCCAGTAAATTGAGCTAGGGTCACCGATTGACAGTTGAAATATACCTGAAAATTAATAGTGAGTGCAACATAACTCTCTCACTCACCCACTAACTTTAGTGTAGTGCCCATACTGAAAGTAAGGGGGCGCTACATGCTCCCCCCACTTGAAATGACACTGTCCCCAGTGTCCTAAAGCATTCAAGCCTGAATGCTAGCCTGATACCTGCTAAATGACAGAAAAGTAGGAAAGAAGGAAAACATAATTTAAAACATGAAATTACGATACTTGCAATCTAAATAACATATGACATACAAACATACACAACCCTAGCTATCTATGCTGCCCATTCTCCGCAGTGTTGATAGTAGGTGGCTCCAATAACCTGCATAGAAAATATAAGAAAACAAATACAAAAATACACATCCTAAAATATTATTAACCTTTCTATATACAAATCTCCAAGGTCGGAATTGAATCTGCACCCTCTCAACAGAGTGTGAAGTTTCCCTTCCTCCCAGGGAGTTTTAAATGTAAGTGCTGAGTAGGGATGAGCTTCGCGTTCGATAGGAACGTATGTTCAACTCGAACATTGTCTGTTCGTACGTTCGAAGAATTTCGAACAAAACTGGTCGTTTGCGCCAAATTCGAGTGACGCGCAACGGCCCATAATTCACTGCGGCATTGCGCGCTGATGATTGGCCAAACATGCACTATGACCCTGCATGCTTGGCCAATCACAGCGCGCAAAAAACGAAGAGCCATAATTGGCCAAAGCCAGGGTGGCTTTGGCCAATTATGGCTCAGGGCTTTAGCACACGCCCCACACTATATAAGGCTGCCTGCTGGGCGGCCTCGTGTAGTGTGTTGTGGTTGTTAATGAGAGCAGTCAGAGAGACAGAGAGATAGTCTTTTTATATAGCTAGATAGAGAAGGCAGGCAGGCTAGTCAGTTTAGCTTAATTTATAGTGTGTAGAGGATACATATACATCCCTAGTGTTATGTATGAGAGCGTACCTGGTCGTCAGAACCTAGTCGCAGGAGGCGGGCTCTCGTACGACTCTGGCTCGGGGGTCGCTGGATTGGGAACAGCGGACTCGGGAGGGCAGCGGGGTAAAAGTGCCTGGATGATGGTAGGGATCGGCACTGCGCTGGTCCTTCCGGATTGCTGAAGCAAGGAGGAGAGTCGGCACTCTGATGCAGGAGCTAGCGACTCTGGAGCTGGTGCAGACGTCTAGCAACTCTGGAACTGATGCAGAACCATATTAAGGCAGCGTGGACTGGACAGAAGCTGGGTCAGGCAGGCAGGGTCAAACACGTAGGCAGACAGAGGGTTCAGCAGACAAGCGTAGTCAGTTTTCAGGCAAGGAGGTCTGGTAACGGTAATAGCAGTAGGCAAGGTCAAGGCGGGCCGAGGTCGGGCTGGAGAGGTTCGGGTAGTCAGATGGAGCCGGGTCGGTACAGAAACGGGTTCAATCAGAATACAGGTTAGATCACACATACGCTGCAGATCAGACAGCAAGAGGCTGCTGCAGCTGCCTGACTTTTAAAGGCACATTGGCGCCAAACTCGCGCTAACGTGCACGCGCGCGCACCGGGGGCGCGCCGGGAGTCAGCGCCAGATCCCTGACATTCCCCCCCCCCCCCAAGGGGCTGCCTCCGGATGCTAAGTCGGGCCTGTTTTTCAGGGTGGGCAGAAAAAAAAGCACGAATCAGTCTTTGGGCATGAATATTGCCCTCGGGTTCTCACGAGTTGTCCTCTGGGCCGTACCCCTTCCACTTGACCAAAAATTGAGTTTGCCCCTGCCGCTTCCTGCAGTCGAGGATGGCCTCTACTACGTATTCCTCACAGCCATCGACAAAAATAGGTTCAGGTGGGCAAGCCCCTCTGTCAGGAAAGGGATCAGGGACTGCGGGTTTCAGCAACGATACATGAAATACCGGGTGAACCTAAGAGAATCTGTCAGAGACAGTTCATAAGAAACCTCATTGATTCTTCTTCTCACTGGGAAGGGTCCCATAAACCTAGGTGCCAACTTCTTGGAAGGACAGGCCAATCTGAGATTATTAGTAGAAAGCCATACCTGGTCTCCCGGTTGTAGGTCCAGCTCACCTCTTCTCTTTTTATCAAAAGCTTTCTTGCTGTCAGCTTGAGCTTTAGTCACCGCTTCCTGTAACACCCGGTTGTTGCGACTGAGGAAATCCACTGTGCTCTGCACCGCTGGGACTGGGGATTCTGGAAGAAAATCAGGTAAAAAGGTTAGGTTAAAGCCATAATTGGCGAAGAAGGGGGATTGTCCAGTTGCCGAATGGTTGGCATTATTGTAGGCAAACTCTGCCAAAGGTAGCAGGGAGACCCAATCGTCTTGAGAAAAGGAAGTGAAACATATGATGTCCTGTTCAAGGGTTTGATTTGTTCGTTCAGTCTGTCCGTTGGTTTGGGGGTGGTAAGCTGAGGAGAAAGCAAGTTCAATATTCAGGGTTTCACATAGGGCTCTCCAAAAACGTGACGTAAACTGGACCCCCCTATCTGACACGATGTTTGAAGGAACCCCGTGGAGTCTGACAATCTCCTTGATGAAGACACTGGCAGTCTCAGCAGCTGATGGGGTGCTTTTCAATGGGAGGAAATGGGCCATCTTGGATAGGCGGTCCACGACCACGAAAATCGCTGTGCACCCCTCGGAACATGGAAGCTCTAGTATAAAGTCCATGGCAATCATCCGCCATGGTCTATCAGCTACAGGCAGAGGTTTTAGTAGGCCCCAGGCTCGATTCCTTGTGGTCTTGTTCTGATTGCAAATTGGGCATGTGTTGACGTAGGATTTGCAGAATTCCTCCAAGCCTGGCCACCAGAAGGTACGACGTACCAGTTCAAGGGTTTTGCAGACTCCAAAGTGCCCTGCCAGTGGGTGGTCGTGAAGTAGCTTTAGGACTTCCACTCGAATGTCTTTTGGAACAAAAATTTGGCTCCCTCTCCAGAAGAGTCCGTCCCTGGATGTCAAGGTGACACCAGAAGGCTTGGAAGAATCCGTGGATGCCTCCCTAATTCGAGGAAGCAGATCGGGTTGCAGAAGTAAGAAATTCCCTGCCGGAAGGATGGTATCGGGAACAGGTATGTCTTTGGGATTGTCGTGCATCCGTGACAATGCATCTGGCTTGATGTTTTTTGAGCCAGGACGGTATGTGATGTGGAAAGAAAAGCGTGAAAAGAATAGCGCCCAGCGGGCCTGTCAGGGTTACAATCGTTTAGCAGATCTTAAATATTCTAGGTTCTTATGGTCAGTATAAATTAACACCGGATGCGCAGCGCCCTCCAGAAGATACCTCCATTCCTCCAGTGCGGCCTTGATGGCGAGTAGCTCCCGGTCACCCACATCATAGTTCCTCTCCGCCGGGGAGAGTTTTCGGGAGAAGAATCGCACAGGATGCATCAGGTCTTTGTTCCCCTGGCGTTGGGAGATGATATCCCCCACTGCTACCTTGGATGCGTCTACTTCGAGGAGGTAGGGCAGCGCCGGATCAGTGTGGCTAAGAATCGGGGCTGAAGTAAACAGTCTCTTAAGTGTATCAAAGGCCCTTTGGGCTTCTGGGTTCCACTGAAAATGTAGATTTTGTTTGGTTAGTTGTGTGATTGGCGAGATAATTGTAGAAAAATTCCTGATGAACCTTCTGAAAAAATGTGCGAATCCCACAAATCGTTGCACAGGAACGGGTTCAATCAAAATACAGGTTAGATCACACATACGCTGCAGATCAGACAGCAAGAGACTGCTGCAGCTGCCTGACTTTTAAAGGCACATTGGTGCCAAACTCGTGCTAACGTACACGCGCGCGTTCCCGCTGCGCGCCCGTCAGATCCCTGACACCTAGGAGTTGTACATATATTTATACACTGTATAGCTTAGCTAGATCAGTTCTTCCTAATTTACTGGCAGGCAGGTGATTGTGCTATTTAAAGACGTTATCACATGTATAGACACCCAGCAGGTACAATATTTAAAGGAATTATTTTTTTATTTTATTTAAGCATCAATGAAATCACTGCTCCTGGAGCAGTGATTTTAATGATGCTTAAATTAAAAAAAAAATTAAAAATTCCTTTAAATATTGTACCTGCTGGGTGTCTATAGTTTGCCTGTGAAAACTGGAAAAACAAGGGGGGTGGTGTCTGCGCTGTGAAAAGTGGGTGAAATCCAAGGGTGGTACGGGAATAAATCCCTGGGCTGGTGAACGTGGGGGAGGGGGGGGAGGGGTGGTGTTTTTAGAACAGAGTGATAGCGTACATAAGTTTAGTGTCAATACGTAAACCGCCAAAATGTAGCACAAAAGAGAATATTGAATACTAAACAATGGCAAGTGACAAAAAAGGAGTACAAATTCACAAGCAGTAAAATGTACACAATGTGCTGGTCCAAGTAATGTGAAATCAGGGAGAACTACTGCTAGGGGCGCCCCTGAATGTGTAACACAGTGAACAATACAAATAATAATATATAAATCAGTGAAGAAATGCAAAAAAGTCTCTGAAAGTGTTTCCCAAATGTCCCAGAAGACAGGTTCCAAAGATGTCCCAGAAGACAGTTTCTAAAAGATGGAGAAAATGGTGCCGGGAAAGGACGTGGTACAGTGAACACCTCAGGTGGTCCCTAGCCCCTCACCTCACGGCTATGGCACGGATAGCCAAATAAAACCACCTCTGGCAGGGGGAGGAGGAATACACTTCAATGGACAGAAACGACATCAGCACTCAGCAGTAAGGCATGGAGAAGATACAAAGCAAGTAGGATATGGTGTTATGGAAGTGTCTAAACAGGCAACATCATTCACTCATACATCCACTCACATGGAGGTGATGGATGGTGGGCCTATCTCCCACGAACACCGAGTTCGTCCTAAGTCCTGGATGCACACCTGGCTCCTCTTCTTCTGTGTCTGAGCTGGGTGGACACTTGGAGCAGATAGAGGGGACCCTCACACAGCATATAGGATGGGAGAAAAAAAGACCATAGTACAGCCCCGCAAAAATGGAACAGGTTTATTAAAACATATAGGTGCACTCACATTTGGATGATAAAAACTGGGCACAGAAACCAAACGAACGGCAGGGGGGTCTTGCTGCGTCAGGCGTGTGGACTCTGATGCTCCTTGATCCCTACGCGTCTCGTCATGTCACATGACTTCCCCTATCCGTGCTGGTGGGTGTTGTTTAGTATTCAATATTCTCTTTTGTGCTACATTTTGACGGTTTACGTATTGACACTAAACTTATGTACGCTATCACTCTGTTCTAAAAACACCACCCCTCCCCCCCCCTCCCCCACGTTCACCAGCCCAGGGATTTATTCCCGTACCACCTTTGGATTTCACCCACTTTTCACAGCGCAGACACCACCCCCCTTGTTTTTCCATTTGTTACTTCTCTCTGCCCAGGACAGAGTGTCAGGTGTTTGCAGCAGTGACCCCATCCCACTCCACCACCCCCCTCGGTAGCGCAGGAGCCTCTATCTACAATACTTTGCCTGTGAAAACGCCTTTGAGAACCTGGGTCTTGCCCGAGGGAACATGTATCAATGGAAAAAAAAGTTTTAAAAACGGTCGTTTTTTCAGGAGTCCTGCTCCTGAAAAAAACACAGTTTTTTAAACTTTTTTCCATTGACAAATGTTCCCTGGGGCAAGACCCTGGTTCTCAAAGACATTTTTCAACAATAACTTGAATATTGGTCTTTAAAATGATCGTTTTTGAATTCGAACGTTCGAGTCCCATAGACTTCAATGGGGTTCTGAATGTTCGCATGAACGGTCGGTCTGTTCGACGGTTCTGGTGCAAACCGAACGCGGGGTTGTTCGGCTCATCCCTAGTGCTGAGCAGTACTTAGTGCTATTGCAAGAAACAATATAACCATATATACAATTAGGTCCTGCAATTGAAGGTTTCAGAACACCTAGCGGTCAGTGCGCTGGTACTATGGCAGTCCAAGTTTAGTGCAAAAAAGTAGCAGCAAAAAGGAAGTAAAAATAGGTAACAGTTCTTTCGCTGGATTTTCCGATGCTGCATGGAATTTGGCAAGGCCCCACTCTCTAACTGACTGAACCCAACCCCTCCCAGAGTTCTGCAAAAGTGCACCCATGTGGATCTGGAGGAGCAGGGGGAAAGAGGAAAACCTGGGAAAGAACAACTTGAGTGGGGGCGAATCCCCTTGTCTAAAACTTCTTCAAAGTTAGTAGGCCATACAGTATTTTACTTAAAAAATCGGGGGTCAGGCAACCAAATAGTGTCCCCTCTGGTGGTTGTGGATGGCACTGAAAAGGTCTGGTCTTCTTTCCCGGGGCATTTCAGCACAACCCGGTCCCGATAAATGTGCCGGCCCCAGCTCCAGTCTCTGAGGCAGTCTTCAAAATGTTTCCCCACACAAATGAAAGCATAAGGGGTCTCACGTTCTTCCGGCAGGACATTCAAGCGGCTCCACACAGCGCTTCGGCACCATCCCTCTCTCTCTTGGTCGATCTGGTACAGGAGAGGGGGTGGCACATATGGGTATTCGTTCCCATACTCGGTGGCAACCTTCTGAACAACCACACGCTGCAGTCTGGCCAAATTTGGCAATGTTCGTGGGTCCCCACGTCCTGGCAGCACTAAAGCGTCTGGTGCCCTTTTCAATACAGAAGCAACGAGGGGCACAGGGGTGGTGAGTGTAACATTAGACACAGAACTTGACTCACCGACTCCCCAAGTTAGCTGCAGGACATCCACGGACGGCTGTAGGGACCCACGCGGTGTGCTCTGGCCGGAGCATTTCTTCCTCCTCTGAGTACCGTACAAGGCATGGGATCCTCCAAAACCCTGCGACTCGGGAAACTGCGGCTCAAACAAGTAGTCCGGGAGATCGTCTCCTCCTGAATGGGAGTCAACATCCGAGGAATTCAGCTCTTCGGCCGGTGGATAACCGTAGACCATGGATGGGTCCCTGGGCCAGTCTGGTAGGGAGCGTTGAGGCGGTAGGCCTCGACCGCGGATGCGGGAGGCTGGAGTAGGTCCTACTCCAACAGAGGCATGCCACACGGAGATCACTGTGGATGTGGTGGTCTCCGACGTGGTCTCGGCCTGAGTACTGGTCACATCAGTTTGGCTGGTCACACCAGTTGGGTCATCTTCGGTCATCGGGCTTACCTCCGGAGAGCAGGGTGGTGGGGTAGCCGAACGTAGGGTCAAGGTTGATGAGACCGAGATGACCTCATTGTTGGGAGCCTCCGGCTCTACGATCTCCACCAATGGGGAGGTCTCTGGCCTTGTGGTTTCCTCCTCTGAGGTGACGGCAGCCGTAATAAAGTTCACCCTGTACTCCTTCGGAGTCTTAGCGGGCGATGCAGCGACAAAAAGATAGGCCTGGCATTGCTGACATTGGGTAAATGGTTGGATCCGGACCGATAGCTGCTCGCAACAAGGGCAAATCAGTCCCAGCATCTCAGTGCCCCCGCTCGACAGAAGGGCAAACTGTCGCTTAGTGGACAGACGAACTCCAGTGTCTGTCACTGACACTCCAGGTGGGGCAAACATGTTGGAGACCCCCGCTTGGGGGGTCTCAATCGCTGAGTGGTAACACCTGGTTGCAGGAAGGCAGACATCGCCACGTGGTACTTCTCTCTCTAGCGCACTGCAACTGGTGGTTTGGTGCGAAGATGGGCGTTACCTTCCTTACTTTGGCGCAAAACTTTGTCTCATGCAGGGGTGGGTGGCTCCTCCTACTTGAAAAACTTGCCCGGACATGTTGTAGGTGCGTGCCGCACTGCATGTACGCCCAGGCTTAGAGGCCTAGTGGTTAACTCTGGATGCCGGACAGTTCAAAACACGACACTTTTTCTGCTCTCAATAATAAAGTACTCACAGTTCGTTGCTATAGGTAACAGCCGAATCCCGGACGAGCCCCCACATGTAGCGAGAACTCCCTCAGGAGCCGCTTGTTAGTTGTGGGATCGGCATAAGTTAAGTTACCTTTGACGAGTCCAGGGAAATTGATTGAAGCAACTGTGAGAGCAGTAATAGAATGTCCTAGCCAAAGGTTGACGTTTTCTAATTGCTTTATTCCTCGGTCAAACACGACCAACATCAACAGGAGGTAGACAGGACAGGTTGATGAAGTAAAGGAACCTTGCAGTATCAGGCTTGGATAAACATGAAAGCAAGCCTGCTTTCAGTAGAAATAGACACTGTTCGTCGCCACTCTAGCCAGAGTGGGTGAAGTGCCCCCGGACAGACTTCTGCCACAAGCCTGGCAGCCGAAGTGTCACTTTAGATTGCTGGGAGGTAACAGGCCCCTGCCACGGACCTGGCTCTAAGGATGCCTCTGCCACAGGCCTAGTACTTTGTAGTTTCTGATTAGGTGAGCAGATCATCCCAGTAAATTGAGCTAGGGTCACTGATTGACAGTTGAAATATACCTGTCACTGCTCGGTCACCAGATCCTCGATGGTTCACTCAAATCTCTCAGACAACCTGCCTCCGGGTTCTCCTCGAGCCGATTCCCCATTGTACAGTCCTCAGCTTAGGATCTCTTTAGTATAGCTGGTGATTACTTCCGAGGAACACTTCTGGGAGGAGGGTCAGACAGGGAGAACAAAGGATGATTGGGCTATGCGCTTGGAGCCACTGCTCCTTCTATTGGCCTAATGGTGAGCTAAAGAGACTGGTGCTTTTATGCTTATGTCGGCGCCATTGGACTACAGGTCCTAACCAGGGCCGGCCTTTGGGGTGTGCGGGATGTGCGTTCGCACAGGGCGCCATAGCAACATGGGCGCCTGGCGACCAAAACAAATTCTTTAATATCGCCCACATATGTAGTATTGGGTGGGGGGGGGGGGCGTGATGGCCCATGTTGGCCCGAGCGAGCCATTGGCACACCCGCAATGATCCCGCTTCTCTGTGACAGCGCCGCAGGTCTGATGAGTCTGATGAGTCCCAGCTGCCTGTGACTGTCTCACAGTCACGTAGCCGAGCAGTGAAGTCGCCTCCCCCTTTCTGCACTGTGCTGTGTGTGTGCAGCACGCGGCAAGCACATTATCTGAGCCTGCTTTACGAGTCTGAAGGGGGTGTTCTGTATTGTAGGGGGGTTGGCACTGTAGGGGGTTCTATATTGTAGGGGGGGTCAGGACTGTAGGGGGGTTCTGTATTTTGGGGGGGTTCTGTATTGTGGGGGGGGGGTCGTCACTGTATGTGGGTTCTGTATTGTGGAAGGGGGATCTGTATTGTAGGGGAGTTGGCACTGTAGGGGGGGTTCTGTATTGTAGGGGGGGTCGGCACTATAGGGGGGTTCTGTTTTGTAGGGGGGTCTGTATTGTAGGGGGTCAGCACTGTAGGGGGGTTCTGTATTGTAGGGGGGGTCTGTATTGTAGGGGGGTCGGCACTGTAGGGGGGTCTGTATTGTAGGAGGGGGTTCTGTATTGTAGGGGGTCTGCTCTTTAGGGGTGAATCTGTATTGTAGAGGGGGTTCTGTATTGTAAGGAGGGGTCTGTATTGTAGGTGAGGGGGGTCTGCACTTTAGGGGTGGGTCTATATTGTAAGGGGGGTCTGCACTGTAGGAGGAGAGGTCTGCACTGTAGGGGGGGTGTCTATGTAACATACAGGTGTCTAGAGCTGTGGGGGGCTGTGTAATGTATAGGGGTCAAGAGATGCAGGGTGCTGTGTAATGTAAAGGGGCCCTGTGGTGCAAGGTGCTGTGTAGTGTTAAGGGGTCCAGAAGTTCAGGGTGCTGTGTAATGTAAGGGGCCCTGTGGTGCAAGGTACTGTGTAGTGTAAAGGGGTCCAGAAGTGCAGGGTGCTGTGTAATGTAAGGGGCCCAGAGTTGTGGTGCTGTGTAATGTAACGGGGTACAGGGTGCTGTGTAATGTAACAGGGTCCAGAGGTGCAGGGTGCTGTGTAATGCAACAGGGTCCAGGGGTGCAGGGGGCTGTGTAATGTAAAAGGGTCCAGAGGTGCAGGGTGCTGTGTAATGTAAAGGGGCCCGGAGGTGCAGGGTGCTGTGTAATGTAAAGGGGGCCAGAGGTGCAGGGGGCTGTGTAATGTAAAGGGGCCCTGAGGTGCAGGGTGCTGTGTAATGTAAAGTGGTCCAGAGGTGCAGGGTGCTGTGTAATGTAAAGGGGCCCAGAGGTGCAGGGTGCTGTGTAATGTAAAGGGGCCCAGAAGTGCAGGGTGCTGTGTAATGTAAAGGTGCCCAGAAGTGCAGGGTGCTGTGTAATGTAAAGGGGTCCAGAGGTGCAGGGACCTGTGTAATGTAAAGGGGTCCAGAGGGCTGTGTAATGTAAAGGGCCCCTGAGGTGCAGGGTGCTGAGTAATGCAAAGTGGTCCAGAGGTGCAGGGTGCTGTTTAATGTAAAGGGGCCCAGAGGTGCAGGGTACTGTGTAATGTAAAGGGGCCCAGAGGTGCAGGGTGCTGTATTATAAAGGGGCCCAGAGGTGCAGGGTGCTGTGTAATGTAAAGGGGTCCAGAGGTGCAGGGTGCTGTGTAATGTAACAGGGTCCAGGGTTGCAGGGGGCTGTGTAATGTAACGGGGTCCAGAGGTGCAGGGTGCTGTGTAATGTAAAGGGGCCCAGAAGTGCAGGGTGCTGTATTGTAAAGGGGCCCAGAGGTGCAGGGTGCTGTGTAATGTAAAGGGGTCCAGAGGTGCAGGGTGCTGTGTAATGTAGAGGGGTCCAGAGGTGCGGTTGTGGAGAGGGGTAAACAGTAGTGACAGAGATATTAAAGGATGCAGGGGGCATAGTGTTTTTACATTTTACCGGGGGGGGATGGGGGAGCAGATATAAGATTCGCCCCGGGTGCCAAATGCTCTAGGTACGCCTGGCAGGCCACAGGCGGATTCTGCCATAAAGACGGCGTGGGCGGCTGTCCTTGCCTTGCTATGAGGAGCAGGGATGAGGAGCTCATATGCCATGCGCACTGAGAAGACAAAGGAGGGCAAGGATCCACAGAAGCAGGCAGCAGATGTAAAAACGTTTTTCTGTAAGAAAATTCTTTTTTTTTTATAAATGCCGTGTACTGCTTAATGTCTGTTTTGTATTTTCTTATTTAAATAGGGTGTTTCTTAAAGGAACAGTAAATTCAAAAGTTAAAAAATACTTTATTGTAATTATGTTTGATATTTGATTGTAAATTTACAGGTAGTGGTATTATACCATGTGATTTACTTTATATGTGGTGTTATTATACCGTGTGATCTGCAGTATATGTGGCGTTATTATACCATGTGATTTATAGTATAGGTGGTGTTATTATACCGTGTGATTTATAGTATAGGCGGTGTGTCAGCGTTGTCAGTCCAAAAATTACAGATAGAAGCAGCAAGAGGTTCCTGTAAACGCTCGTCATTAGCCCAGAATCTGGACAAACGTCAGAGACGGGATTCAGGGGGGACAGTCAAGGCAATAGACAGACATAAGGGAGCATGATCTAAAATATCCCTGGTAAGCACAGTAAGATCCCTGACACATTGCAAAGCAGGGCCAGAGGCATAAACCAAATCAAACCTAGACAAGGTCTTAAATGAGGAGGAATGGCAAGTATATTCCCTCATCGTCGGGTGCATGTGTCTCCAAACGTCAGTGAGAGCAAAGGTTTCCGCCCACAATCTGAGGTCAGGGAAGTCACGAGCTAGGGTATTATCCAATTGTACAACAAATTGCATGATCTCATGCAGGACCTGGCATGAGGCTGGCGGTGGAACATATATCCTGACCAACACAACAATCGTATCATATATAGTAGCATGAATGATAACAAACCTCCCATCCCTATCAGTCTTGACCTCCAATAGCTGAAATGGCAGGTGTAGCGCTACCCCCGAAGGAGCCGCTGGTTTGATTTGGGATCAGCAAATTAAGTTACCCCAGCTTGGTCTAGGGATGCACCAGAAGAATTAAGTAGTAATTGGAGGTCCACACAGTCAATAAAGATTTTCTCAATGCTTTAATTCCAGGCCAACATTAGCAAACATCAACTTTGGTGAAGGAAGAATAGGTTGATAAGAGAAGAGAAACTTTTGATGTTAGGCCTGGATATACAAAAGGCAGATCAGCCCTTAGTAGCACGTCGCCACTCCTATGAGACTGAGTGGGTAAGGTGCCCCCCGGCAGGTGTCTCTCACACAAACCTGGCAGCCGAGGCCCCACCTCTAATTCTGGATGGGAGGAACGGGTCTCTCTCACAGGCCCGGCTCTAGGCCTCTGCAACAGGCCAGTTAATTTGGATAGACTAAATGTGCTAACAGAGCGAATCCTCCCAGTAATTTCTCAGAATAAGTCACTGGGTGGCAGCAAAGCGTACCTGCCAGCATCCTGGTCACCGAATCCCCGCCTGAGATTCTCTTAAGCTTCGGGAACCCAGTAAGTCACTGACATCCCTTGATTCTTGTCTCCGGCTGAGACTCAGGAAGGCCCAGGAACCTGGTCATCCCTGAAGGTGGATGCCGCACCCTGAGTCCGGGACCCTGCGCATGTGTAGAAGAACCCCCGAAGACCCGACCTAGGTCCCAGATATACCCCTCCCCAGCATGCCCAGCGAAGAAAAACCCTCTCCAATTGGCTGCTGAGGAAGACTCCATCCGCCAGAAGTTCCGCTGGCTCCCACTGCCGGCCACGGATGAAATGACATCCCCAAAACTCAGTTCGAGCCAGTGGACCCTTCCAGAATAACATAGGTCAACAACCTAAACAAATCACAACTAGGAGCAACTTAACTCTCCTAGTTCAACTAGTTTTGACACAGTGCCCATGCAAAAAGCAAGGGGGCGCTACACAGGGTTTTCCGGACCAGGATGCTGACCCCATGAGCATACGCTGAATAAGTTGAGTGGTAATTCAGTCCCACCCAAGCCTTTTTAAGGCAGGAACACCTTAATATCTCAGTATCCTGCCATATGAAGTATTATTAATGTCCCATTTCATGTAATATATGATATAATTTCTTTGTCACCCTATGGCCCTAGTGGACATAAGGTGACCCTAGACATAGGAGAATCTCAGTCTGTCACGGGTCATTCCGTTACATCTCTCCCCTTTCGGTGGGAGACTGACACAGGTGGGAACCCCAAACGGGTTGACTCCGAAGTCAGTCAGTAGTTCCAGTCCTCCAATGCTGGTATCCATACTGTACCCCAAATAAATGGCTCCAAACTGAGCATTACTCACCCCGCCAACCTCTGCCTCAGAGAACACGCCTGCCGCTGGGGAGAGGCCTGGACTGGCCCTTCTTCCTGGAGTCCTTTCACCCACTGGAGAAAAGGCAGGGTGGCTGGGCTCAGTCCATCATGCTGTTGGGGGTCTGGGCCAACTGCCCCCCCTTCCTGGGGTATACCAGTGGAGACTGAAGTCCCATCCACTGGTGCTAGGTGAAAACCCCCCAGTGCTTGCAAAGCAAAGCCGACATCCTCCTGTCCCAGTCCTGTACCATGTTCTGGGGTTGTGCCAGTGGAGACTGAAGTCCCATCCACTACCCCAGGAACCCCCTCTTCTGTTAGTTGGGAGCAGAAGCCTGGGGCACTCTGCTCTGTTGCCAGCTCTTCCGCTGGGTTGCTGTGAGTGGAGACCACAGTCCCATCCACTACCACAGGGTCCCCCTCTTCCGTTAGTGGAGAGAAGAGGTCCGTGACCCTCTGTTCTGTTGCCAGCTCTTCCGCTGGGTTGCTGCGAGTGGAGACCACAGTCCCATCCACTACCACAGGGTCCCCCTCTTCTGTTAGTGAGGAGCAGAGGCCTGGGGCACTCTGCTCTGTTTCCAGCTCTTCCGCTGGGTTGCTGTGAGTGGAGACCACAGTCCCATCCACTACCACAGGATCCCCCTCTTCTGTTAGTGAGGAGCAGAGGCCCATGACACACTGTTCTGTTGCCAGCTCTTCCGCTGGGTTGCTGTGAGTGGAGACCACAGTCCCATCCACTACCACAGGGTCCCTCTCTTCTGTTAGTGAGGAGCAGAGGCCCATGACACTCTGCTCTGTGGCCAGTGATTCAGCTGGGGGTAAAAGCTTTACCACCTCAGCTTGTTGCTGGAGAGAGGGGCCAACGGCCCGGCTCTCTGGAACTCCACACCATCTGCTTCGGCTTTAGGGATGGCAATCTCCATATTTTCCACTGCCGATTCATCAGCCAGGATTTCACAGTTGTCATCTGACCTCAGGCAATGGGAGCCCCACCCTGCTGCTGACCTGAGTCTAGCAGCTGTCTGTAGGCGATTTCCAAATCCCATTCTTGAATGGCCAGAAATTCAAAATCTTCCTGTAACCAGTGGCCTCCCGAGATATTCAATTTTTCCTCTCTGTGCTCCATTATGTCCTCCAAGCGCCACTCCCGATCATCCCCAAAGTCGGGATCACTGGACATCCTCCAATACAACAGTCCCAGGCCATCATAGTCATAGCCTTCTGTGGGGCTGCCATCCGCTGACCACGGGCAGTCTTGTGCTACATATCACCGGAGGGCTCTGTAGCTTTCATCCAGCTGCATCTCTGCCCGGATCAGCCTGCTTAACTCCGCTATCCACTCCTGCTTCGGTTGTTCCCCCAACAACAGCATTCGTACGTCATACTGCGGCCAGTACCTTGCATAGATGGAGGGCAGGACCTTTCCTTGGTGATGCTGCTCCCGAGCTAACGCTTCCTTCCAGAGTTGGCACCGAATCACATCCGACCATCCCAACAGGACCTCCTCTGATACTGGTCCTCTATGCTGTATCCGCATCTCTTGTAACCTTCTTTGGAATTCCTCTTCTATGGAGACTGGTGTCTGCACCTCTCCTCTCTCTTTAGTTGGTGCTGCTGTGACTTCAGCTGCTGCAGCACTTCTTTGCTGTAGCAAGGTGGCATTCAGAGCCGCTATAACTCGGTCCCTGATCTCCGGTGGAGGGTTAGGACCATAATGTGTCAAGCTTATGTTAACAGCCAGATCAAAACTTGCTTCTTCGGGTGTCCTCTCTGTTACTGCAGGCCTTTTAGCTCTATCCATTTCGACCAGTTCTGCGATAATGTCCCTTTTCTTACGGTTGCTGGCCGGTCTGCCCCGGCTCTCCAGTAAGTCCATGAGGGAAGAGAGCTTCATCCGTTCATACACCGTCTCCATTGTCATGTGTCCTTGTAGCCATCCTTCTGAAGATGGAATCATCCCACTGCTGTGCCACCAATGTAACGGTCACCACCGTTTACGACCTTCCATCCAACCACGACAAGCTTATCTGACACACTCCGACAATACTGCATACACGATCCATATCAATTACCATAATCAAGACGAGACTCAGATCTGTACTTGCTTCCAAAGATATGAACACTTTAATGGTTTCTTCTCAACTTTTTTATACAGTACAGGTAATCACAGGACAATGCAGTCCCCACCCCCCTATTCACACACTGAGGCTAATTATCTAATCGTAGCTAGACATGTTGGCACCGCATCATCAATAGACTTAACTCAGAGAGAATGACATTCCTGTAGATCAGGGGTGTCAAACTCAATTTCGTCGAGGGCCGCATCAGCAGTGTGGTTGCCCTCAAAGGGCCAGTTGTATATGGGTCGCACTACATACAGAATGCAGAGTTCAGGTTTACGTCAGGATTACGCTACGTACACAGTGCAGGGATTCAGGGGTGCGCTATTTACACAGTGCAGGGATTCAGGGGTGCGCTATGTACACATTGCAGAGTCCGCACAGAGCACCATTACATCAGAGTCCGCACAGAGCACCATTACATCAGAGTCCGCACAGAGCACCATTACATCAGAGTCCGCACAGACCCCCATTACATCAGAGTCCGCACAGACCCTCATTACATCAGAGTCCGCACAGACCCTCATTACATCAGAGTCCGCACAGACCCTCATTACATCAGAGTCCGCACAGACCCCCATTACATCAGAGTCAGCACAGACCCCCTTGTAATGCTGTGGACTCGGATGTAAAGAGGGAACTTTGATGTAAGGGGGGCTCTGCCCACCAAAGCCCCCCTTTTGAATCAGAGTCCACAGAGCACCCCTTAAACTCGTTTTAACTATACACTGGGAGGTTGCAGAGGGTGAGCTTACTCACCCCAGGATGGAGGGTCAGGGGCGGGCTGCATGCAGCTTTTAAACATGTTCAATCTTCCTTCCTTTTCCCGGGGATGTGTGGGCGGGGCAGACACAGGGGGTGTGGGCGGGCCAGACAGTGTAGAGAGGCAGGAAGAGGAGAAGTGTCTGAGCAGCCAAACTGTCAGAGGCTGAGCTGTGTGTGAGAGACACACAGCTCAGCCAATCAGCCGCTAACGTAGCCCGGAGATGACACAGGCACGGCCGCGTAGTGATAGGTGAGCGGCGGCCGCGACCTGTGTTAACCCTGTGCAGCCCGCGGGCGCCGCTTACCTCCCGCTGTGCGGCCTGATCATCAACAGGCCACAGAGTGGGTGGCACTGGCCCGCGGGCCTCGAACAATCGGTGGAGGCTAGCGGGCCACATGACAAGGCTTGGCGGGCCGGATTCGGCCCGCGGGCCTTGTGTTTGCCACCCCTGCTGTAGATAATGACATGCTAATTCAGTACATCTGAATGGAGACTTTAACACATTGTTTTAAACACAATGAATCACACAATCAAAAGGTCTTTCAGGCCCCGATGCAATTAACACCTTTCCAACAGAATGAAAGGTATTTCACAAGCCGGGTCACTTAGCATTTAAAAGCAGATGTCTTTGCATTGAATAAGCTTGTAATGTCCCTCTCCTGTGTAACAGATGTCAAGTAGGAACACCTTAATATCTCAGTATCCTGCCATATGAAGTATTATTAATGTCTCATTTCATGTAATATGTGATATAATTTCTTTGTCACCCTATGGCCCTAGTGGACATAAGGTGACCCTAGACATAGGAGAATCTCAGTCTGTCACGGGTCATTCCGTTACATCTCTCCCCTTTCGGTGGGAGACTGACACAGGTGGGAACCCCAAACGGGTTGACTCCGAAGTCAGTCAATAGTTCCAGTCCTCCAATGCTGGTATCCATACTGTACCCCAAATAAATGGCTCCAAACTGAGCATTACTCACCCCGCCAACCTCTGCCTCTCTCAAAAACACGCCTGCCGCTGGGGAGAGGCCTGGACTGGCCCTTCTCCCTGGAGTCCTTTCAGCCGCTGGAGAGAAGGCAGGGTGGCTGGGCTCAGTCATGTGTATCTATGAGATTTCAATAACACATATCTAGAATGTCTAGGAATGACATGCAATGTTATTGTTACCTTTCCTTTTGATTGCAGACTTCAAAAGAAGAGCACACCTCACAGTAAATGCAATTGAATCAAGAAGAGTTTACTTGTCATGTAATAAATAAAATAACAAGCATTGAATTATATACAAGAAGAAAAAAAGCAGCACCCTCTAAGCGTGTATTCACATTTTTAATATGTAAAAACAGGCAATTCATGACAGGGTGTCACTCACAAAGCAATAAAAATCGTGGGCTTATCTGTAAGTTGCGTCATCCGTTGGGACATCCGGGGTGGGCGTGCTCCGCTGGTCCTGCAGTTGTGGGGGGGGTGTTCTTACCCCTGAGTGACAGTCGGCGCTAGAAGGGGTTCTGACAGACCGACCTTCTCGCAGCAGCCAATCAGAGGAGCGGTTTCTTCTCTGGACGTGCTGGGTGGGAGGGTATATCTGGGGCAGTCGCCGGCATGAGTTGTGCTATGCGGGGCCCAAGTTCCAGGTGCGGCATCCACCTTCAGGGTGCACGCATCCATGGGCCCCACCTTTGAGGCCCGTCTGGCCGAGGTTGCGTACCAAGCGGAGCCTCATTCTGATGCAGAGAGGGGCCCCAGCGGCTTGCTGGGTCCCTGATCCTAAGCCGGGAGCTGATCGGTGGGGAATCGGCTCGGGAGAACCCAGAGGCAGAGGTTGTCCGCGAGGCCTGGACGAACCACCGGGGATCCGGTTACCACGCCACATGACAGGTACACTTCAGCTGTCAATTAGTGGCCTTGAAATTGGACTTACTGGGAGGATTCATTGGTCAGGGGGCACTTTGCCCATTCTGAGGAGAGTGGCGACGTTTGAACTTGACTACGCTGAGAGCAGGGTTTGTGTCACGAAAGCATGAATCAGACGTACAACAACATATAAATGAATAAGAAGGCTTTTATTGAAAACTAAACAGCAAGGTAAAAGTCCAAACGGATGATCAAACAGCCAGCAGAGTCTTCAACCGGAGCCAGGATCGATAGCCAGGAATGGGAGTCAGCAGTCAGAGAGATGGTGAAACGAAGCCGGGGATCAGGAGCCAGAAGGATAGTCCGTAGGAGCCGGGTCGGTAACCAAGAACAAGCAGCACGATCACAGAAGGGTGTCAGACAAGAGGCCCAAGCAAGGAAATGCTGCAGCTGCCGTCATATATATATGCTGAGCATCCATCTCCTCCCAGTGGGAAGCAGGAGCCGCAGGGTGTGGTAGGTTATAAGAACCCTATGAAGCAAGATGGCTGCCAGCACATGTCAGAGATAAGAAGCCAGCAAGGAGGTAAGACCATGACAGTACCTCCCCCTCAAGGGCCCCTCCTCCGCGGCGCAAAAAACGGCTTCTGGGAGAAGCGCGCGTGGAAGGCTCGGAGCAGGACAGGAGCATGAACATCTGCAGAGGGAACCCAAGAACGCTCCTCTGGACCATAACCACGCCAGTGGACCAAGAACTGCAACCGACTGCGGACCAAGCGTGAGTCCAGGATATCGCTCAGTTCATATTCTTCATGATCGCCCACCTGGACAGAACGAGGCCGAGGAACCGAGGAGGTGAAGCGATTGCACACCAGTGGTTTCAACAGGGAAACGTGAAACACATTGGAGACCCGCATGCCAGGTGGAAGCGCAAGGGCATAGGCAACCGGATTCACCCTGCAGAGCACACGGAAGGGACCAAATAAGCGAGGTGCCAGCTTGGGAGTGGGCACTCGAAGGTTGAGATTGCGAGTTGACAACCATACACGGTCTCCGACCTGGTAGGAAGGAGCAGGCAACCGGAAGGAGACATAGCAACGAAGAAATTGCTCCAGGGCCTGATTGGATCGCTCTGCGGCCCCATTGTACTGAGGGTGGTAGGCCGAAGAGAAGGAGAGTTGAATCCCCAACTGGGAGCAAAAGGCGCGCCAGACCCTGGACACAAACTGACTTCCCCGATCCGACACTATCTCCTTGGGCAAACCGTGCAACCGGAAGACCTCCCTGGTGAAAACCGTGTCCAACTCTTGTGCAGTGGGTAGTTTCTTGAGTGGAACACAGTGGCACATTTTGGAAAACCGATCCATAATCATGAGAATGACCGTATGGCCTCGGGACGCAGGAAGGTCCACAATGAAGTCCATCCCCAGGTGTGACCATGGGCGCTCCCTAGTGGGAATGGGTTGTAGAAGGCCCAACGGAAGGTGCCGAGGGGACTTATTCTGGTCACAAACAGAGCATGCCGCTACATATGCGGCAATGTCGGAGCGTAGAGAAGGCCACCAGAACAAACGTGAAACAGCCCAGGACAGGTGATTCTTTCCAGGATGCCCCGCGGTTTTGGAGTTATGGTAGGTTCGCAACAACCGGGTGCGCAATTCCTCAGGCACAAAGCATCTGCTGTTGGGTCTCCCAGAGGGAGCACCAGATTGAGCCGCCAAAATCTGCTCTCCAAGGGGAGAGGTCAGGCTGGTGCAAATGGCGGCCAGGATCTGACTTGGAGGTATGACTGAAGTCGGTATCGATTCTTCCTGGACATCTCGGAGTATTGACGTGATAAGGCATCCGCCCTGACGTTCTTGGAACCGGGTAAAAAGGAGACCACATAATTAAAACGTGAGAGGAACAGAGCCCATCTGGCCTGACGGGGTGTCAATCTCTTGGCCTCCGAAAGGTAAGTCAGATTCTTGTGGTCCGTCAAGATGAGAACGGGAACCACCGAACCCTCGAGCAAGTGCCTCCACTCTTTGAGAGCCTGCACGATGGCCAACAACTCTCTGTCACCAATCTGGTAGTTGCACTCCGCGGGAGACAGTTTCCTGGAGTAAAACCCACAAGGAAGCAGAGGACCCTCTGGTGTCTGACGCTGAGACAGAAAGGCGCCTACTCCGGTCTCAGACGCGTCCACCTCGAGAACAAAGGGCAACCCAGGATTGGGATGAGACAGTATCGGAGCCGACACAAAGGCAGATTTCAGAGCGTCAAAAGCCAGGATGGCCTCGGCCGGCCAGACATGGGGATTACTGCCCTTCCTGGTCAAATCCGTGAGAGGCTTGGCCAGCGTGGAGAAGTCCCTGATGAACTCCTGATAATAATTGGCAAAAGCCCAAAAAGCTCTGCAGGGAACGAAGACCACTGGGCTGGGGCCACTGTAAGACTGCCGAAACCTTCTCAGGGTCCATTGAGAACCCCTCCGCGGAAATGATGTAACCTAAGAAGGTTACCTGGGACCGGTGAAATTCGCATTTCTCAAGCTTACTGAAAAGCTTGTTCTCTCGTAACCGTTGCAACACCCGCTTAACGTCCAGAATGTGGGCCTCCATGGATTCAGAGTATACCAAGATATCATCCAAATAGACCACCACACACTGCTGCAACAGGTCACGGAAAACATCGTTGATAAATTCCTGAAAGACTGCGGTGCATTGCACAACCCAAAGGGCATGGATGAATGAATGAATGAAAAACTTATATAGCGCGGCACATGCGAAGTAAATCGTCTCTGGGCGCTTGTTGTTCCTGTCTCCTTTGAAATCAAAAGAGATGAGTCTTGATCTTTCTCCTGAAGGCTAAGTGGTTCTCCTCCAACCGAATGCTGGTTGGTAAAGCGTTCCATAGTCTGGGACCTTGGACAGCGAATCTTCTGTCTCCTTTGGACTTGTATCTGGCTTTCGGTATCTGGAGCAGATTTTGATTAGTGGATCGCAGAACGCGATTGGGGTTATGAGCTTTTATTTTTTCGCATAGATAATGGGGAGCATTCCCATGAATACATCTATGTGTTAGACAGAGTGCTTTAAAGGTGATTCTGTCTTTTACTGGTAACCAGTGAAGGGATCTCTGTGAAGGTGAGATTGATTCCCAGGGTTTTTTCCCAGTCACAAGTCTAGCGGCCGTATTTTGAACGACTTGAAGACGAGCGATTTGGTACTTGGGGAGTCCGAGGTAAAGGGCATTTGCATAGTCCAGTCTGGAGTTTACAATCGCTCCCACCACAACCGCTATGTCTTCCTTGGGAATAAAAGGAGTTAGTCTGCGTAGTAGGCGCAGCAGATGGTGAGATCCGCTGACTACTGACCCTATTTGTGCGTCCATTGTCATGTAGGAGTCAAAGATGACCCCAAGACTTTTGACTTTGGCGCTAGGGATGATGATTTTACCCAGAATGGGCGGGGGGGTCCAAGTTGTTGCAGGTTGATTCATACGATTGGCGTGAAACAGAAGAAGTTTTAGCTCCGTTGAGTTTGAGATAACTCTTTGTCATCCAGTCCTCTATCAAGGAGAGGCAAGTCTCTAGATTGAGGTGGTGATCCTTTTTATTGCAAATGTGGAAGTACAGTTGCGTATCGTCTGCATATGAATGATAGAGCAGTTTTTGGCTGCTGATGATTGCAAAAGGAGGACGCAGATAGATGTTGAATAACATCGGCGACAGGGGGGATCCTTGAGGGACTCTGCACGATAATGTGCATTTTTCAGAAGTGAAGGGTCCTAGCTTCACTATTTGCAATCGGTTTTCCAAAAAAGAGGAGAACCAAGATGGATCGCCTTCTGCGACTTTGGCTACTTTAGCCAGCCGAGTCAATAAAAGCTTGTGGTCTACTGTATCGAAGGCTGCGCTTAGGTCCAGCAGAACCAGAAGACAAGATTCTCCTTCGTCTGCGGCCTCGAGAACGTCGTCCCATATCTTGAGCAATGCTGTTTCCGTCCCGTGTCCTGAAATGGATCAAGTAAGTTGTGGGCATAACCAGGGATTCATAATGACCGGTCCTGGTGTTGAACGCGGTCTTCCACTCGTCACCCGCCTTGATCCTTACAAGGTTATATGCAGCCCTAAGGTCGAGTTTGGTAAAGACCGTGGCCCCCTTGAGGCGATCGAACAACTCGGAAATCAACGGAATCGGGTATGCATTCTTAATCGTGATGCGATTTAGGCCCCTATAGTCGATGCAAGGCCTCAATTCTCCGCCCTTCTTTTTTACAAAGAAAAATCCAGCCCCTGCCGGGAAGAGGATTTGCGAAAGTGCCCCTGGGAAAGTGCCTCCTTCACGTACTCCTCCATGGCCTCATTCTCCGCAACCGACAGTGGATAGACCCTGCCACGAGGAGGAATGGCACCAGGTTGTAAATCTATGGGCGGTGCGGAGGTAGGAACCCAGCACGCACCTTATCGAATACATCCCGGTATCCCTCGTATTCAGGAGGCAACACAGAGTCCGAGGAGGTACACAACAACTTGACAGGCCCATGGATGCAACTATCCCCACACTGTGGGGACCACGAGAGGATCTCGGCCGAACTCCAATCAAAAGTCGAATTATGCTTCTGGAGCCAGGGGTACCCCAAGACCACCGAATAGTGTGGAGACGAGATGACCTGAAGGCAGGCCGACTCCCTGTGAACGGCCCCAACGGCTATCTCCACTGGAAGGGTCTCATAAGTCACCTGCGACGGCTGGAGGGGTCTGCCGTCTATCGTCTCGAGAACCAGCGGGGAAACTCGAGCCCGCAGAGGAATGGAGTTTGCGTCAGCAAACTTACTATCGATGAAAAATCCACCAGCACCAGAGCCCACCAACGCCAGGGTCGACACCGAACCCCCGACCCAGGAGAGAACAACGGTGATCAGTGGTTTATCAGCACGGGAAACCGGGACGAAGAGACTCCACCCAAGATCTGCCCCCGACAGGATCTCAGGTGCGAGCGTCTCCCGGAACGGTTCAGACATGACAACCGAAAATGCCCACTGAGACCACAGTACATGCATCGGCCCTCACGTCTCCGTAATGCCCTCTCCCCCTCAGACAGGCAAACCCCAGCTGCATGGGCTCACCCCCAGGCAAGTCAGCCTCAGGATGCGTGGGAGGAGAGGGAGGCACGAGTGGGACAGCAAACGTAGGCGCCAATCTGTTAGGAGGCCTCCGCAGGCTCTCCTTAAATGAAGGTCTCTCCCTGAGTCTGGTGTCAATTAATATCAGGAATGAGAGCCTCGAGCTCCACAGGTAGGTCTTTAGCCGCAATCATCTTTTAAGGCATCCGAGAGACCATGAGAGAAAGCAGCGACCAGAGCCTCATTATTCCAGCCCACCTCTGCTGCCAGGGTACGAAACTCAATGGCGTATTAGGCTACCCATCGTGAATCCTGTCTGACGGACATAAGGAGCTTCGCAGCAGAGGTGGAGTGAGCCGGTACATCGAACACCTTCCGAAGAGAAGCAACAAAACCGGAAAACTCGGCAACCACCGGATTGTTGTTCTCCCATAAGGGACTTGCCCAGGCCAAGGCCTTGTCCGAGAGCAGCGAGATCAGGAAGCCCACCTTTGATCTCTCAGTGGGAAAGGCATATACGTGGCAGCAACTCAAAATAAATGCCCACTTGGTTAAGGAAACCTCGGCACTGGGTTGGCTCACCCCCAAAGCGCAACAACTGGAGCGGCAGTAGGATTGATCCCAGGAGCGACAACCGGCCTATCAGCAACAGGAGCGAGATGAGCCGTGTGTGCAAGCAGGGTTTGCAACACCTGATCGAACTGACCCAGCAGGCGATCCTGCTGATCAAGTCTGGCAACCAGCATGGGTAGTAAGGGTGGCTCAGTACCGTCAGGATTCATGGCTTGGGCCTAATGTCATGAAAGCATGAATCAGACGTACAACAACATATAAATGAATAAGAAGGCTTTTATTGAAAACCAAACAGCAAGGTAAAAGTCCAAACGGATGATCAAACAGCCAGCAGAGTCTTCAACTGGAGCCAGGATCGATAGCCAGGAATGGGAGTCAGCCAAGCCGGAGTCTGTAGCCAGAGAGATGGTGAAACAAAGCCGGGGATCAGGAGCCAGAAGGATAGTCCGTAGGAGCCAGGTCGGTAACCAAGAACAAGCAGCACGATCACAGAAGGGTGTCAGACAAGAGGCCCAAGCAAGGAAATGCTGCAGCTGCCGTCATATTAATATGCTGAGCATCCAGCTCCTCCCAGTGGGAAGGAGGAGCCGCAGGGTGTGGTAGGTTATAAGAACCCCATGAAGCAGGATGGCTGCCAGCACATGTCAGAGATAAGTAGCCAGCAAAGAGGTAAGACCATGACAGTTTGCTCTCTTTCTGATGTCCAAGGCCTGATACTGCAGTTCTCTCTTTGCTAGTCAACCTTTTCTCTATCGTGTGCCGTGTTGATGTTGGCCACGTTGGGCCTTGGAATAAAGCATTGAAAACTCAAGTTGACGTCCAGACAATTTCTCTTTAACCACCTTCACTAATATTATCCCTAGACAAGACTCACTGGTACCCTAACATGCCGGTCCCAAACTAATCAGCGGCTCCTTCGGGGGTGAGCGCTGAATACTGTATTATTTACATGAACTTGCAATGGACCAACATCTACAGTTCAGTGATCTTTTCCAAAAAGAGATTGGTGTCCATTTTTCTTTTTTTTCCCTCCCCTTTCCTCTTTCCCCCCACCCCCATTCATTCCCTATATTTCCTTAAAGGAACACTAAAGGTTTGTTTTATATTAGATCAATTGATTGCTGTAAGCTAGAGCATTTAAATATCACTTACCTCGTTTTTCCTTTTGACCTCCAAAATACAGTAATCCAGGTTTGAAAATGCCATTTCCTGCCTCTCCTCTTCTTGCTTTCCATCAGCATCTGAGCCGTTTTTCATGGTGGAAATCAGAATGTGCTCACCCCCTCCCTATGACTACAGCCTTGCGTGAAGATGCTCTCTTATCCCTCACAGGCATGGAGGCTAAGCCTAATGGGAACTGTAGTTCCCATTAGGCCGTGATGTAGCAAGAATGAATGCGCACCGCAAACCAGGAAGTCAGGGAGAATAACGATTTAGGAATGACAGACAGCTCGATTTCAACAGGTATCAAACTAGTTATAATGCAAAGCATTACTTTTTACTTTATCAGCTACTGTCAGACTTTAATTTAAGATGAAGCTATTTTTATCTTTACAACCCCTTTAACCAGTTACTTTTTCACTTTTTCTGGAGAGCGCTTAATCCACCCCTGTTTTTGTCTATTAAATTATGTAGCGATACTCCCTCGGGAGCCGCTGGTTGATTTGTGATCGGCGTATTAAGTTACCTTTCAGCTTTGTCTAGGGGTGAAATCAGTGAGCAGAGCAGTAAGCGAATGTCCAGCCAGTAGATAAGGTTTTCCAAATGCTTTATTTCTTGGGTCCAACACGAAAAACATCAGCAGGAGGTAGATAGGACAGGTTGATGAAGTGAAGAAAACCTTGCAGTATCAGGCTTGGATAAACACGAGAGCAAGCCTGCTCTCAGTAACAATATATCTCGTCGCCACTCTAGCCAAAGTGGGTGAAGTGATCCCCGGACAGACTTCTGCCACAAGCCTGGCAGCCGGAGTTCTACTTTAAGGTTGCTGGAAAGAACAGGTCTCTGCTATGGACCTGGCTCTGATTGAATTTAAGATGCCAGATGAGGCCTCTTCCACTGGCTCTATGCTGACAATGTGAACAGCAGAGCGACTCCTTCCAGTCAATCACAATTGGGTGACCGATTGACAGTTGAAGTGTACCTGTCAGTGTGTCGGTCACTAGATCCCCGATGGTTCGTTCAAGTCTCTCAAGATAACCTGCCTTCGGGTTCTCCTTGAGCCGAATCCCCACCGTACAGCCAGCAGCCTAGGATCTCTCTTAGTGGTGAGGGGACCCAGCAAGTCACTGGGGCCCCTCGGCAGCAGGAACTCTGCGTAACTTTCGACCCCAGCCTGGTAGGTCATATCACCGGGGTCTGTTGGATGCGCACAACCTGAAGGTGGGTCCCTGAAGAAGAACCAAAGAAAATGGCGTCTGCCACAGTTATACCCTCCCTCAGCATGCCCCGCGAGGGAAAACTTCTCTAATTGGCTGCTGGGAAAAAGTGGCTCTGTCAGAACCCCTCTTGTGCCACATGCCGCCCAGGGGTGGGAACAGCACCCCTGGAGCATAGACTGACCCACAGGACAGCTCAGAAATGACAGCAGCCCAAATTTAACAGATTATGAATGGGAGCAAAATAACTCTCCCATTCTCCCACTAACTTTAGCGTAGTGCCCATACTGAAAGTAAGGGGGCGTTACAATTATATACACAAAGGCCTGGATTCACAAAGCACTTACGCCGACGTATCTCCAGATACGCCAACGTAAGTACAAATGTGCGCCGTCGTATCTATGCACCGACCCACAAACCAAGATACGTAGAAAAATAGGCTTCAGCCGCCCGACGTAACTTTCCTACGCCGGCGTATAGTGGGTGCATATTTACACTGGACGCATGTGGCGCTCCCATTGATTTTTGATTCAAATATGCAAATGAGTCAAATACGGCGATTCATGAACGTACTTGCGCCCGGCGCATAATATAGGCGGTTTGCGTAGGTCGTACTTCCGGCGTAAAGTTATTCCTCATATTTGAGGCGCAACTCATGCAAAGGTATGGACCAGGGAACGAATGCCGTCAATTTTTTTTTACGTAGTTTACGTTGCACGTAAGTAGGGCTGGGCGTTGGTTACGTTCACGTCGTAGGCAGTGATTCGGCGTATATTAGGCAGTTGTTTCGATGCATGCACAGTTCGTTTTAAGTACTTGTCTGACGCTCGGCCCATCATTTGCATGGGGTCATGCTTCATTTAAATGTATCACGCCCACTTCCACCTACTTTGACTTAGGCCGGCTTACGCCTACGAATTTACGTTACGCCGGCGCAACGTTGGGAGCAGTTGCTTTGGAAATCCAATGCTTTCCTCTCCGCGCTGTGCCAGCGTAGTGTAAAAGACATACGCTACGGCGGCCACAGTTTATACAACTACTTATGTCTGCAAAGAGCCCTTTGCGAGAATCAGCAAAAACACCAATAGAACTTTCAACAGATTAAACTCTATAATAGACTTTAAATAACTATGCTCGCGAGCTCCCCTAGTGGGTAACCTATTTGAGTGCAGCTGCTAAACAGGTCTCAATCAGGCCTAGCCTGCTAAAGTCCAGAAAGTTCCTCTACGACTAAATCTGTCTGTAAGCTCGTTGGTGCACTTTTAACTGCTTGTGGACCCTGCACTGTATACATATGTCCTAATTTTAAAGATGGATATCTCGGTAACGGCAGCAACTGCTGCCACAACTGAGGTATCCATCTTTAGTGTGCAGGGTCCTTTAAACAATAAAGGCGGTCTCCGCTGTGGATTCACCACAAGATCGCCGTTATCGTGGAGGGAGAGGAGCCTCCCCCTCCCGCCACTCTCCCGCGCCCTCCGCCGCTTACGGTTGCCGTCGGTAGCGGCGGAGGCGATCGGGTCCATTCGGCAGCTGACTGGGGATGCGAGTGAGGGAAAAATGTCCCTCACACTTCCCCATAGCTCTGCTGGGCGGAAGTGACGTCAAAACGTCAGTCCCACCCAGCGTCTTAAAGAAACATTTTTTTTTGTCATTTGAAAAAATGACAGTTTCAATTTTTTTTTGCATTTAAGCCTAAATATGAGATCTGAGGTCTTTTGGACCCCAGATCTCATATTTAAGAGGACCTGTCATGCTTTTTTCTATTACAAGGGATGTTTACATTCCTTGTAATAGGAATAAAAGTGATCACATTTTTATTTATTTTTTTCAGTGTAAAAAATAATAAAATAAATACAATTAAATAAGAAAACAAAAACATTTTTTTTTTAAAGCGCCCCGTCCCGACGAGCTCGTGCGCAGAAGCGAACGTATACGCGAGTAGCGCCCGCATATGAAAACGGTGTTCAAACCACACAAGTGAGGTATCGCCATGATTGTTAGGCCTCGTACACACAATCAAATCTGTCTGCTGGAAACGGTCTGCTAGACCGTCCCAGCAGACAGATTCGATCGTGTGTACGGCCGAGCCGACGGATTTGGCCACCCGACAGATTTCAAAGCATGCTTTGAAATCTATCGGGTGGCAATCCGTCCGCCCGACATGTCTGCTGGTTAGTACACTTACCAGCAGACATGTCGTCTCGCACCGCCGCCAAATGGATTCGGCGCATTCGCGGAAGTGTTTTACTTCCTGGTGCGGTGACGTGGCGGCGTCAACGTCACTGCCACGTCACCGACACGTCAGCGCGCCGTCTGCTGGCGGGGATTTTGGTTTGCTTGTGTGTACTGCGAGAGCAATAATTCTAGACCTAGACCTCCTCTGTAATTAAAAAGATGCAACCTATAGAATTTTTTAATCGTCGCCTATCGAGATTTTTAAGGGTAAAAGTTTGACACCATGCCACGAGCGGGTGCAATTTTTAAGCGTGACATGTTGGGTATCATTTTACTCGGCATAACATTATCTTTCACAATATCTAAAAAAATTGGGCCAAATGTATTGTTGTCTTATTTTTTAATTCAAAAAAGTGTTTTTTTTTTTCCAAAAAAAGTGCGCTTGTAAGATTGCTGCGCAAATACGGTGTGACAAAACGTATTGCAATGACCACTATGTTATTCTCTAGGGTGTTAGAAAAAAAATATATAATGTTTGGGGGTTTTAAGTAATTTTCTAGCAGAAAAAAAATGTTTTAGTCTTGCAAACACTGAATCTGAAAAACACCTAAGGTCCTTAAGTGGTTAAATATATTTGTAATCCATAGGGGTCTTTAAACTCAGTCTAGGGGATGATTCACATGAGTGTAATACTCCGATCCTCCAGTCAGCGTCAGTCAATTACAGCCAGCGTGACTTTCAGATAATCCTTAATGAACCAGCAAACAGTGTGTCCTTACTAAGATGTGAGTCACTGTAGATCACAAAGTTATGGGGTTTGGAAATGTGGGCAAGTGCCCTCTCACCCGAACAGGCCTAGTCTGCCTGAGCTTCTCGCAGAGATGAACCGCTCCGCAGCTACGACACAATGTCAGTCCTCTGGTGTTTGGCTTTCCACAGCTCCGGTCAGCAGTCGATTTGTCCGTCCGATCTCCTGGAACATGAGCTGGGCACACTCAAGCTTGTATCCCTCTGGTTGGTTGGTCTCTCGGTGGATCCAGGCCCAGGCTTGGGCCTAGCAGCTTGTCTGACAATGTCTCCGCAGGGGAAGAAGTGCAGGTCCAGAGAGAGCAAGAATCAGCCCGCCCTTCCTTTAAGTAATCCTTCCCATCAGGCTGTGCGAGGGTGTCATGTGCTCAGACGGGGTGAAGCATTTTGGGAAGTGTAGTCCATCCCTATCAATTGTCAATGGAGTCCATGTCTCCTAATTCCTCTAATTCCCACAATGCATTGCCTTAACAATTCTAAACTTATGTACAGCATAACTTGAACAGCGGCACGGATTCAGTTCTGCATCTCTATTAGTAATAGTCGATGATGGCAGAACCCCCGCTACACACTCCCCCTACTCAAAGTCTTTGGTCCCCAAAGAGGGTAACAGATGCATCCTGTTACATGCTTTATAAATACACGCAGAGAAAAGTTTGTTAGATAATATATGGCAACAAATACTGTGCATTATTTTTAAGAGCATTCAAAGTCCACTGTTTACCAACACCGAGGTGCCTGTGTCTGATGTGCCAGGGGGTGAGTTGGGGCTGTCCTCCACCAAATCTGCGGTGGAAGGACTAGGTGCAGCATTTGATCTTTTGGAAGTGAATATGGCTTCTTCGGAGCATTCCCCCAGTTGGCTGTAGGTCAGTCTTTTGGGTGGGTGAATGACTCTTCTCTCTTTCTGTTCCAAAGCAATAGTAGCTTCAGGGGGAACAGACTCTATCTCACTTTCATCAGGATCAGACATAGCAGACTCCATTTCTCCTGAGTCACCTAACTCTTCATCAGGTAGGCTTGAGGCCTCTATGAAATCTTCTTTAGAGGAGGAGTCAGTGTCCTCCTCTAACTCTTCAGTAAGCACATTTAGAGGTACATATTCCGGGGGGCCTCCGGCCGAAGTGTCCCACTGTTTGTCACTTCAGATGAGGGCAGGAACGAAGTGCTAGGCTTTGGTTGCTGAGAGGACCATAACCACTCTGACCCTTTCCATTAATCTGTGGACTCCACATGATCTGTATCTGGATGGGCCACCTGGGACCTAGTGACCGGCCCAGATGATCTGGAAGTTGAGGGTGGTTCCAAAGGAGCAGATGTGGGAAGCACTCGAACAGCTTCAGAGAGAGGTAATAGATGGTTCCTATGCCAAGTTTTTAAAGGGCCCACACTTCCTTCTGGTCTGACTTGGTATACAGGAAGGTCTGGCAGTTGTTAACAAATAATATATGGTTGGGACTTCCAGCAGTCGGCCAACTTGTGCTTTCCTGGGACACCCATATTCCTCAGTAATACTCAGTCTCCTGGCTGTAAAACTTGTATTCTGAACCTTAGGTCAAAGTTTCTCTTGTTCCTTTGCTCCCGTTTGTCGGAATTGGCACAAGCCTTCTCGTTGGCTGTCTTTAAACTCTTCCTAAGACGGTCTACATAACCCCTGTGGGAAGCTGCAGATGTGTGATCAAGGGACACTCCAAAAGCTAAATCAATGGGTAGGTGAGCTTCCGGTCCAAACATCAGGCGATAAGGTGAATCATTCATAGTGAAATTGTATGCGTGTACGATGGCCGTCACATGTCTGCTCCAGTGCTGCTTCTGCTCCAAGCTCAATGTTCCCAAAATATTCAAGAGAGTCCTATTGAAGCGTTTAGGCGGAGCATCTCCCTGAGGATGATAAGGGGTAGTTCTAGTTTTACCTATGTTCAGCAGATCCAGTAGTTTTTTTATTAGCCTGCTTTCAAAGTCTCTTCCCTGATCAGAATGGATACATTGTGGTAATCCATAGTGTACGAATAACTTTTCCACCAGTACTTTGGCTACTGTCGAAGACTTCTGATCCTTAGTTGGATATGCTTGGGCATATCTAGTGAAATGGTTAGTCACTACTGGGATATTTCCTACTCCAGTCAGGCTCCAGACAGAAAAAGTCGATGCATACAAACTTCAATGGACCTTGGCTTTGAAGATGGGCAGCTTGACAAAATCTTTCTTTGAATGCATCGGATGCAGGAATTACAGTAACCCTCAACTTTGCCCCTCATCCCGGGCCAGTAGAATCTATCTCTGACCAACTGAAAAGTTCTCTTAGGGCCTAGATGACCATGTTGGTCATGAAGTGCATCCAGGACGGTCTCTTGGTGTTTACTGGGCAAGAACATCTGCCATTTCTATTCCAGTCCATCAGAGGGGCCCCTTCGGTAGACCACCCCTTGATGAAGTTGTAACCTGTCCCATTCCTTATGTACCAGCCGTGCTTCTTTCAAAGAGTTGGTGAGCAACACACCTGGATCTCGATCTCCCAGAGCTTGTAAGACCGACCAACCTTATGTCTCAAACTGTGTGAAACCTTGCATATTGTTACTTTGCAATGTCATATGTGATATGGATGTCTGCGGCGGAGAGGCTCCCCCCCTTTTTATTTTCCTTTCTTTTCTTTTCTCCTCATCCTTTTGTACTTTTCGCTCTATTTCTGTCCCTCCTTTACTGGTGACCTATGTCTTGGAAATGTTTTTAAAACGTGAGCTGCAACTTGAAGCGGTATGCAGTGAGTTGCTTCTGTATATTCGATTATGGGTGTTGCAGCTCTCATGTCATTGTCCTTTGTATTGTCACCTGTTCTTTCTGATAATCTCAATAAACATTTAATAAACAAAAAGTAAGACCAACCGTCCAAGGGGATCTTCCTCCTGGTCTTTCCTAAGATCTTTTTTTGATAACTTGGGCAAACCCTCACCTCTCATTTGAGTCACGTTACAATAGTGTTTGGGTACTCCCACCGCCAAGACTCCTATCTCTTCGACTCTGGAGCCTCCTTTTGTCTGAAACTCTGTTCCTTGACACAGAGCTCGCACTCCTTCAGAGAGTATTTGAGTCCACTCTTTCTCCGAGACCATTGACTCGTGGGGCCTCCTTGACAGAGCATCTGCGTCTCGATTTCCTACTCCTGGTCGATACTTCAAGCTGAAGTTAAATCCTGAGAGGGCTGCCAACCACCTATGTCCGGTGGCATCTAACTAAGCTGTGGTTAAGAGGTAAGTGAGTGGGTTGTTGTCAGTTCTCACCACAAATTCGGCTCCGTACAAATTGTCCCTGAGCTTATCCACAACAGCCCATTTTAGTGCCAAGTACTCAAGCTTGTGAGTGGGATAATTTTTTACAGACGGGGTCAGGCTCCTGCTCACTTAGGCCACTGGGCGTAGATGCACTGTGTTCCTGATATAACACCCCTCCTAATCCTTCTCTACTAGCGTCAACGTGCAGCTCATAAGGCTTGGAGGTATCCACATAGGCCAGCACAGGGGCAGTGGTCAGGTTCTTTTTTAATTGGATGAATGCCTCTTCACATTTGGGATTCCATTGGTCACGAATGGATTCTTTGGGCTTCCTAGGCCCCATATTGGTCTTCACTGGTTTCTCTGGATCAGAGGCTTCATCTTCCGTCCTCAGCAATTCATTCAAGGGCCTTGCGATCTTGGCAAACCCCTCCACAAATCTCCTATAGTAAGAGCAGAATCCCAAGAATGACCATAACTCCGTTACATTAGTTGGTCTAGGCCAAGAGGTCACTGCTTCCAATTTTTCCGGAACTGTTGATATCCCTTCCGCGGGTTCAATGTGGCCAAGATAGTGTACTGATGGTTGGTAGAGCAAAAAGAGTGGGTTGGGGGAAGAGTGAAGGTTGGCCAAGATTAGGTCAAAAGGGGTTACTTTAGACAACATTAATTTTAAAATGGTCAAATGATGTTCAGATGCTGTTAAAGTACAAAATTTGTTTATTAATTAAATAGAAAATTAGTATCAAAAGCATATATAGTACAGCAGTACTGAGACCAAAGGTGGACTCATGAAAAAAAGTGGATAATCATAGGTATTGACTTGATTATCACTGTAGACAATACACATTTAGCCAACAGGACAAACAATTAGGACAAAACAAAACAGAAATAGACTCAAGGCACAGGTCCGGACGTGTGCGTATTCAGCTCCTTTAATTCAACATAGTAGTCAAGTGATAATAAATTGGTAGAATAAGCAGGGGAATTTAGGACATCATATCAATTGATTGATGAACCCTGTTATTAATTACCCAATCACTGCTGGTAAATAGGAGCTGGAAACTCTGTGAGGAAGGGGGGGGGGGGAGGATGGGAGGGGACGAGGGCGAAATGACCTACGGCAATGGTGATGCCAAAAGTAAATAAATAAATAGAGGGCCAAATGATGGTAAAGAAACAGTCCCTGTGACTTTATCGGAGGGGCAAATTAATGGAACCCTCCTAATTTTAGCAGATCCTGATACGAGCAACGTTGCCGATAGTGACTGGTACAGTGATAGCAGTTCCAGGTTAATAGTATAGACTATTAAGTCAGATAACACTGAAGTGGATGGTATTGCTTAATGATGATACATTTTTTTTTTTTCTTTTTCTTTTTTTTTTTTTCTTTTTTTGCCTCTCCCCGCACTAAGAGGATGAGGACAGGGACAATATAGTCCCCTTAAACTCACAATGTTTTGAAATTCCCATTATATAGGGTAGGCAAGAATAGTCACCAAAATATATTGCACACGTTTACACTCTTATAGGATTGTGGGAGTCAGACTGACCCCATCACACAAACAAAAAGGGGAGTTCTCCCCTTTTTTTTTTTTTTCTTCTCTCCGTTTTATATCTATCTAATTTTGTCTAGAGGAGGGATATGGGACAGTAGGGTCCCCCTAAAATCACAGGGAAGGTTAGATCACACAATGGGTTTTTTTTTTCTCCCTCTACCCTCTCTCTCCGTCCCTGCCCCGCCCTGTCTCGTTCCCCTCTCCTGTCCCAGCCAGACCCAATTTTTTTATTATTTTTTTTCTCTTTTCTTTCTCTCTCTCCCTCCATCTTACGGAGGAGGGTATTAGCAGCGGTTGGTTTGCGGAAGGTACAGGTGTTTATTTGACCCTGGTTGATGGTTATCTGTAGGTCTAGAAAGGCCAATTTTTCAAGGTCAAAGGTGTATGTTAAGTGAATATTTCGTTCATTTTGATTGAGATCCCTCATGAATTGGTGCAGGAGCTCAACTGGTCCCTGACAGAGCATCAGAACGTCGTCGATGTACCGCCACCAGGTAAGTACATTGCGGCGGTACATCGGGGACGTGTATACATCCATCTCCTCCCAAAGACCAAGATGGAGGCAGGCGTAAGCTGGTGCCCACGCTGCCCCCATCGAGGTCCCCCTAATTTGGTGATAGAATTGATTTAGAAATTGAAAATAGTTATTATGTAATGCAAAATTTAGGAGGTCAATGATAAATTCATTTTGAGGGCCTGAGGTGGGGTATGAGGAGTGTAGGAAAGCTTCAACGGCCTCAATGCCAACGGTATGGGGTATAGATGTGTACAATGATTCAACATCTATACCAACCAGGAGCACATCATCCGGTTGGTCCTTGGCATTGAGTTCATTGAGTTTGGCTAGGACGTGCTGAGTGTCCTGCACGAATGACTTAAGTTCCGTAACCATCTCTTTCAACAGTAAATCAAGGTATTTTCCGACACGTTCGAGGGGACCCTGGCAGGCAGACACAATTGGCCGGCCGGGTGGCTTCTGTAAGTTCTTGTGGACCTTCGGAATAAGGTAAAATGTAGGTATGTTATACTCCTGAATGCCTAGATAATTGAATTCTTTCATGGTTAATAGACCTGCTTCTTTTGCAAACTTTAACTTAGTATTCAGTTCAGTAACGACAGCGAGAAGGGGGTTGTGATCAAGTTTATTGTATGTTGTTTTATCGCTGAGCAAGCATTTAACCTCTCGCTCATATTGATCTTGGGGGAGTAACACCACATTGCCTCCCTTATTGCTGTTTTTATGACTATCTTCTTGTTCTTTTGGAGATCTTTTAAGGCCAGGCGTTCCCCTGTGGTCAAATTGTCTGTAATTTTGTGGGTCCAATCGATCGTCTTCAGATCATTTTGGACAAAATCCAAGAATAATTGAAGCCATCTGTTTTTGGATAATTGGGGGCATTTTCAGGGATCTAATTCGTAAGTTGGCACGATGAATTAGAACTGCAGGTTCCTCCTCTTGAGTAAAATTCTCATCAAGTAGGGAATTTAGGATGTCTAATGCTCTTTGGTCATCGACATGGATTGGTTCAGCTATGGTGGGGATTGGAGCTGCTTGGGTATATAATGAACGAAAGAAAACCTTACGTAAAAATAATGTAATATCTTTGAAAACCAAGAACTCGTCCATATTGGCCACTGGTGAGAAAGACATACCTTTCTGCAGTAAGTTTATGTGATCACTTGTCAGGATAAAATCAGTAAGATTAACCACCTTTAAATCACTGGATCTCGGAACTTGGTTTTGTTTTATTTGTTCTGGCTTCTTGTTTGAGTTCTTCCCAGAGTAGTTCTGGATGGTTTTAGGGAAGATTTTTGTGACTGGGGGATCACGTCTTCGATTTCCCCCCCTGTTTTGTCTAAAAAAAATAACTGATTTTACTGTTTCCTCCTCAGTGTCACTATGGGATTTTTTTATTATTTTGGTGCCTTGATTGTGATCGAGGGAAACGTCCCTTTGATTTGCTTCGACTGCGACGAGGTGTAAGATTGTCAGGAGGGGTGATAGATCAGACCCGTGTGACTGCACAGAGAGACCAGACAATATGATTAGTGAAGTAAAAGGTGTTTAATTATAAATAAATAAGGACAACCAGTGAAAACAGCAACAATATATAATCAAAAAGGGAATACCGTACACATAGGTCAAGCCAGGCCGAGGTCATACACAAGGGGTATCAGCAGATGGGACAGGACGGAGCAGGGGTCGGATGGATGGACTAGCTGCAGGATATGGACTAAGGGGAGACAGGGATCAGGAAGCAGGGCAGACAAGTCCAGGCGGGATCAGGGATCAGGATCATAGAACAGGATCGAGGTACCAAATTAGGATCAGGATCAGAAGACAGGTCAGGTTACAGGCTTAGGTCCAGAAGATATGAAGGTACCAGGGCGAGCTCTGCTTGAGCTCGCCGGGTATAAATAGGGGGTGTGTTAATTACGTTCAGGTCACACCTGAACGCAGGAAAGGCTGTGAGCTCCAGAAGACCAAGAACCCCCCGCTGGTGGAGGCCGGTACTGCAGCCAGAATAACAGGCATATTTACCAGCAGGGGGGACCATTCCTGACAGTACCCCCCCTCAAAGGAGCGGCCTCCGGACGCTCCAACCAGTTGTTGCTGGGGAAGACTCATGGCGTCAAGCCAGGTAGTGGACAAGGGCTCCGGGTCATCGAGCTGGGCAGAGGGCATAGGCTCTGGGTCATCGAGCTGGGCAGAGGGCATAGGCTCCGGGTCATCGAGCTGGGCAGAAGACGAAGGCTCTGGGTCATCGAGCTGGGCAGAAGACGAAGGCTCTGGGTCATCGAGCTGGGCAGAGGGCATAGGCTCTGGGTCATCGAGCTGGGCAGAAGACGAAGGCTCCGGGTCATCGAGCTGGGCAGCAGACAAAGGCTCCGGGTCATCGAGCTGGGCAGCAGACAAAGGCTCCGGGTCATCGAGCTGGGCAGCAGACAAAGGCTCCGGGTCATCGAGCTGGGCAGCAGACAAAGGCTCCGGGTCATCGAGCTGGGCAGCAGACAAAGGCTCCGGGTCATCGAGCTGGGCAGCAGGCTCCGGGTCATCGAGCTGGGCAGCAGGCTCCCGGTCATCGAGCTGGGCAGCAGGCACCGGGTCATCGAGCTAGGCAGCAGGCTCCGGGTCATCGAGCTGGGCAGCAGGCTCCGGGTCATCGAGCTGGGCAGCAGGCTCCGGGTCATCGAGCTGGGCAGCAGGCTCCGGGTCATCGAGCTGGGCAGCAGGCTCCAGGTCATCGAGCTGGGCAGCAGACAAAGGCTACGGGTCATCGAGCTGGGCAGCAGGCTCCGGGTCATCGAGCTGGGCAGCAGGCTCCGGGTCATCGAGCTGGGCAGCAGGCTCCGGGTCATCGAGCTGGGCAGCAGACTGGAAGTCATCGAGCTGGGCAGCGGACTGGAAGCCATCAAGCTGGGCAGCGGACTGGAAGTCATCGGACTGGCAAGCTGGCACAGGAACATCAGGTTGGCAGGCTGGCACAGGAACATCAGGGTGGCAGGCTAGCACAGGAACACCAGGGTGGCAGGCTGGCACAGGAACACCAGGGTGGCAGGCTGGCACAGGAACAAGCTGGGAGGCTGGCACTAGAACAAGCTGGGAGGCTGGCACAAGCTGGGCAGCTGGCACTGGAACAGGTTGGTCGGCTGGCACTGGAACAGATAGAGTAGCTGGCACAGGAACAGGCATAGCAGCTGGCACAGGAACAAGCTGAGCAGATGGCACTGGAACAAGCTGAGCAGATGGCACTGGAACAAGCTGAGCAGATAGCACTGGAACAAGCTGAGCAGATGGCACTGGGACAGGCTGAACAGGTGGCACTGGGACAGGCTGGGTAACTGGCACGATGGTGTGAGTTGGGAAGTACTTCAGTTTCTTTTTTGACTTAGACACTACAGGTTTGTTAACAGAAGCGATGTATGAAGAAGATGGATTTAAGTAGGAGGAGGGGTTGGAATATGGCAGAGACACAGGGATGGTGACTGGAGGAGGTTTTTGTGGAGTTGTTACAGGTGGATTATATGCAGGGTAAGTACAATTAGTAGAAATTGGGCAGTAATATTTGGTAGGGTGCGGAATTAACTGGGCGAAAGCTGAGGTTGTCATTGGCGATGGGCGGATAGGTCCTTGGGAAGGTAGGTGGTTAAAAGCAGGGTTGGAACGGACAGGTGGATTAAAGGCAGGGTAGGTACAATTAGTAGAAACTGGGTAGTAATATTTGGTAGGATGCTGAATTATCTGAGCTGGGGTTGCCATTGGTGATGGACAGATGGATCCCTGAGAAGGCAGAGGGTTAATAGTAGGGCTGGAACGGACTGGCTTGGCTGGAATCAGGAGATCTGACCATGCCTGCAGCACAGGTTGAACAAAAGCAGGTTCACACACACCTTGTCTAATCAGAGCCTGCACAGAATCAATACACTCAGATAACTTTTGCTGGGGACAGGAGGAATAATACTCATCAAAAGACGCCGGATCATCCTCTAATAACCACACCAGGGATTCAACTTGGTCATGACTGAAGGGGGGAGAGAAATCGTCCCTACCGACAGGAATAGATGACAGGGCTGGTTTTACACACAATCGAATTAATGGCTGGACATCATTAAACGTCATGTAACCCTGATCCACACAGGAATGAGCTAATCGGATAGTTTCCATTAGCTGGTCACTAGTCCAACCCTCCAAAACCTGGCGACAATACCCTTCATCCTCTTCAGCCAGCAGAGAATAATAAAGGATGTCATCGTAATCCATGTTTAGAGCAATGCACTACACCAGGATGGTTCCCAAATGCAGTCACGTCTGATCAAGAGTCGCCCTGGTATACTGTCAGAAGGGGTGATAGATCAGACCCGTGTGACTGCACAGAGAAACCAGACAATATGATTAGAGAAGTAAAAGGTGTTTAATTATAAATAAATAAGGACAACCAGTGAAAACAGCAACAATATATAATCAAAAAGGGAATACCGTACACATAGGTCAAGCCAGGCCGAGGTCATACACAAGGGGTATCAGCAGATGGGACAGGACGGAGCAGGGGTCGGATGGATGGACTAGCTGCAGGATACGGACTAAGGGGAGACAGGGATCAGGAAGCAGGGCAGACAAGTCCAGGCGGGATCAGGGATCAGGATCATAGAACAGGATCGAGGTACCAAATCAGGATTAGGATCAGAAGACAGGTCAGGTTACAGGCTTAGGTCCAGAAGGTATGAAGATACCAGGGCGAGCTCTGCTTGAGCTCGCCGGGTATAAATAGGGGGTGTGTTAATTACGTTCAGGTCACACCTGAACGCAGGAAAGGCTGTAAGCTCCAGAAGACCAAGAACCCCCCGCTGGTGGAGGCCGGTACTGCAGCCAGAATAACAGGCATATTTACCAGCAGGGGGGACCATTCCTGACAAAGATCAAATATTTCACCCTTCTCAAAGTCTAAGATATCGCGTCGGTATTTGCCTTGTTTTGTGATTTTTAAATTAAGTTGAACTTTCTTAATCTCTTTTTTTAAGAGGTCGTTTTGTTTTGTAAATTCCTCCTGTTTTTTTAATTCCTCCAGGCCATCAGCACTAGTTTGGATTTGTTCTTGTATGGATATCAATTGTTGTTTTTCTTCCTCAACAATTAATTCCATTACGGCTAGGCCGTGGTTGATACATAATTCCTTCCATTTGGGTAGGAATGTGTTAGTGTGTAAATGCTCGGCCGGTATGATTTTATTGCGTAGGCCTCTCGGTATAATCCTTTGTGAAATATAGGTTTCTAGTGATGAGATGTCCCATTTCCTATTAAGATGTTTTATTAATAATTTTTTATGCTCCTTAAATTTATTTTTAATCTCGTCGTTTTGATCGAGAGTGTGTGTGGTATCGCTCTGAAATGCGATTTTTATTTCTTGGTCAATATCCTCACCTAGGACAAAGGCCATCCCTGAAGGAGAAAGGGGGATGGTGATGAATGATCAAGGTTTGGTCAAGACTGTACTGATTGGAACAAGGGAACCTTGCTTAAAAAGACCATAGAGATCAAAAAATACTAGTGAAATAAATAGGAAAGGATAGGGATAAGGGAGGAGCGCAAGGTGACCATTAAAATGAAATAGGTGTGTGGAATATTACCACATCACAGGAAAAGTGTGCCCAGTCAAAAGGGGTTACTATTGGCAACATTAATTTTAAAATGGTCAAATGATGTTCAGATGCTGTTAAATGGTTGGTAGAACTGACATTTATCTCTGGAAAGTTTGAGGCCTTCATCATGGAGCCGTTTGAGCACTTTCTCCAACCTCTGTTCATGTTCTTCCAGAGTCTTCCCGAAAAAAATAATGTCATCCAGATATACCAACACTTCAATCAAGTTCATGTGCCCTACTGTTTTCTCCATCAACCTCTGGAAAGTGGCTGGGCCCCCTGACAGTCCCTGTGGCATGCGGTTGAATTCGAAGAAACCCACTGGGGTGATGAAAGCAGTCTTTTCTCTGTCTTCCTGGTGCATGGGAATCTGGTAATAACCACTCTTTAAGTCCATCACACAGGCTCTGTAAGTCGTCTTCAATTCGATTCGAGGAGTGGTGTATTGATCAGGTATGGTCCGTTTGTTGAGAGTCCTGTAATCGATGCACAACCCCAATGAGCCGTTCTTCTTTCTCACTACCACTATTGGAGAAGCATAAGGGCTCCTGGACTCTCTGATGGTCCCTGTCCTCTTCAGCTCTGCAAGCTGTTCCCTAAGATCTTTCAGATCTGTTAGAGGAACTCTCCCAACCCGTTCCCTGAAGGGTTTATCTTCCTTCAGTCAAGTTCTTAGAGTGGCACTCTTCGCACACCCAACATCAAACTCGGTTTTCGAGAATATTTTCTGCCATCTGTCGAGCTGGGCTTTTATCCTCTCCTCCCACTCGGGACGGAGGCTAGAGCCATGAGGTTGGTGGCCCTTCTTTGAATCTTCAATCCTTTTACTCCCTTCTAGGTCAGAGGGGGCAATTGGGGTGGCTTGATGTACTCGACCCAGTAGCACTCTGGCTGGCACCTCCACAGGGCTGGTATTAGCATTCCTAATGCTAACAGATACTCTTCCATGATTCCTTTCCAACACCTTCAATGGGATCACCTCGGGTATCACTTCCACTCCCTCCGAGCATCCAGCAGGGTCGGGTTTGAAGACAAGGAACGGGCCTATCTGGGACCAGGTAAGCTTTACAGAGGGCCTCAGACAGGTCACCTCTCCTGGCTGTAAGATCTTCACTGCCTTATCCAGTTGCCAGATCTTCCTCACTCCTTCTTCAGGGACCTTATTTCCCATCACTAACTGCTGATAGACTCTCCATAACATTGGATGGACCTTCCGTGATGGGGTCTCTGCAGCCTCAGCCAGAGGGGTCAACAGTCTCCTGACTAGATCCGTGTTTGTCCCTATGATTAGGGAACTCTTGTGGGCTCCTGGTTGTTACAATACGCCCGTAATAAGGCTAGGGTCTGTGGATCGCAACTGCGGAGGCTACTCAGGTGTGAACCCAGGTTTCTCTCTCAGACTTAATGGAGAGTTATGCCGCGTACACACGATCATTCTTTGTGATGAAAAAAAACGACCTTTTCAAAAACGTCCTTTAAAATCACTGTGTGTGGGCAAAACGTCGGTTTATGTCTTCAAAAAAACGACCAAAAAAAAATTCGAACATGCTTGAATTTTTTGTGTCGTTTTTCAAAACGTCGTTTTTTGTGTCATAAAAAGTGATAGTGTGTGGGCAAAACGATGTTGAAAACGACGTTTTTAAAGCCGCGCATGCTCAGAGGCAAGTTATGAGACGGAGCTTCAATGGAACAGAGTGCCGTCGAACGTGTCTTACGTAACCACGCTTTGCTAGAGCATTTTGGAAAAACGATGGTGTGTGTGTATGCAACGTCGTTTTGGAAAATGAAGTTTGAAAAACGTCGTTTTGTTTCATCACTTGAAACGTCGTTTTTTTTCATCACAAAATATGATGCTGTGTAAGCGGCATTAGGGTTACTATCATCACAACCTCAAATTAACAAAATAGATGTATGAGAGGGGGTTATTCCTTCACAACCGTTCCCTAGAACCAGGGGTTAACTGAATGCCTATTAGTGTTGGGTATCACAAAGGTAATAATTTACTGAATATGTAAACAGTTCCAGGTGTACATAAGGTATCATTATGTTAGTTCCCAATGCAGCATGGTTAGTAGTAAAGGCAGGTATGGTAGTCACAGGCTACTTGCGTTTGTGTTGAGGAGGTTCAGCTGAGGTGAGGATCCCTAAGGTCCGTTTCAGAAGGAGGGTTGGTGGAAGGCAAGGTGTGGTGGTGGTACAGGGTCCCAGGAGACAGCAGGCGTTCTGGCTGAATAGTGGAACGCCATGCTGTCTGATCTGGGCATTTAAATAGCTCTGGAGATGAGGAGGAGGCGCGGCATGAGGAGGACGCACTTCTGCGCTCCAAGGTGGAACGCAGAGGCAGCGCACCGGAAGTGACGCGGTTGCACTTCAGTATGAAGCGCAAGCTGTCAGGCATAGGAGCAGCTATTAGTAGTTGCGCCCGTCCCATCTAGCGGTGACGACGGTGGGTGTTACAAAGCCCCCTCCTCAAGTGAGCACCACTGGGGCTCCCCACAGGAGACGGGCGATCAGGGTACCTGCGGTGAAATGCCCTGATCAAACGGGGTGCATGGACATCCGAGGAGTCTTCCCAGGAGTCATCCTGGGGTCTGTAGCCCTGCCAGCATATTAAGTCCTAAAGAGTAGAACCACGATATCTGTAGTCGAGGATCTTCTCGACCTCGTACTCAACTTCACCCAACACCTCTACCGGAGGAGGCGGGCGTGGTTCCCTTTCAGGGAACTGGCTGGTTTTGAAGGGTTTAATGAGCGAAACGTGGAATGAGGGGTGTATCTTCCAATCTGGAGGTAGTAGCAGTTTAACTGCATTAGGGTTGATTACCTTTGATATTGGGAAGGGTCCAATGAACTGACGAGCATGCTTCCACGAAGGAACCTTAAGCCGAAGGTTACGGGTGGAAAGCCATACTAAGTCGCCCACACTATATGAAGGAGGAGGTGTCCTGTGGGCATCGTAATACAATTTCTGCTTCTTTTGTGCTGCTTCAAGGTTGGATCGAAGAATGTCCGCTGTTTTCTTTAAAGAGGAAAGGTAGTCTCCTACTGCTGGGACGTTGCTTGGGAGAAAGGTAGAGGGTAAACTGCTAGGGTGGAATCCGTAATTCGCATAGAGTGGAAGCACTGATGGCAATGTTGTACGTGAATTCAGCGTGAGGTAGTAGGTGAAACCAGTCATCCTGGAGATGGGAACAGTAACAGCGGAGGTACTGTTCAAGTGATTGATTAACGCATTCCGTATGCCCGTTGGTCTGGGGGTGGTAAGCCGTGGACATGCGATGATTTGTAATGAATCACAGAGGGCTTTCCAGAACCTGGTGTGAGGGATTAACTCGGTAGCGGGTGTGTGTGACCCCCTGGATGGGTTCACTACACGCTGAACTGTACAAAAAGGCAGTAGAGGATTGTTGAAAACAAATGATATGGTTTATTTTGTCCATATTGCTGGATACACGTGCAAGCATCAAAACAGCATACACAAAATAAAACATAAAATAAACCCTTGCCACTTGGGGCGTCTACCTTCCCAACACAGGAACCTACCTATGGAGTCTGGCACAGCCTACTGCTGGGCAGACACTGCTGGTCCTACAGCAGAAAACAACAAAAAAAGTCTCTTTGATATTTCTCACACAGAAATATCCATCAGCACCTCACCTCTTCAGAAGTGCTTGTGACTGCTCCTTCACTCCCAAAGCCTCAGGATCCAGCAATCAGTTGTCATCCTTAGGCTGTCTTTATAGGGGCTTTAATTGCTTAATTCTGAACAGCTGAAGCCTTCCAACGCCCTAAAGCTCTCTGGCCATTTTCTGCAGCCGACGCCAAATAGTAATTGGTGTATTGTCTAAACAAGGCAGAAAAGTTTCTCCCGTCTGTGACAACACACACAGATTTACCTGACTTCCTGTCACATACCCCCCTCTTGTTTCAACCTTAGGGTTGGGACACAGTTTGCCAGGCACGCATGCACTCGGGACAAACCATCTGCATTCCCCATTTTAACACAGGGGCGATGCGTTATGACAAAACTAAATTCCTGAAGGGCCACCTCTTCTCCTATTAGAATTTTTTTTTACAAATTATTGAAGATTTACCCCTCCCAAACGATGTCATCTTAGTCACTATTGACGTAGAGGCTCTCTATAGCAGCATTCCCCATGTGCTGGGTCTAGCTTCTATTGCTTCTATTGAGCAAGCACTAACACGTAGCCGGCAATATGATCCTAAGTTGAATAACTTTTTGATCGGTGGCCTGGACTATATATTGCATCACAACTTTTTTCTCTTTAACCGCTCCCACTACCTCCAGGTGCAGGGCGTTGCGATGGGGACATGTTGTGCCCCATCGTACGCAAACCTGTACCTGGGGGAGTGGGAGCGGTCTCTCCCAGACGACGGGGACCTCGCCGAGTACCTTCGCCACATCAAGGTGTGGCGTCGGTACATCGATGACGTCTTCGTCGTCTGGGATGGCTCAGAAGTAGATCTTCTAGCCTTTTTTGACGCACTTAATGTGAATGATCGTAACCTAAAATTCACCATGATTTATGACCGTAAGACTGTCACGTTTCTTGATGTGCAACTCTTCATCGACGCCAATGGGAGTCTTTGCAGCACACTGCACCGCAAGAGCACATCTGGTAACACCATCTTACACTTCGACAGCCACCATCCTATCCCACTTAAAAATTCCATCCCCTACGGGCAATATCTGCGCCTTAGGCGTAACTGCTCTACTGATGAGCTCTTCAGGGAAGAGGCAGGGAAACTCCAGATCAGGCTGTTAGCCAGGGGCTACAGTAGGTCCTGCCTACGCAAGGCCTACAACCGAACCCTCATTCAATCCAGACACTACCTTCTGTCCAAGAAAAATGTCAAAAATTTAAAACCTGTACCCACTAGTTTGATTGTCCGCTATTCCCTACAATACGAGGCCATTAACAAAATAATACGAAATCACTGGACCATTCTTACAGATGATCCTCGAATCAATCCCTTCATATCAGATCACCCCTCGATTGTCCACAAAAGAGCAACGTCACTGAGGGATCTCCTGGTGGCAAGTGAGTATAGAGCAGCCATTCCCACCAACTCTGGTGGCCGGCTGATGGGCACCTTTCAGTGTGGACATTGTTCCATGTGTCCTTTGATTAGACGTGACAAAATCTTTGACCTCCCAAATGGGGAGACATTCAAACCTACATATTTTACTAATTGTCGCACACGGGGCGTGGTGTACTATATGGAATGTGAGTGTGGCGCATACTACATAGGTAAGACCAAACAAGAATTTTGGAAACGCATCAGCAAACACAAATACAGTATGGACATCGGGAACATCTACCTGCCTATCGGCAGACATGTTGCCCTGGCCCATAACTACCATGTTCCCCATGTCTCATTCTCCGTCCTCGATCGGGTATCAATTCCCGATCGGGGAGGAGATTGGAACAAAATTCTTTTACAGAAAGAACAGAGATGGATCTTCAGGCTGGGGGCCACCAGATCCCCGGGCCTGAATGATTCCATATCCTTTGCGCCTTTTCTCAAGGGCTTTTTCTCAGGTAAAAATCAATGATTTCATTACTTCCCTTTCTCACTACTCTCAGACACCCCGCCCATCAAAACAAACAAATAAACTAATTAAAATAATTCATGTACTTATTTGTACACTATGACGTTCAATGTTGGATATGTAGTGCATAAAATATAACATTTAATTATTACCCATCACATATACCAACTAATTGCCCTAATATATCACAGGCCCCAGGATTCCCATCCCTCTAGCATGATCATGCCTTTTTCTTGGACAGAACTACAATTAATACTTATCCGCCATTTGGAAATAAATAGATTATATTCTGCTTTTTGCTTTATTTTGTTAGCATGTCACATATGTATAGGAGCTCCTTCCTTCACCTAATACTAGGACTATATTATTATTTTGGTACTGTATTATGACACTGTACTATATTCTGCTTCATATTTGTATATAATTTTAATCTAATTGGCTCTATGTTTATATTCCAGTTCCGCAGTCATTCCTGTAATTTGGTTTCCATCCACTGGGGGGTGTCCAGCTCTACATCACCACTTCCCCCTTGGTGAGCGGTGGCCTTTCAGTGAGGAGGGGGAGACACTTAGAGTGATCTCTATATTCTCCACCCGTCCCATGTGGATGTTTCCCTCCTCACTGACGGCATCAATGGCCATTCCCAAGGCTGGACACGTCTCGCGCGCGCACACGTGCACGGCGCGCGCGACTGACGTCACCAGCGCGACTTGCAATGTGCGGCAGACGCCGAGGTTCTCCTCCACTGACGCCGAGGGACCCACAGATGTTTGGCGCTGTGGGTTCCCAACTCCCAGCCCCCCGACCACACCTGCTGGGATGGGAAACTCAGGGGGGAGGAGGATGTGGGTGGGCCGTCACCAATTGAAGCAATCACCTTACACAGGTACACCTGACATGCTCCTATTTAGTCTGCATCACAGGCTACATCCCTGGCAGACCTGTCTTCCTTCCACCTATGTAGGATTGATTCCGCATTGACTGGGTAAGATTATTCTCAACCTTTACATTTTACACTTTCCAACATATCAACAACTTTGTCACCAATCCATTTTCTATTTCCCTTTGCTCCCTAGATTGAGGCGCTACGATTTTACCACTTGGGATCCTGGCTATCCCCTTAACATTTTACCTATATTCAGGTATTTTTTCATATTCCTTCACCTTCACTTTCCACTTCCCCTCACATCTTTTTTCTCACCATTATATTACCACCACACTCCTTTGTTTTCTCTCATCACCTATTCACTTCCTTACTCCATCCGCTCACCCATTTCACCTTCTCCCTTTCACCCACCACACCACATTTTAGTTCACCTATACCCCCCACATCAGTCACCCCTCATCTCTGGCATGTTATCAATCAATTCTTTATATTCATATACTATTATACTATGATCTTCCCACTCAATGTGAAACCTGGGGATGCCACTTGGTGTACCTGCTGCCTTTCTACCCTAAGTTACATACTATATTATACTTCATTACTATTTACATTAACTGATTTTTTCACATATATATTGCCTTATTAGGTGCCGATTTGGTGACTGCCCTCCACCTCGGTCCCCTTCAGCTTCCCCTCCAGGGTGCCTTCCTCTCTCCCCCCCCTTTCCCCTCAGTGGGAGCCCACCTTGCTCCACCTACAACTGTGAGTCCTTGTAGGCCCCCCCTCCACGTGCCTCGGAGGGATTTGGCGGAGAGCTGGCCCCCCCCAGTCTCGGTGGTACCCACTCAGGAACTTGTCTGTGGACTAATTCTGGCTCTGTATACCAACTAAACAGCACACTGCGAATAGGTAACTATAATTGGATGAAGATATATATATATTAATGTGAAAAATAGATTATTATTATGCCTTACTGCTATAATTGTTGTTACAGTTGCACCTTATTCTCTGAAGAAGACCCATTGAAGGGTTGAAACGCGTCAGAATACACCTGACCCACCAGTTAACCATTCATGTTAATTGTTTGTCATGTTCATTTGGTGCATACCCCATGTGCAGTTGCTTTCCATGTACACAATACCAGAGCCAATTTGTATTTTATAAATTTTATTCATTAAATATTTTTTTCTACTCATATATTACTTTGTTGAGCACTTCATTACCCGTTCCCATCCCTATGATATGACCACCTGATTGCTGCCTAAAAACCCCAACGGGGAACTCCCTTCTCTTTTTCCCTCTTCTCCTATTGGTCTTCAAATTTCGGCTGAGGTACATAAGAGGGTGTTCCTTGCTCTGTAATATACTCATTTTCAGTTGTAAACCATAAAAAACCTCAATTGGTTTTTCAATGGACACAAAGGTTTCCCTCGATAGCTCAATCCCTAAAGAACTCAGTGAGTCATAACCAATACCAAGAGCTGATAACACTGTGCTCTGCAATGGATCATCCATGTGGATGACTTCTTCAGATGTAAACACACTAAGACTGGAATCCTCCAAGGCATGGTGACACTCAAAAAAAATCTGTTCTTCTATGAACTGGACTAAAGTCTGACGCATATGACCTCTGACAAACCGATGTACTAAGCGGTTTTTCTTCCCTTTGGTGCTCTAGACGGAAATCATTACTTGTCAATTCTGTATTTCCAAGTTTCTTACTTTGTGATAGTTCAGACTCACAAGTATGGTGAAAATCTACCAAACCCAATGTAAGGTTTTCAGAAACTGAATCCTCGTCACTTTCTTGAACCAACTGTTTACTCGACAACTTGACAACTGCTATCGGACACATCATTAACTGAGCTAGACAACATTTCCTGTCTAGCAGCTACAATCACTTTTGAACTTATGTTTATGGCTAGTTGTTCAGCTATCTTTGCCTCATATTTCCCCAAAAATGTTTTAGTATTTGTTTCTTTGAAACCATCGACTATTGGACACGAATTCTCATATTCTTCATTCCTTTCAAGACATTTGGAAAAAGCATCCATTAAATTAGTACATTTAGCCTCTCTGACCACTTCAGTGATGGAGGTTTCACAACGTTCAGAGGGCTCACCTGCCATTACAGATTCTACACTTTGAAAAATAGATTTTACTTCCCGAGGAATCTTGGTAGTCAAGTCCAAAGCATTATCCTGCATTACTTGCTCTGACAGAACACTTTCTAAATACTGGGTTTCGCAGTATGTGACATTACCTTTATATTCAAATCCAATTTCAATAACATAAAAATTAATACACTGCTCTTCAACATGCAAATAATTCACAGAGGAAAAAATAGCTTCAGTCTGGGTGCATATTTCTTGCAACTCAGATTCCTCAATGACCCTGCTCTGCTGATCATCAATTATGGGAAAGTCATGAATATCACCTGCCTTACTACATTCACAAGGCTCAGTGGATATTGGACACACTTATTCTACATCATTTAGTGCAGTGTCAGAATTACGTTTTTCAGCTTTATTTCCATCAAGCAACTGACTGAGAACTGAGATGTGCAAACCCCTACTTCCTGCACTTCAGCCACTTCATTTGCCCTGAAGCGGTCAGGGATTTCACTTTCTAAATTACTTCCAGAAAATTCAGCTTCATTTTCCATAAAGTCCTTCAGATTTAGCTTTCTAAGAATTGCCTCCTCCTCATCGTCGTTATCTTCCACACATTCTTCATTATTTATTGTTAGTCCATTCTGAGTGTTGGCTGTTTCCATAGGACAATCATCAACTTTAACATCTTCATGTTCCGTTTCTGCTTTGGTAATCTTGGTGACACCAGTAACTCCTAACTTGGCAGAGTAGGCCCAAAAAAATGAACAGTGATCCATACAGCCCTGGCACACCATCTCATGAAACTCAACGTGCTCCGATGGAACTGCCCCTAGGTGCCGACCATGAAACCAGTCCTCACACACCACATACTGGATCATCTCATCCTCAGGATCGGGGTACGGTCTCTTACATGTGCAGTACATGCCTAAGAAATTGTCATTGTAATTATTAGCCAGGTTTTTCTTCTCTTTATCCGGATATAACTTGCACTCCAGCTGTTTAAATTTGGCATTTCCACAATCGCAGCGAAAGTTCCTCCTGGTGTAGAGCTCAAACAGGTCGTGGCCTTCATGACACTTGTATGCACAGGCCAGACATATCCCAGCAGGCTCCTTCTTATCCGGGGTGCAGGTACTGCAGGTGTACAACGCTTGTCTCTTCACATAACCCAGGGGGTAGGAGCACTTTTCGGAATCGCTCCCCGCCAGCACAGCAGACGCCTCATCCTGCAGGGCGTCATCCTCCTCCAGGACATCCAGCAGTGACAGGACCAGCTCTTCCTTTACTGCCATTTCCACCTTTACTTCCTCCTTAACTTCCTCCTCTTCATCTTCTGCACCACTTTCAACTTCTGCAAGCTCTTCGCTGTCAGAATCATCACATGGTAGAAGATGGAAATCCTCAAGCCAGGCCTAATTTTCTTCATTTTCTATGTTGGTGAAAGAACCGGAACAGAGAGCAACTGCTTCATTCATTAGGTCACTTTTCTCATTTTCAGGCATGAGCCTTTGTACAACTAAAAGATTCTTCATTTGGACCATCATCTTGACAGACACATTTTCCAGAACAGAGTCCTAGCAACTCATCCATAACCCCTGTAACGGATTGAACCGTGACAATCAGAGACTTTGGAAGGATGAGAGATACTTTTGTGCCAGGGACACTAAGAACTCCTGGGTCGAAGTCCACCCTGTGCCCTTGTAGGCGTAGGGTGGCTAACAGGATCATACTTCATGTATTACATGAAATGGGACATTAATAATAAATTCATATTGCAGGACTGGAATATTACAAGGGGTCCATTTTGACTTGAGACCAGGTTAACAAGACAGTGACTCATCCCTCTGTATAATAGGCTTTTAAAATGCTAAGTGGCCCAGCTTGTGAAAGACATTTCATTGTATAAAGGTGTTAATTTAGGTCTACTGCTATAGCTTTCTATTGACTGATAACACGGTGTAAAGCCTATTGATGCCCAGGTGTCAGAGACAGTACGTCTGTCTAGATATGTGGTTTGAGGTCAAGGCATTGTGTAAATGCCTTTTAGAATGTGATTGAGGTTCCTTATATATGTGTGAAGATTATCTGTGATTGTGTATTCTTCAAAAGGAATTGAAGTCTTTTGATGATGCGGTGCCCCAATGTCTAGCTACTGATTAGATAATTAGCCTCAGTGTGTGAATAAGGGGGTGGAGATTGCATTGTCCTGTGATTACCTGTAACATCTTGTACTGTATAAAAAGCTGAGAAGAAACCAATAAAGTGTTCATTCATTTTGAAACCAGTACCAGAGCTTGTGTCTCGGTTATTATGGGAAATGGAATGGATCGTGTATGCAGGATTGTCGCAGTGTGTCAGATAAGCTTGTCGTGGTTGGATGGAAGGTCGTAAACGGTGGTGACTATTACAACCTCTATCTTGGAGCCATTTGCATCAGGCTGGCTGGTGTTGGATTGTGATTTCTTAAACTTTCCTGAGCAGAGATCTAACAGTTTGCCCATATTTGCATCCATAGCATTCTCATCCATACTGTCCATCATAAGTCTTTGCTTGGCAGAGCTGTACTTGCTTCTGTTGCGTTTAGAAAACCATCAGCATGCATGACAACGATCTCTTCGTTGTAATCCTCAACACTCCAAAGTAAGCTTTCCTTGCAAGAATCGCTGAGCGTCTCCTCATCACTTAGTCTTGTATATGGACGGCATCCATGATCGCTGCTTTTACCGGAACACGGGGCCTTATAATCACTGTTGAACTTTGAAGGTTGTAATTTTTTTGGTGAGAGCTCTTTAGAAACCTCTATGTTCTCTTCACTACCAGACAGCTCTGACTTTGCTTTCTTTTTCTTCTTCTTTTTCTTTGACTTCAGACTCAATAAATCTTTGAACTTTTCTCTTACTTTTTCTTTAACACTTTCAGACAGCTTGTCTGGCTTGCGATGAGACTTCTGGATTAAGTTCTCCTTGCTTTTGTCTTTTAGGGACGGTCGGTGGGAATTTGAACTGTTTGTGGTGCGTCTTCTCTTTGAGCTTTGCTGACTGGCCTTTTCGTGAGCTAAAGAGCCTCTTGTCTGCATATGCCTCGTGACAAGACTCTGATCTTGCTGTGACCTGTCAACGCCATGGAAATACTTTATATGGTAATGCAGCAATTTGGCTTTGCGAAAAAATTTGGAGCAATCCAAAATTTTGCCTTTAAACTTGTTGGGATTCAGTTCCAAGGTAACAGCTTTGGTAGCTGGATCATCAAGTTTCTTCAAAGTATTTGCTAAAGGTTCTCTACTGTATTTAGCAGAACTGTTAGACCGTTGATTCAGCTTCATAGGAGCTGCTACTGCGGGGACAGCCGGGACCTCCTCAGCATCTTCTTGTACATGAGGGTCTTTCTCTTCTGGTTTGGTCTTGTCTGGTTTGACCTCTGGAACGCCATTCACAACATTGGATTCAACAGGCTCTACAGACTCTTCTACTACTAATGGCAGCTCCTTTACTTTGGGAGTTTCAGGCTCTGCCAGGGCACACTCCTTTGGCTTCACTTCTTGTTCCTCTGGTGAAGTACTACACTCCGGTGATGATTCCGTTTCAACAACAGATGTGGTAACCTCCATAGCATTATGGTCCTCTGGATTCTCAATCAGAGAGGGCTTGCTATCCTTTTCCTCTGTTCTCTCAAATAGTTTCACGATGGCCTCCATTTGCTGCTGGTGTCTCCGTTCCCAACCTGCCATTCATTTTCGGTGAGCTGCAAGGCTCTCTTGGTGAGCCTGTTGTTGAGCTGCAAGGCTCTCTTGGTGAGCCTGTTGTTGAGCTGCAAGGCTCTCTTGGTGAGCCTGTTGTTGAGCTTCAAAACTTGCATTGGTCTGCTGTTGATTTGCATTTGCTATAATCAGCTGTTTCAGCATCTCCTCCATTTTGGGTTTACTTTAACTGCCGCGGCACTCCACCATGTGTGAGGGATTAACTCGGTAGCGGGTGTGTGTGACCCCCTGGATGGGTTCACTACACGCTGAACTGTACAAAAAGGCAGTAGAGGATTGTTGAAAACAAATGATATGGTTTATTTTTCCATATTGCTGGATACACGTGCAAGCATCAAAACGGCATACACAAAACAAAACATAAAATAAACCCTTGCCACTTGGGGCGTCTACATTCCCAACACAGGAACCTACCTATGGAGTCTGGCACAGCCTACTGCTGGGCAGACACTGCTGGTCCTACAGCAGAAAACAACAAAAAAAGTCTCTGATATTTCTCACACAGAAATATCCATCAGCACCTCACCTCTTCAGAAGTGCTTGTGACTGCTCCTTCACTCCCAAGGCCTCAGGATCCAGCAATCAGTCGTCATCCTTAGGCTGTCTTTATAGGGCTTTGTGAGGTGAGAATTCTATTGCGCTACTGCGAGTGTTGGAATGTAACAAATATCAAAGTGGATAAATGTGAACTAAAGCCGCTATATCTAAAGGTAACACAACCGCTAATGGATAAATAATATAAAGTGATAAGCGCTAAAGTGTATGTGTAAAGTGCACAAAAAATAGAAAAATAGGTAATAAATCAAATAAAACAAAGTGCTGTTCTGGTGGGTGGTAGAGCAGACTGTCACGATAAGTGTAAGTGGAGCCCACCCGGATGTGGGTGAATGAACAGTTAATGACAATAGTGAGAGTCTATGATGAAAAGGCACGATGGGTCAAAGGTGACTGATGGGTCTTCTATAAGGGGTGAACACATCCGATAAATGGTCTCATATTGCCCTTACCTTAAGGTAGTGGTAACAGTGCAACAGGAGGGCAAAGCTGGTTCCTTCTATTGTGGTATCTGTAGGGCTCCTTGGTGCTGTGTTTGTTGAATGGTCATCCGTGGTGTAGATCCTCGAATCTAGCAGCTCATGAACGCGGGTCAGAGCGTGGGATAAATAACACCAAATAGTGAAGCCCGTTTGAGAAGAGGGGGGTTTAATGTGGCGTCAACGTGATGTGGTGTCAACGTCACCGCCGCGTCACCGCCGCGTCACCGCGCCGTCCGGCGGCGGGGAATTTGATCCGATTGTGTGTACACGCCATCTGATCAAACTCCCGATCGGACATATCCGATGGAAATGGTCCGCGGACCGTTTTCATCGGATATGTCCGATCGTGTGTACGAGGCCTAAAAGACGCCAAACAGATGAATGACAGAGCACGGCGAATACAAACGCCGTCTTACGTCTGCTAGCCTCCGGTTGGCTGTGAGTGTCACGTGGTCGCACTTCCAAGTCACAAAATATTCAGCTATCCGGCTATGACTTTTCAGATTGAAATCTTTTATAGTTTTTGTGAAAAAGCAATTTACGTTTAGTGATTTTTTCAGAAAATTTTATCGATTACACTGCTTGTCTATGGAGAGCTGCTAGAGTGAGTCATGTGACAATTACAGTGTGAGTTTTGAAAAAACTCGGATTATCTATAAAAAAGGGGGAACAAATTGCTCTCACGCCCACAAGATCTACTTGTCATACAAAATTTATATATCAAATTGTAGGTATTTTTGTCTGCTTTCAGGCAATGTGATCAGTTTTGTGATGTGCATTTTACTTTTCGTTGCTGGAGCTTCTAAAAGACAAGAGTTCCAAGATTTCTCCCATAGGCCTTCATTATAACGCGCTTTTAAAATTTGTTAGTAAGACACACAATTACACTCTTTTCTAAATCGCTGACATGGCCACATTTTTAAGTTTATCAACATAAATTTCATATCGATGCGTTCACAAGGGTCTTGTCTTTAAAGCGGTGAAGTTGCTGTATCGATCGCATGTACGGTTGTGGATTTATTAAGGTTTGTTTGAAGGGTTAGGTAACTCATTTGGTCTGTGAATAAAGGCATTTGTAATGGTATTTGTTTCCCTAAATAGCTTCCTTTACCTCAGTGCAATATTACCCTCACACACCTGGGGGGGGAGAGAAAACCTCTTGAGGGGGAGGGGTGACCAGGACACTAAATACTTTGCAGATAAGAGAAAGGAGCTGTGTGTTGTGTTAGTGGGCGTCCTGCTTACTCCCTCCCCCTCAAGAGGCTTTCTCCACACCAGGGAAAAAGCCTTGCATTACTGTGTGGAGTTACAGACAGAAGAACAGGAAGTGAGGGTTTCTCAGAAGAAATAAGGACATTTAAAAGCAAAATCAAAGGATGAGGTAAGTAAAGGAGGACTGCACAAAGGTAAAAGAAGCTATTTAGGGAAAATTATTGTACCTTTACAACACCTTTAATGATCAAATAGAGGCTTTATTAATACTGAAGGAACACTGCTTGTATGTCCTAAAGATAGTATAGTGGTTATGGTGAATGGCATTTGTGCGGGCTTAGCAATTCAGCTATTCAGCATTCCCACGTATTTTCCTCAGGAAATGCATTTTCTAGTTATTAGTGGGAATGCTTTAATAAGCATTCCCAGTATTGTTATTCGTTTTTTAGTGGGAATGCTTTAATAAGCATTCCCAGTATTGTTATTCATTTTTTATTATTAGTGGGAATGCTTTAATAAGCATTCACAGTATTGTTATTCGTTTTTTATTATTCTTAATTAGTGGGAATGCTTTAATAAGCATTCCCAGTATTGTTATTCGTTTTTTATTAGTGGGAATGCTTTAATAAGCATTCCCAGTATTGTTATTCGTTTTTTATTATTCTTATTAATTTTATTCCGTACGTTTTTTGGCTCTGCGTAACTTCGCCATACTTTCAGCGATTGAGACCATTCAACTTTTAAAATGTTCATCTCATTTAGCTAACGATGGGACTTCTTCAAGTTTTTTTGTGCTATTTATACTTTTTAAAATATTAAGCTTTTAGTCGCTTTTTTTTAACATTGAAGTCAATGAGAACATGCTTTTTCCTGCTTCAAAACTCATGCCGTTCAAAATGTATCTCCTCCTTCATACTTTCACTGACAGAAACCAAACAAACTTTACCACGGTCACAAAATATTCAGCTATCCGGCTATGACTTTTCAGATTGAAATCTTTTATAGTTTTTGTGAAAAAGCAATTTACGTTTAGTGATTTTTTCAGAAAATTTTATCGATTAAACAGTCTTCCTATGGACATGGCTCAGAGTGAGTCATGTGACCTTTAGAGTGTGAGTTTTGAAAAAACTCGGATTATCTATAAAAAGGGGGAACAAATTGCTCTCACGCCCACAAGATCTACTTGTCATACACAATTTATATATCAAATGGAAGGTATTTTTGTCTGCTTTCAGGCGATGTGATCAGTTTTGTGATGCGCATTTTACTTTTCGTTGCTGGAGCTTCTAAAGGACAAGAGTTCCAAATTTTTCCCCATAGACCTTCATTATAACCGACTTTTAAAATTTGTTAGTAAGACACACAAAGATACTCTTTTCTAAATCGCTGACATGGCCACATTTTTAAGTTTATCAACATAAATTTCATATCGATGCGTTCACAAGAGTCTTGTCTTTTATACGGTGAAGTCGCTGTATCGATCGCATGTACGGTTGTGGATTTATTAAGGTTTGTTTGAAGGGTTATTTCACTTATTTTGTGTGTAGATAAAAAGCGTTTGTAATAGTAATTCTTTCCCTAAATAGCTTCCTTTACCTCAGTGCAATTATCCCCCTCACTCACCCGGGGGAGGGGAGAAAACCTCTTGAGGGGGGAGGGGCGACCAGGAAGTCAGGACGCTCTGTACTTTGCAGATAGAGAAAGGAGCTGTGTGTTAGTGGGCGTCCTGCTCACCCCCTCCCCCCTCAAGAGGCTTTCTCCACACCAGGGAAAAAGCCTTGCATTACTGTGTGGAGTTACAGACAGAAGAACAGGAAGTGAGGATTTCTCAGAAGAAATAAGGACATTTAAAAGCAAAATCAAAGGATGAGGTAAGTAAAGGAGGACTGCACAAGGGTAAAGGAAGTTATTTAGGGAAAATGATTTTACCTTTACAACACCTTTAATGATTAAAGAGAGGCTTTAGAAGTACTGAAGGAACACTGCTTGTATGTCCTTAAGATAGTATAGTGGTTATGGTGAATGGGATTTGTGCGGGCTTAGCAATTCAGCTATTCAGCATTCCCACGTATTTTCCTCAGGAAATGCATTTTCTAGTTATTCTTAATTTTAATTTTATCCTTTATTCCGTACGTTTTTTGGCTCTGCGTAACTTCGCCATACTTTCAGCGATTGAGACCATTGAACTTTTAAAATGTTCATCTCATTTAGCTAACGATGGGACTTCTTCAAGTTTTTTTGTGCTATTTATACTTTTTAAAATATTAAGCTTTTAGTCGCTTTTTTTTAACATTGAAGTCAATGAGAACATGCTTTTCCCTGCTTCAAAACTCATGCCGTTCAAAATGTATCTCCTCCTTCATACTTTCACTGACAGACACCAAACAAACTTTACCACGGTCACAAAATATTCAGCTATCCGGCTATGACTTTTCAGATCGAAATCTTTTATAGTTTTTGTGAAAAAGCACCTTACGTTTAGTGATTTTTTCAGAAAATGTTATCGATTAAACAGTCTTCCTATGGACATGGCTCAGAGTGAGTCATGTGACCTTTACAGTGTGAGTTTTGAAAAAACTCGGATTATCTAAAAAAAGGGGGAACAAATTGCTCTCACGCCCACAAGATCTACTTGTCATACACAATTTATATATCAAATGGAAGGTATTTTTGTCTGCTTTCAGGCGATGTGATCAGTTTTGTGATGCGCATTTTACTTTTCGTTGCTGGAGCTTCTAAAGGACAAGAGTTCCAAATTTTTCCCCATAGACCTTCATTATAACGCGCTTTTAAAATTTGTTAGTAAGACACACAAAGATACTCTTTTCTAAATCGCTGACATGGCCACATTTTTAAGTTTATCAACATAAATTTCATATCGATGCGTTCACAAGGGTCTTGTCTTTTATACGGTGAAGTCGCTGTATCGATCGCATGTACGGTTGTGGATTTATTAAGGTTTGTTTGAAGGGTTATTTCACTTATTTTGTGTGTAGATAAAAAGCGTTTGTAATGGTAATTCTTTCCCTAAATAGCTTCCTTTACCTCAGTGCAATTATCCCCTCACACACCTGGGGGGAGGGGAGAAAACCTCTTGAGGGGGGAGGGGCGACCAGGAAGTCAGGACGCTCTGTACTTTGCAGATAGAGAAAGGAGCTGTGTGTTAGTGGGCGTCCTGCTCACCCCTCCCCCCTCAAGAGGCTTTCTCCACACCAGAGAAAAAGCCTTGCACTACTGTGTGGAGTTACAGACAGAAGAACAGGAAGTGAGGATTTCTCAGAAGAAATAAGGACATTTAAAAGCAAAATCAAAGGATGAGGTAAGTAAAGGAGGACTGCACTAAGGTAAAGGAAGCTATTTAGGGAAAACGATTTTACCTTTACAACACCTTTAATGATTAAAGAGAGGCTTTATAAGTACTGAAGGAACACTGCTTGTATGTCCTAAAGATAGTATAGTGGTTATGGTGAATGGGATTTGTGCGGGCTTAGCAATTCAGATATTCAGCATTCCCACGTATTTTCCTCAGGAAATGCATTTTCTAGTTCTTAATTTTAATTTTAATTTTAATTTTATCCTTTATTCCGTACGTTTTTTGGCTCTGCGTAACTTCGCCATACTTTCAGCGATTGAGACCATTCAACTTTTAAAATGTTCATCTCATTTAGCTAACGATGGGACTTCTTCAAGTTTTTTTGTGCTATTTATACTTTTTAAAATATTAAGCTTTTAGTCGCTTTTTTTTAACATTGAAGTCAATGAGAACATGCTTTTCCCTGCTTCAAAACTCATGCCGTTCAAAATGTATCTCCTCCTTCATACTTTCACTGACAGACACCAAACAAACTTTACCACGGTCACAAAATATTCAGCTATCCGGCTATGACTTTTCAGATCGAAATCTTTTATAGTTTTTGTGAAAAAGCAATTTACGTTTAGTGATTTTTCAGAAAATTTTATCGATTAAACAGTCTTCCTATGGACATGGCTCAGAGTGAGTCATGTGACCTTTACAGTGTGAGTTTTGAAAAAACTCGGATTATCTAAAAAAAGGGGGAACAAATTGCTCTCACGCCCACAAGATCTACTTGTCATACACAATTTATATATCAAATGGAAGGTATTTTTGTCTGCTTTCAGGCGATGTGATCAGTTTTGTGATGCGCATTTTACTTTTCGTTGCTGGAGCTTCTAAAGGACAAGAGTTCCAAATTTTTCCCCATAGACCTTCATTATAACGCGCTTTTAAAATTTGTTAGTAAGACACACAAAGATACTCTTTTCTAAATCGCTGACATGGCCACATTTTTAAGTTTATCAACATAAATTTCATATCGATGCGTTCACAAGAGTCTTGTCTTTCAAACGGTGAAGTCGCTGTATCGATCGCATGTACGGTTGTGGATTTATTAAGGTTTGTTTGAAGGGTTATTTCACTTATTTTGTGTGTAGATAAAAAGCATTTGTAATGGTAATTCTTTCCCTAAATAGCTTCCTTTACCTCAGTGCAATATTCCCCCTCACACACCTGGGGGAGGGGAGAAAACCTCTTGAGGGGGAGGGGCGACCAGGAAGTCAGGACGCTCTGTACTTTGCAGATAGAGAAAGGAGCTGTGTGTTAGTGGGCGTCCTGCTCACCCCCTCCCCCCTCAAGAGGCTTTCTCCACACCAGGGAAAAAGCCTTGCACTACTGTGTGGAGTTACAGACAGAAGAACAGGAAGTGAGGATTTCTCAGAAGAAATAAGGACATTTAAAAGCAAAATCAAAGGATGAGGTAAGTAAAGGAGGACTGCACTAAGGTAAAGGAAGTTATTTAGGGAAAATAATTTTACCTTTACAACACCTTTAATGATTAAAGAGAGGCTTTATAAGTACTGAAGGAACACTGCTTATATGTCCTAAAGATAGTATAGTGGTTATGGTGAATGGGATTTGTGCGGGCTTAGCAATTCAGCTATTCAGCATTCCCACGTATTTTCCTCAGGAAATGCATTTTCTTTTTTTTCTTTTTAACAAAAAAGTTGTTTATTGATGCAAACATACAGAGTAATAAAACAGTTGCCAGACGGTAGTCATACATAAATCAACAGTTAGTGAAGCATTAGGTACAAGATAAAGACATATTAAGTTAACAGACAAGATGAACGTCCATGCATGGGCGCAAACCCCTGCATCAAATCCAGTAGCTGACCTTAGACAATCCATGCACTGTAGAACCCCAGCATACCTCACCACCCCCCACACCCGGGAACCCATATGACGGGAGCGATAGCAGTGAACCGGAGTTTACACTTTGGACGGGGCCAGTGACTCCCTTGAGGGCGAGAGGAAAGACCTCCATCACCTTACCACTGGGCAAGCATCCAGGAGGGTAGGTACCGGGCGGAGGAAGTGCGGGGGGGGGGGGGAGAGAGGCCCATACCATCAGACCTCAAGAAGTTCGCGATTCAGGCTACTACCGCAGTGAGACCCCACATGGCTCCCCATACATCCAGTCCCAGGGCCTGCGTGGGGCACCCAGGTCGTCTCGAGACACCGCCCATTAATCCAGCTCCAAAGTCTCAGCCCTCACCCAGGCCGCCCAGACTTTATCAAATTTCCCCGGACAGTTGCGACCCAGATAAGTGAGTTTGTACAGGGGAAGGGCCGCGTTAATCAATGCTCGCCATTGCCGCACCGTGGGGGGAGAGACCTCCTTCCATTTTAGCAATATTGCTTTCCTGGCATAGAAAGCAGCAAAAAAAATAAACAGTTTCTTGGCTTGGGTACCGGGCAGTGTGTCAACTACACCCAGGAGCAGCGGCAAGGGGTCGCAGGGTACACCTATCTTACTCACAGATTGAATCACCCTCACCACCCCCCGCCAGTAGGCTTGCAACGCAGGACACGACCAGACCACATGAAAGAACGAGCCCTCCTCTGCGCCACATCTTGGGCAGGAAGGACTCCGCTGCGGGTATATGTTGGCGAGGCGCTGGGGAGAGAAAAAGGCCCTGTGCAGGAATTTGAGTTGGATAAATCTATCCCTGGCCGACACCACCAGTGTAAGATATTGTTGTATCCCTTCCTCCCAGTCGTCATCGGCCAGCGCCGGGATATCCGCCTGCCAGACCGAGTACAACTGAGAGACCTTAGATGTATCTAGGCCCAGCAAAAGTGAGTATAGGGCGGACAGGGGCTTAGTCTCGTCCGCCGCACTCAACAAGCGTTCCACCCCTGTAGTCTCCAGCACCACCAGACCAGGGAACTGTGCACCAAAGGCATGACGCAGCTGAAGAAACCGAAAGAACATCTGGTTCGTCAGTCCCTTCCTCTGCTTCAGCTCATCGAAGGTGAGTAACCTGCCCGACGGGGCTATGTCCATCAGCGTCTTAACCTCATTCCGGGCCCACAGGGCTGGGTCAGGTATGGACTGAAAGTGCGGGAGACGCGGGTTCCCCCACAGCGGAGTACGCGGGGACCAATGGTCAGGGCCTTGAACCTTGGTCCTAACAACCTCCCACACCTTCAGGGTAGTCTTCATGGAGGGGGTAACCGCGGTACTAGACCTGGGCCCCCTGTGAATAAGGTTGCGAAGTTCGGAGTAAGATCCCAGAAGCGCAGCCTCCAAAGTAGCCGCCGGGTTGGCCGGCTCCTCCGAAAGCCACCACCTGAGTGTGACAAGGACTGCAGCCCAGTAGTACTTCTGGAAGCATGGCAGTGCCAGACCGCCCAGAGTAACCGGCAGCTGCAGGGTGGACCTGGCTATCCTAGGTGTACCTCCATTCCAGATGAAGGACGTGATCAGGGAGTCCAGTTTCTTAAAGAAGGTGTTGGGGATGGGGACGGGGGTCTGTCTAAAGATATAGAGAAACTTCGGCAGAATGGTCATCTTGACCAGATTGACCCTTCCAACCGGGGTAAGGGGCAGAGTCCTCCAAGCAGCACACCTCTGAGTCAGGAGGGACAAGACCGGGGTCAGGTTGAGGGGGATAAACTGCTTGAGGTCCCTATGTATCTCCACTCCCAGGTACCTAAACTGTGTGACCTGTCGCAAGGGGGTACCCGTTGGAATTATCGTCTCCGGTGCCTGGAGGGCGAAAACGACCGACTTCTCCCAGTTGATGCGGACGCCTGAAAATTTGCCAAACGTGTCAATGAGCTCAAGGGCAGCTCCGAGAGAACGTGAGGCATCCCGCATGTACAGCAGCGTGTCATCCGCGTACAGGGAGACTTTTTCCTGAATCGAGCCCATAGGGATACCGCACACCGCCGGGGAGGAGCGAAGGAGAATCGCCATAGGCTCAATAGCCAGCGCAAAAAGGCCCGGAGACAGCGGGCATCCCTGCCTCATGCCCCTGTGTAAACGAAAGGGTTGGAAAAGAGTCGACCCGGTACGGACCCTAGCAGAAGGCGCCCTATAGAGAGCCTGTACCCACGATACAAACCTAGGGCCGAAGCCGAACCGACGCAGGACCTCCCACAAGTACGACCACTCAAAAAAAAGCTTTTTCCGCGTCTAGGGAGGCCACCACGTCGGACTCGGCCAGGGCCCCCTGAGCCCCCAGCACTGTGTACAGTCTACGGAGGTTTATATCTGTTCCCTTCCCGGGCATGAAGCCGGTCTGGTCTTCATGCACCAAGGATAGAATGACCGAGTTCAAACGTCTGGCCAGAACTTTGGTGAGAATTTTAGCGTCTGCGTTGAGAAGCGAAATAGGCCTGTAGGATGCACACAGCTCGAGGTCCTTGCCTGGTTTGGGGATCACCACGATGACGGCCTCCGCCATAGAGGGAGGAAGGCCGCCATCTTTGAGAGATGCAACTACCATACCGTGAAGCCTGGGGGACAATACATCCCCATGTTCCTTATAAAATTCCGGGGGAAGGCCGTCCACCCCCGGGGTTTTCCCCACCTGCATTTCCCCCAGGGCCTGCTGCACTTCCTCGAGGGTGACTCCACTGTCTAGGTAAGCACGGGCCTCATCCGAAAGGCTCGGGAAGGTCATTTGCCCCAAAAAGGAGCCAAGCTCCTCACCCGTGTAGTCCACCCTGGACGAGTACAGCGTCCCATAGTAGGAGGCAAAGCACGCATTAATAGCCCCCGGATCAACCTCGACCACCCCGTTTGCGTTTTAAATCCTAGCAATAGTAGTGACGGGTTGTTGCTCTCTAGCCAGCCAGGCCAGGAGGCGTCCCGTCTTCTCCCCCTGCTCAAAGATGCGCTGTGACTGGGCCAACTGCCTCTTCCCCGCCTTGGCCACCCGGAGAAGCATAGCTTCCCGGTATGCCGACTGCATATCTGCATACGTGACAGGGTTCTGGGTAGCAATGTACTGTTTTTCTAACACTTGGGCTTTAGCCTCGGCCTCCTCCAGACAAATAGTGGCAGCCCCACGCTCTCGAGAGATAATAGCTTGGTAGCATCCCCGCATGAATGCCTTAAAAGCATCCCACCTATTGCCCACCTCCGTGGAATCCTCATTGTCCCCCCAAAACTCAGAGATGCGTTCGGGGATCTCCGCCGCCACACTCTCATCCGAGATCCAGTAGCGAGAAAGTCGCCACAGCCTCTCCGATGGGGGCGTTTGGGTTTGTAACCCAAGAAGCACGGGGGCATGATCCGAAATGCCCCTGGGGAGAATCTGTACCCTGCTGACCCTGGAAAGCATTCCTCCACTGACATACACCAAATCTATCCTGGACATAGCTCTATAGGAGGTGGATTGACACGTATAGGCTCTGTCATCTGGATGTTTCCAGCACCACACATCCGTAAGGCCATAAAGTGAAGCCCATCGCTGCAGTGGAGAGTCAGTGGCAGCATCAGATGACAGCCTATCCAGGGATGGGTTGGGAACCATGTTAAAGTCCCCCGCAATAATAATATTATCAGTGGGATAAGTGGCCATTATAGGGATCAGGGATTTCAGGAGAGATATCGTTGCTGGCGGCGGGACATATAAGCCCAGGATGAGCATTTCAACCGTATCCACCACAGCATGGAGGAGCACGTATTTGCCCTCGGGGTCCAGCTTAACGTCTAAAAGGGAGTAGGATAAGGACTTATGAATTAGTATGCTAACCCCCCTGGCATAAGTGGAATATGTAGCATGATAAGAGTGACCTATCTACTGCTTTCTTAAGCCCAGAGTCCTACGCCCCGTCAAGTGAGTCTCCTGGAGGATGCATATATGGGGAGCATATTTCTTAAGGTAGGCCATAACCAATGACCTCTTTATTTTATCATTGAGCCCGCGGACATTCCACGAGATTAACCCGATGGGAGCCATTGAGATCCTAGCATTACAGGGCAGTTAGAGCAATGATGATGAAGCCATCGTGAAGAAGGATACCCCACCGACCAAACATAGGCATTCACCTCAAAAGCGTTGGGCACCCAGCATAAACGCCCGAACCAGGCCGGGCAAGGCGTCCAAGGCAGCATATGGCATACATTAGTCTGGCAAATAAATCGGCAACTTATAGGAACAACAAACAAAAAGGAAAAAAACCTGAAAACAAAACAGAACCTCCCCCCCCCCACCCCGCACGCCCGGAAAAAAAGACTGGGGTGCTTTGTCCCCAAACCAACCCCATCAAACCGTAGGAAAGTCTCCTATGGGAGCGACTGGCACAGCGGCCCGACCTAAGGTGCCAGAAGAGCAAACACTCGGTCCAGCAATCCCCCTAGGAGAGGACCCCACCTCCCAAGCCCCATATGCATTACCGGGTAACATTGGATCCACCCAGAGCACATTGCTTCAAAAAATGAGCAGCATAGAGTAATCAAACTATAAAACATAAAACAGTTCACCTAGGCCTTGCTAGGGGCGCAGACTTAAACATTATAACGTTGCAGTTCCAGACCCGGGCATCAGCAGTTCCAGGAACCCGGGTCAAGCCCGGGTAAACCCCCTCAGGGCCCCCCATGTAACATCCAGCACCCAACCCAAAACCATCCCCATGACCCCCCCCTCGTGCACACCCCTTGCAGACCTGCAGTCCAGCTGGTGAGCGACAGAAATTATCGGGTGATGTCCACGAGTATCCACTGCGTCGGGTCTTGAAAGGTGACAAGCAGAGAAAAAACGGAGGAGGAGGGGGGGGGGAATGGCGGAGGGCAGGGGGCCAAACATTCCACAAACACAGAGGCACAGTCCTGCCCTCCCCTCCATGTGGCTTTTAACAAAGGGAGCAACGTTCCGGTGCAGCCACACAACAGAGATACAGTGAGCCAGGGGGGCCCAAGGCAGCAAGCAGTGTATTTACCGTTGTCGGGGGGCAAGGTGTCCAGCCAGTGTGAGGCATCTTCCGGAGATGTGAAGTAGTGGGTAGATTCGCCGTCGATGACCCTCAGTCGTGCAGGGAAAAGCATGCTGTATTTCAGGCCCCTGGCGCGGAGCAGTCCCTTGACATGATCAAATGTCCTGCGGAGCCTTTGGGTGTCCAGAGAGTAGTCAGGGAACATCATGAGCCGCGTGTTGTCAAAGCGGAGCTCTCCCACCCTCCTGGCCTCCCTCAAAGCCAGATCCCTGTCACGGAAGTTGAGCAGGCGAAAAATAAAAGTGCGCGGGGGGGCCCCAGGTGTGGCCCGGCCCGGTGGCATCCTATGGGCCCTTTCTACTACAAAGTGTGGGGAGAACTGGGCCTGCGGCAGTAGGTTCCGGAGCATCGTCTCAGTGAACACCGTCGGATCCTGGCCCTCTGCCCCCTCTGGGAGGCCGACAACCCTAAGGTTATTCCTTCTGCTGCGGTTCTCACTGTCCTCTGCCTGTGACTCCAAGGCCTTCACTCTAACCTGCAGGGTGTGTATGGAGGCCCGCTGGTCCCGGATGGAGTCTTCCGTGTCCCCCACTCGCCGTTCCGCCTCCCCCAGCCGCTCCCGTATGCCATCCAGGTCCCTCCGAAGGAGCCCAAAATCCAGCTGAAGAGTGTCTATTTTACCCGTGAGAGTGGCCTGGCATCCCTGAATCGCCAGCATGAGAGCCTGGAAGCGATCTTCCTCCGACGCATTCGCCGCGGGAGGCGGTGTCTGGGACGCCATGTGCGCGCGGCCTACAGGAGTCGGCGGCGGCCTCGGCAGGGGACTCGATTTAATTGCGGAGCCTCCTTTCCGTCCAGAGCCGGACTTGCCCCTACGCATACCGAGAGTCCCTGGTGTCAAACCGGGTGAAAAGCGGTGGTGGATCCCGCGGGTTAAGGGTGAAATAGGTCCCGGAGAGCGGAGCTCCTCTCACACACGTCCGCTCAAGCCGCCATCTTGCCACGCCCCCCCGGAAATGCATTTTCTAGTTATTCTTATGTCTTAATTTGTTTCCGTACGTTTTTTGGCTCTGCGTAACTTCGCCATACTTTCAGCGATTGAGACCATTCAACTTTTAAAATGTTCATCTCATTTAGCTAACGATGGGACTTCTTCAAGTTTTTTTGTGCTATTTATACTTTTTAAAATATTAAGCTTTTAGTCGCTTTTTTTTTAACATTGAAGTCAATGAGAACATGCTTTTTCCTGCTTCAAATCTCATGCCGTACAAAATGTATCTCCTCCTTCATACTTTCACTGACAGACACCAAACAAACTTTATCACGGTCACAAAATATTCAGCTATCCGGCTATGACTTTTCAGATTGAAATCTTTTATAGTTTTTGTGAAAAAGCAATTTACGTTTAGTGATTTTTTCAGAAAATGTTATCGATTACACTGCGTGTCTATGGAAAGCTGCTAGAGTGAGTCATGTGACCTTTACAGTGTGAGTTTTGAAAAAACTCTGATTATCTATAAAAAGGGGGAACAAATTGCTCTCACGCCCACAAGATCTACTTGTCATACACAATTTATATATCAAATGGTAGGTATTTTTGTCTGCTTTCAGGCAATGTGATCAGTTTTGTGATGCGCATTTTACTTTTCGTTGCTGGAGCTTCTAAAGGACAAGAGTTCCAAAATTTTTCCCATAGGCCTTCATTATAACGCGCTTTTAAAATTTGTTAGTAAGACAAACAATTACACTCTTTTCTAAATCGCTGACATGGCCACATTTTTAAGTTTATCAACATAAATTTCATATCGATGCGTTCACAAGGGTCTTGTCTTTACAGCGGTGAAGTCGCTGTATCGATCGCATGTACGGTTGAGGATTTATTAAGGTTTGTTTGAAGGGTTCGGTAACTCATTTGGTCTGTGAATTAAAGGCATTTGTAATGGTAATGCTGTCTCAGTGCAATATTCCCCCTCACACACCTGCTGTGGAGAAAACCTCTTGAGGGGGAGGGGTGACCAGGACACTCTCTACTTTGCAGATAAGAGAAAGGAGCTGTGTGTTAGTGGGCACCCTGCTCACTCCCTCCCCCCTCAAGAGGCTTTTTCCACACCAGGGAAAAAGCCTTGCATTACTGTGTGGAGTTACAGACAGAAGAACAGGAAATGAGGGTTTCTAAGAAGAAATAAGGACATTTAAAAGCAAAATCAAAGGATGAGGTAAGTAAAGGAGGACTGCACAAAGGTAAAAGAAGCTATTTAGGGAAAATTATTGTACCTTTACAACACCTTTAATTATCAAAAAGAGGCTTTATTAGTACTGAAGGAACACTGCTTGTATGTCCTAAAGATAGTATAGCGGTTTTGGTGAATGGCATTTGTGCGGGCTTAGCAATTCAGCTATTCAGCATTCCCACGTATTTTCCTCAGGAAATGCATTTTTAGTGGGAATGCTTTAATAAGCATTCCCAGTATTGTTATTCGTTTTTTATTATTAGTGGGAATGCTTTAATAAGCATTCCCAGTATTGTTATTCGTTTTTTATTAGTGGGAATGCTTTAATAAGCATTCCCAGTATTGTTATTCGTTTTTTATTATTAGTGGGAATGCTTTAATAAGCATTCCCAGTATTGTTATTCGTTTTTTATTATTCTTATTATTCCGTACGTTTTTTGGCTCTGCGTAACTTCGCCATACTTTCAGCGATTGAGACCATTCAACTTTTAAAATGTTCATCTCATTTAGCTAACGATGGGACTTCTTCAAGTTTTTTTGTGCTATTTATACTTTTTAAAATATTAAGCTTTTAGTCGCTTTTTTTTAACATTGAAGTCAATGAGAACATGCTTTTTCCTGCTTCAAAACTCATGCCGTTCAAAATGTATCTCCTCCTTCATACTTTCACTGACAGACACCAAACAAACTTTACCACGGTCACAAAATATTCAGCTATCCGGCTATGACTTTTCAGATTGAAATCTTTTATAGTTTTTGTGAAAAAGCAATTTACGTTTAGTGATTTTTTCAGAAAATTTTATCGATTAACCACTTAAGGACCGCCTCCTGCAGATTTACGTCGGCAGAATGGCACGGCTGGGCACATCAACGTATATATACGTTGGTTTTAGTACCCAGCCGTGGGTCGCGGGCGCGCGCCCGCGGGCGCGCGCCCGCGACCCGGTCCGAAGCTCCAGGACCGGGACCGCGGGATTCGCGGACCCGATCGCCGCTGCAGTGCGGCGATCCGTCCCTGGAGCGGAAGAACGGGGAGAGCCGTGTGTACACACGGCTTCCCCGTGCTTCTCTGTGGCCGGAGCATCGATCGCGTCATCCCTGTAATAGGGGGACGCGATCGATGATGTCACACCTACAGCCACACCCCCCTACAGTAGTAAACACACACATTAGGGCACACATTCCCTACAGCGCCACCTGTGGTTAACTCCCAAACGGCAACTGTCATTTCAACAGTAAACAATGCAATTTAAATGCATTTTTTGCTGTGAAAATGACAATTGTCCCAAAAATGTGTAAAAATTGTCCGAAGTGTCCGCCATAATGTCGCAGTCACGAAAAAAATCGCTGATCGCCGCTATTAGTAGTAAAAAAAAAAATAATTAATAAAAATGCAATAAAACTATCCCTTATTTTGTAAACGCTATAAATTTTGCGAAAACCAACCGATAAACGCTTATTGCGATTTTTTTTACCAAAAATATGTAGAAGAATACGTATCGGCCTAAACTGAGGAAAAAAAATGTTTTTTTATATATTTTTGGGGGATATTTATTATAGCAAAAAGTAAAAAATATTGCATTTTTTTTTAAATTGTCGCTCTATTTTTGTTTATAGCGCAAAAAATAAAAACCGCAGAGGTGATCAAATACCACCAAAAGAAAGCTCTATTTGTGGGAAAAAAAGGACGCAAATTTTGTTTGGGAGCCACGTCGCACGACCGCGCAATTGTCTGTTAAAGCGACGCAGTGCCGAATCGCAAAAACCCCTTGGGTCATTTGCCAGCGTATTGGTCCGGGTCTTAAGTGGTTAAACAGTCTTCCTATGGACATGGCTCAGAGTGAGTCATGTGACCTTTAGAGTGTGAGTTTTGAAAAAACTCGGATTATCTATAAAAAGGGGGAACAAATTGCTCTCACGCCCACAAGATCTACTTGTCATACACAATTTATATATCAAATGGAAGGTATTTTTGTCTGCTTTCAGGCGATGTGATCAGTTTTGTGATGCGCATTTTACTTTTCGTTGCTGGAGCTTCTAAAGGACAAGAGTTCCAAATTTTTCCCCATAGACCTTCATTATAACCGACTTTTAAAATTTGTTAGTAAGACACACAAAGATACTCTTTTCTAAATCGCTGACATGGCCACATTTTTAAGTTTATCAACATAAATTTCATATCGATGCGTTCACAGGAGTCTTGTCTTTTATACGGTGAAGTCGCTGTATCGATCGCATGTACGGTTGTGGATTTATTAAGGTTTGTTTGAAGGGTTATTTCACTTATTTTGTGTGTAGATAAAAAGCGTTTGTAATGGTAATTCTTTCCCTAAATAGCTTCCTTTACCTCAGTGCAATTATTCCCCTCACTCACCCGGGGGAGGGGAGAAAACCTCTTGAGGGGGGAGGGGCGACCAGGAAGTCAGGACGCTCTGTACTTTGCAGATAGAGAAAGGAGCTGTGTGTTAGTGGGCGTCTTGCTCACCCCCTCCCCCCTCAAGAGGCTTTCTCCACACCAGGGAAAAAGCCTTGCATTACTGTGTGGAGTTACAGACAGAAGAACAGGAAGTGAGGATTTCTCAGAAGAAATAAGGACATTTAAAAGCAAAATCAAAGGATGAGGTAAGTAAAGGAGGACTGCACAAAGGTAAAGGAAGTTATTTAGGGAAAATGATTTTACCTTTACAACACCTTTAATGATTAAAGAGAGGCTTTAGAAGTACTGAAGGAACACTGCTTGTATGTCCTAAAGATAGTATAGCGGTTATGGTGAATGGGATTTGTGCGGGCTTAGCAATTCAGCTATTCAGCATTCCCACGTATTTTCCTCAGGAAATGCATTTTCTAGTTCCGTACGTTTTTTGGCTCTGCGTAACTTCGCCATACTTTCAGCGATTGAGACCATTCAACTTTTAAAATGTTCATCTCATTCAGCTAACGATGGGACTTCTTCAAGTTTTTTTTGTGCTATTTATATTTTTTAAAATATTAAGCTTTTAGTCGCTTTTTTTTAACATTGAAGTCAATGAGAACATGCTTATTCCTGCTTAAAACGTACGTACGTGATTCAAAATGTAACTCCTCCTTCATACTTTCACTGACAGACACCAAACAAACTTTACCACGGTCACAAAATATTCAGCTATCCGGCTATGACTTTTCAGATTGAAATCTTTTATAGTTTTTGTGAAAAAGCAATTTACGTTTAGTGATTTTTTCAGAAAATTTTATCGATTACACTGCGTGTCTATGGAGCTGGCTTAGAGTGTGTCATGTGACCTTTAGAGTGTGAGTTTTGAAAAGAATCGTATTATCTATAAAAAAGGGGGAACAAATTGCTCTCACGCCCACAAGATCTACTTGTCATACACAATTTATATATCAAATGGAAGGTATTTTTGTCTGCTTTCAGGCAATGTGATCAGTTTTGTGATGCGCATTTTACTTTTCGTTGCTGGAGCTTCGAAAGGACAAGAGTTCCAACATTTCCCCATAGGCCTTCATTATAAACGTCATTTAATTTTTGCCAATAAAATGCACGACACTCTTTTCTAAATCGCTGACATGGCCACATTTTTAAGTTTATCAACATAAATTTCATATCGATGCGTTCACAAGGGTCTTGTCTTTTATACGGTGAAGTCGCTGTATCGATCGCATGTACGGTTGTGGATTTATTAAGGTTTGTTTGAAGGGTTATTTCACTTATTTTGTGTGTAGATAAAAAGCGTTTGTAATGGTAATTCTTTCCCTAAATAGCTTCCTTTACCTCAGTGCAATATTCCCCTCACACACCTGGGGGAGGGGAGAAAACCTCTTAAAGGGGGGAGGGGCGACCAGGACACTCTCTACTTTGCAGATAAAGGAGCTGTGGGTTAGTGGGCGTCCTGCTCACCCCCTCAAGAGGCTTTCTTCACACCAGGGAAAAAGCCTTGCATTACTGTGTGGAGTTACAGACAGAAGAACAGGAAGTGAGGGTTTTTCAGAAGAAATAAGGACATTTAAAAGCAAAATCAAAGGATGAGATAAGTAAAGGAGGACTGCACTAAGGTAAAGGAAGCTATTTAGGGAAAATTATTTTACCTTTACAACACCTTTAATGATCAGAGAGGCTTTATAAGTACTGAAGGAACACTGCTTGTATGTCCTAAAGATAGTGTAGTGGTTATGGTGAATGGCATTTGAGCGGGCTTAGCAATTCAGCATTCCCACGTATTTTCCTCAGGAAATGCATTTTCTAGTTAATTTTAATTTTATTCCGTACGTTTTTTGGCTCTGCGTAACTTCGCCATACTTTCAGCGATTGAGACCATTCAACTTTTAAAATGTTCATCTCATTCAGCTAACGATGGGACTTCTTCAAGTTTTTTTGTGCTATTTATACTTTTTAAAATATTAAGCTTTTAGTCGCTTTTTTTAACATTGAAGTCAATGAGAACATGCTTTTCCCTGCTTCAAAACTCATGCCGTTCAAAATGTATCTCCTCCTTCATACTTTCACCGACAGACACCAAACAAACTTTACCACGGTCACAAAATATTCAGCTATCCGGCTATGACTTTTCAGATTGAAATCTTTTATAGTTTTTGTGAAAAAGCAATTTACGTTTAGTGATTTTTTCAGAAAATTTTATCGATTAAACAGTCTTTCTATGGAGACATGCTAGAGTGAGTCATGTGACCTTTAGAGTGTGAGTTTTGAAAAAACTCGGATTATCTATAAAAAGGGGGAACAAATTGCTCTCACGCCCACAAGATCTACTTGTCATACACAATTTATATATGAAATGGAAGGTATTTTTGTCTGCTTTCAGGCGATGTGATCAGTTTTGTGATGCGCATTTTACTTTTCATTGCTGGAGCTTCTAAAGGACAAGAGTTCCAAATTTTTCCCCATAGACCTTCATTATAACCGACTTTTAAAATTTGTTAGTAAGACACACAAAGATACTCTTTTCTAAATCGCTGACATGGCCACATTTTTAAGTTTATCAACATAAATTTCATATCGATGCGTTCACAAGGGTCTTGTCTTTTATACGGTGAAGTCGCTGTATCGATCGCATGTACGGTTGTGGATTTATTAAGGTTTGTTTGAAGGGTTATTTCACTTATTTTGTGTGTAGATAAAAGCGTTTGTAATGGTAATTCTTTCCCTAAATAGCTTTCTTTACCTCAGTGCAATTATCCCCCTCACTCACCCGGGGGAGGGGAGAAAACCTCTTGAGGGGGGAGGGGCGACCAGGAAGTCAGGACGCTCTGTACTTTGCAGATAGAGAAAGGAGCTGTGTGTTAGTGGGCATCCTGCTCACCCCCTCTCCCCTCAAGAGGCTTTCTCCACACCAGGGAAAAAGCCTTGCACTACTGTGTGGAGTTCCAGACAGAAGAACAGGAAGTGAGGATTTCTCAGAAGAAATAAGGACATTTAAAAGCAAAATCAAAGGATGAGGTAAGTAAAGGAGGACTGCACAAAGGTAAAGGAAGTTATTTAGGGAAAATGATTTTACCTTTACAACACCTTTAATGATTAAAGAGAGGCTTTAGAAGTACTGAAGGAACACTGCTTGTATGTCCTAAAGATAGTATAGCGGTTATGGTGAATGGGATTTGTGCGGGCTTAGCAATTCAGCTATTCAGCATTCCCACGTATTTTCCTCAGGAAATGCATTTTCTAGTTAGTGGGAATGCTTTAATAAGCATTCCCAGTATTGTTATTCGTTTTTTATTATTCTTATTATTCCGTACGTTTTTTGGCTCTGCGTAACTTCGCCATACTTTCAGCGATTGAGACCATTCAACTTTTAAAATGTTCATCTCATTCAGCTAACGATGGGACTTCTTCAAGTTTTTTTGTGCTATTTATACTTTTTAAAATATTAAGCTTTTAGTCGCTTTTTTTTAACATTGAAGTCAATGAGAACGTGCTTATTCCTGCTTAAAAACATACCCGATTCAAAATGTATCTCCTCCTTCATACTTTCACTGACAGACACCAAACAAAGTTTACCACGGTCACAAAATATTCAGCTATCCGGCTATGACTTTTCAGATTGAAATCTTTTATAGTTTTTGTGAAAAGCAATTTACGTTTAGTGATTTTTTCAGAAAATGTTATCGATTACACTGCGTGTCTATGGACCTGGCTTAGAGTGTGTCATGTGACCTTTAGAGTGTGAGTTTTGAAAAGAATCGTATTATCTATAAAAAAGGGGGAACAAATTGCTCTCACGCCCACAAGATCTACTTGTCATACACAATTTATATATCAAATGGAAGGTATTTTTGTCTGCTTTCAGGCAATGTGATCAGTTTTGTGATGCGCATTTTACTTTTCGTTGCTGGAGCTTCTAAAGGACAAGAGTTCCAAATTTTTCCCCATAGGCCTTCATTATAACCGACACAGCCCCAAATCCACAATGGCTCAAAAGTGATATGGTCCAGAAATATTTAGACAGAATAAAGGTGGATAAAGCACCTGGACCAGATGGCATCCACCCACGGATCCTAAAAGAATTGAGCTCTGAAATTTCAAAGCCACTGTATCTAATATTTAGGGACTCATTAATGACAGGAATAGTACCACTGGATTGGCATAAAGCCAATGTGGTGCCCATATTTAAAAAGGGAACAAAGTCTTTACCTAGTAACTATAGACCTGTTAGTTTAACTTCTATAGTTGGAAAGATACTGGAACGTTTAATAAAAGACCACGTGGATGAGTTCTTGCTGGAAACAAACTATTTAAGCAGCAGACAGCATGGATTCATGAAGGACAGAAGTTGTCAGACAAACCTGATTTCCTTTTATGAAGAGGTAAGTAAAACCCTGGACAGAGGCGTGGCAGTGGACGTGGTATACTTGGATTTTGCAAAAGCGTTCGATACAGTTCCCCACACACGGCTCATGTGTAAGGTAAGGTCTACAGGATTAGATATATCAGTTTGTAAATGGATAGAAAACTGGCTGAAAGACAGAATTCAGAGAGTTGTGGTTAATGATTCTTACTCTGAATGGTCCAAGGTTATCAGCGGTGTACCCCAAGGTTCAGTGTTGGGTCCCTTACTTTTCAATATATTTATAAATGATATTGGGTCTGAGATCAAAAGTAACATTTCTGTTTTTGCAGATGACACCAAGCTATGCAGTGGAATAATGTCCTTGCAGGATGTCTCCAATTTACAAGCCGACCTCAATGCTCTGTCTAATTGGGCGACTAAGTGGCAGATGAGGTTTAATGTTGATAAATGTAAAGTTATGCACTTGGGGGCTAAGAATATTCATGCATCATACATGCTAGGGGGAGTACAACTGGGGGGATCTGTAGTGGAGAAGGATCTGGGTGTTTTAGTTGATCATAAGCTCAATAATGGCATGCAATGCCAAGCTGCGGTTTCCAAAGCGAGCAAAGTCCTTTCTTGTATTAAGAGAGGTATGGACTCCAGAGATAGAGATATCATTTTGCCCCTGTACAAATCATTAGTAAGACCTCATCTGGAATATGCAGTCCAGTTTTGGGCACCAGTTCTCAAAAAGGATATCGGAGAACTGGAGAAAGTGCAGAGAAGGGCAACCAAACTGATAAGAGGCATGGAGGAGCTCAGCTATGAGGAAAGATTAGAGGAACTGAATTTATTCACTCTTGAGAAGAGGAGAATAAGGGGGGATATGATCAACATGTACAAATACATAAGAGGTCCATATAGTGAACTTGGTGTTGAGTTATTCACTTTAAGGTCAACACTGAGGACAAGGGGGCACTCTTTACGTCTGGAGGAAAAGAGATTTCACCTCCAAATACGGAAAGGTTTCTTCACAGTAAGAGCTGTGAAAATGTGGAACAGACTCCCTCCAGAGGTGGTTCTGGCCAGCTCAGTAGATTGCTTTAAGAGAGGCCTGGATTCTTTCCTAAATGCACATAATATAACTGAGTACTAAGTTTTGTAGGTAAAGTTGGTCCGGGGTAAATCCGATTGCCTTTCGGGGGATCAGGAAGGAATTTTTTCCCCTCCGGTAGCAAATTGGATCATCGCTCTGCTGGGGTTTTTTGCCTTCCTCTGGATCAACTGTGGGTATGGAGTTGGGTGTATGGGAGGATGTACTGTGTTTTACTTTGTTTTATTTTTATTTATTTATTTTTATTTATTTTTATGGTTGAACTGGATGGACTTGTGTCTTTTTTCAACCTGACTAACTATGTAACTATGTATATGACACACAAAGATACTCTTTTCTAAATCGCTGACATGGCCACATTTTTAAGTTTATCAACATAAATTTCATATCGATGCGTTCACAAGGGTCTTGTCTTTTATACGGTGAAGTCGCTGTATCGATCGCATGTACGGTTGTGGATTTATTAAGGTTTGTTTGAAGGGTTATTTCACTTATTTTGTGTGTAGATAAAAAGCGTTTGTAATGGTAATTCTTTCCCTAAATAGCTACCTTTACCTCAGTGCAATTATCCCCTCACACACATGGGGGAGGGGAGAAAACCTCTTGAGGGGGAGGGGTGACCAGGAAGTCAGGGCGCGCTGTACTTTGCAGATAGAGAAAGGAGCTGTGTGTTAATGGGCGTCCTGCTCACCCCCTCCCCCCTCAAGAGGCTTTCTCCACACCAGGGAAAAAGCCTTGCATTACTGTGTGGAGTTACAGACAGAAGAACAGGAAGTGAGGATTTCTCAGAAGAAATAAGGACATTTAAAAGCAAAATCAAAGGATGAGGTAAGTAAAGGAGGACTGCACAAAGGTAAAGGAAGTTATTTAGGGAAAATGATTTTACCTTTACAACACCTTTAATGATTAAAGAGAGGCTTTAGAAGTACTGAAGGAACACTGCTTGTATGTCCTAAAGATAGTATAGCGGTTATGGTGAATGGGATTTGTGCGGGCTTAGCAATTCAGCTATTCAGCATTCCCACGTATTTTCCTCAGGAAATGCATTTTCTAGTTTTAATTTTATCCTTTATTCCGTAAGTTTTTTGGCTCTGCGTAACTTCGCCATACTTTCAGCGATTGAGACCATTCAACTTTTAAAATGTTCATCTCATTTAGCTAACGATGGGACTTCTTCAAGTTTTCTTGTGCTATTTATACTTTTTAAAATATTAAGCTTTTAGTCGCTTTTTTTTAACATTGAAGTCAATGAGAACATGCTTTTTCCTGCTTCAAAACTCATGCCGTTCAAAATGTATCTCCTCCTTCATACTTTCACTGACAGACACCAAACAAACTTTACCACGGTCACAAAATATTCAGCTATCCGGCTATGACTTTTCAGATTGAAATCTTTTATAGTTTTTGTGAAAATGCAATTTACGTTTAGTGATTTTTTCAGAAAATGTTATCGATTAAACAGTCTTCCTATGGACATGGCTCAGAGTGAGTCATGTGACCTTTACAGTGTGAGTTTTGAAAAAACTCGGATTATCTATAAAAAAGGGGGAACAAATTGCTCTCACGCCCACAAGATCTACTTGTCATACACAATTTATATATCAAATGGAAGGTATTTTTGTCTGCTTTCAGGCGATGTGATCAGTTTTGTGATGCGCATTTTACTTTTCGTTGCTGGAGCTTCTAAAGGACAAGAGTTCCAAATTTTTCCCCATAGGCCTTCATTATAACGCGCTTTTAAAATTTGTTAGTAAGACACACAAAGATACTCTTTTCTAAATCGCTGACATGGCCACATTTTTAAGTTTATCAACATAAATTTCATATCGATGCGTTCACAAGGGTCTTGTCTTTTATACGGTGAAGTCGCTGTATCGATCGCATGTACGGTTGTGGATTTATTAAGGTTTGTTTGAAGGGTTAGGTAACTCATTTGGTCTGTGAATACAGGTGTTTGTCATGGTAATTCTTTCCCTAAATAGCTTCCTTCACCTCAGTGCAATTATCCCCCTCACACACCTGGGGGAGGGGAGAAAACGTCTTGAGGGGGGAGGGGAGAAAACCTCTTGAGGGGGGAGGGGCGACCAGGACACTCTCTACTTGCAGATAAGAGAAAGGAGCTGTGTGTTAGTGGGCATCCTGCTCACCCCCTCCCCCCTCAAGAGGCTTTCTCCACACCACCTCTCCTGTCACTGGGCAGTCATATAAGGTCAGGTCTGGACTCGCCTTTGGATTCTCCTCAGCCTTCCTTCTGGATCTATTAAACTTCTCTCAGTCCATATTCTATTCTACCTCAGTAACTACTTTAAAGGACTAAAAAAAGTAAAAAAAAAAAATATGAAACACATAATCAGTGGGAAGAATGCCCCTTACATTGGTGGTCAGTGAGAAGAATTTTCCTTTACATTGGTGGTCAGTGGGAAGAATGTTCCCTACATTGGTGGTCAGTGGGAAGAATCTCCCTTACATTGGTGGTCAGTGAGAAGAATCTCCCTTACATTGGTGGTCAGTGGGACGAATGCTCCTAACATTGGTGGTCAGTGGGACGGATGTTCCTTACATTGGTGGTCAGTGGGAAGAATGTCCCTTACATTGGTGGTCAGTGGGAAGAATGTCCCTTACATTGGTGGTCAGTGGGAAGAATGTCCCTTACATTGGTGGTCAGTGGGAAGAATGTCCCTTACATTGGTGGTCAGTGGGAAGAATGTCCCTTACATTGGTGGTCAGTGGGAAGAATGTCCCTTACATTGGTGGTCAGTGGGAAGAATGTCCCTTACATTGGTGGTCAGTGGGAAGAATGTCCCTTACATTGGTGGTCAGTGGGAAGAATGTCCCTTACATTGGTGGTCAGTGGGAAGAATGTCCCTTACATTGGTGGTCAGTGGGAAGAATGTCCCTTTACATTGGTGATCAGTGGGAAGAATGTCCCTTACATTGGTGGTCAGTGAGAAGAATGTCCCTTACATTAGTGATTAGTGGGAAGAATGTCCCTTACATTGGTGGTCAGTGGGAAGGATCTCCCTTACATTGGTGGTCAGTGAGAAGAATCTCCCTTACATTGGTGGTCAGTGGGACGAATGCTCTTAACATTGATGGTCAGTGGGACGGATGTTCCTTACATTGGTGGTCAGTGGGAAGAATGTCCCTTACATTGATGGTCAGTGGGAAGAATGTCCCTTACATTGGTGGTCAGTGGGAAGAATGTCCCTTACATTGGAGATCAGTGGGAAGAATGTATCTTACATTGGTGATCTGTGGGAAGAATGTCCCTTACATTGGTGATCAGTGAGAAGAATGTCCCTTACATATGTGGTCAGTGAGAAGAATGTCCCTTGCATTGGTGATCAGTGAGAAGAATGTCCCTTACATTGGTGGTCAGTGGGAAGAATGTCTCTTACATTGGTGATCAGTGGGAAGAATGTCCCTTACATATGTGGTCAGTGAGAAGAATGTCCCTTGCATTGGTGATCAGTGAGAAGAATGTCCCTTGCATTGGTGGTCAGTGAGAAGAATGTCCCTTGCATTGGTGATCAGTGAGAAGAATGTCCCTTGCATTGGTGGTCAGTGGGAAGAATGCCCCTTACATTGGTGGTCAGTGGGAAGAATGTCCCTTGCATTGGTGATCAGTGAGAAGAATGTCCCTTACATTGGTGGTCAGTAGGGAGAATGTCCCTTACATTGGTGATCAGTGAGAAGAATGTCCCTTGCATTGGTGATCAGTGAGAAGAATCTCCCTTGCATTGGTGATCAGTGGGAAGAATGTCCCTTACGTTGGTGGTCAGTGAGAAAAATGTCCCTTACATTGGTGGTCAGTGAGAAGAATATTCCTTACATTGGTGATCAGTGGGAAGAATGTCCCTTACATTGGTGATCAGTGGGAAGAATGTCCCTTACATTGGTGGTCAGTGAGAAGAATGTCCCTTACATTGGTGGTCAGTGAGAATAATGTCCCTTACATTGGTGGTCAGTAAGAATAATGTCCCTTACATTGGTTGTCAGTGAGAAGAATGTCCCTTTACATTGGTGATCATTGAGAAGAATGTCCCTTACATTGGTGGTCAGTGGGAATAATGTGCCTTACATTGGTGGTCAGTGGGAATAATGTGCCTTACATTGGTGGTCAGTGGGAAGAATGTTCCTTATATTGGAATTCAGTGGGAAGAAAGTCCCTTACATTGGTGGTCAGTGGGAAGAATGTTCCTTATATTGGAATTCAGTGGGAAGAATGTCCCTTACATTGGGGGTCAGTGGGAAGAATGTCCCTTACATTGGTGGTCAGTGGGAAGAATGTCCCTTACATTGGTGGTCAGTGGGAAGAATGTCCCTTACATTGGTGGTCAGTGGGAAGAATGTCCCTTACATTGGTGGTCAGTGGGAAGAATGTCCCTTACATTGGGGGTCAGTGGGAAGAATGTCCCTTACATTGGTGGTCAGTGGGAAGAATGATCCTTACATTGGTCTTAACTTCGATAGGGTCTCCTATCTATACAGTGTGGGGCTGGTCCCCACCACCCACAAAATAAACAACAACGCAAACCTTTTTCTTGCAATGTCTTTAGAGAGCTCCTCACACTCAGGTTCCCTCCTCAGTGTCCCAAAACCAGAGAGCTCCCGTCTGATCTCTTCCTGGTTGTTTTTAAGGTCCACCTGACATTGAACTCCAGTGGACCCAAATATCCGGACCGGAACACAAGAGGCCGTAAAACCCGGCCCGGATTCCGGTTCAGCTTCTCAAAATAAAACGTATGCGTGGTGAAATATATCTATGGTCAAGTATCTCACCTCGCATACCGTCACAACATTTAAAATCAAAATCAAAGGATGAGGTAAGTAAAGGAGGACTGCACTAAGGTAAAGGAAGTTATTTAGGGAAAATTATTTTACCTTTACAACACCTTTAATGATTAAAGAGAGGCTTTATAAGTACTGAAGGAACACTGCTTGTATGTCCTAAAGATAGTATAGTGGTTATGGTGAATGGGATTTGTGCGGGCTTAGCATTCCAGCTATTCAGCATTCCCACGTATTTTCCTCAGGAAATGCATTTTCTAGTTCGTTTTTTATTATTCTTATTAGTGGGAATGCTTTAATAAGCATTCCCAGTATTGTTATTCGTTTTTTATTATTCTTAATTTTAATTTTATTCCGTACGTTTTTTGGCTCTGCGTAACTTCGCCATACTTTCAGCGATTGAGACCATTCAACTTTTAAAATGTTCATCTCATTTAGCTAACGATGGGACTTTTTTGTGCTATTTATACTTTTTAAATTATTAAGCTTTTAGTCGCTTTTTTTAACATTGAAGTCAATGAGAACATGCTAATTCCTGCTTAAAAACGTACGTGATTCAAAATGTATCTCCTCCTTCATACTTTCACTGACAGACACCAAACAAACTTTACCACGGTCACAAAATATTCAGCTATCCGGCTATGACTTTTCAGATTGAAATCTTTTATAGTTTTTGTGAAAAAGCAATTTACGTTTAGCGATTTTTTCAGAAAATTTTATCGATTAAACAGTCTTCCTATGGACATGGCTCAGAGTGAGTCATGTGACCTTTACAGTGTGAGTTTTGAAAAAACTCGGATTATCTATAAAAAAGGGGGAACAAATTGCTCTCACGCCCACAAGATCTACTTGTCATACACAATTTATATATCAAATGGAAGGTATTTTTGTCTGCTTTCAGGCAATGTGATCAGTTTTGTGATGCGCATTTTACTTTTCGTTGCTGGAGCTTCTAAAGGACAAGAGTTCCAAATTTTTCCCCATAGGCCTTCATTATAACGCGCTTTTAAAATTTGTTAGTAAGACACACAAAGATACTCTTTTCTAAATCGCTGACATGGCCACATTTTTAAGTTTATCAACATAAATTTAATATCGATGCGTTCACAAGGGTCTTGTCTTTTATACGGTGAAGTCGCTGTATCGATCGCATGTACGGTTGTGGATTTATTAGGGTTTGTTTGAAGGGTTATTTCACTTATTTTGTGTGTAGATAAAAAGCGTTTGTAATGGTAATTCTTTCCCTAAATAGCTTCCTTTACCTCAGTGCAATTATCCCCCTCACTCACCCGGGGGAGGGGAGAAAACCTCTTGAGGGGGGAGGGGCGACCAGGAAGTCAGGACGCTCTGTACTTTGCAGATAGAGAAAGGAGCTGTGTGTTAGTGGGCGTCCTGCTCACCCCCTCCCCCCTCAAGAGGCTTTCTCCACACCAGGGAAAAAGCCTTGCACTACTGTGTGGAGTTACAGACAGAAGAACAGGAAGTGAGGATTTCTCAGAAGAAATAAGGACATTTAAAAGCAAAATCAAAGGATGAGGTAAGTAAAGGAGGACTGCACTAAGGTGAAGGAAGTTATTTAGGGAAAATGATTTTACCTTTACAACACCTTTAATGATCAAAGAGAGGCTTTATAAGTACTGAAGGAACACTGCTTGTATGTCCTAAAGATAGTATAGTGGTTATGGTGAATGGGATTTGTGCGGGCTTAGCAATTCAGCTATTCAGCATTCCCACGTATTTTCCTCAGGAAATGCATTTTCTAGTTCTTAATTTTATTCCGTACGTTTTTTGGCTCTGCGTAACTTCACCATACTTTCAGCGATTGAGACCATTCAACTTTTAAAATGTTCATCTCATTTAGCTAACGATGGGACTTCTTCAAGTTTTTTTGTGCTATTTATACTTTTTAAAATATTAAGCTTTTAGTCGCTTTTTTTTAACATTGAAGTCAATGAGAACATGCTTTTTCCTGCTTAAAATCTCATGCGCTACAAAATGTATCTCCTCCATACTTTCACTGACAGACACCAAACAAACTTTACCATGGTCACAAAATATTCAGCTATCTGGCTATGACTTTTCAGATTGAAATCTTTTATAGTTTTTGTGAAAAAGCAATTTACGTTTAGTGATTTTTTCAGAAAATGTTATCGATTACACTGCGTGTCTATGGACCTGGCTTAGAGTGTGTCATGTGACCTTTAGAGTGTGAGTTTTGAAAAGAATCGTATTATCTATAAAAAAGGGGGAACAAATTGCTCTCACGCCCACAAGATTTACTTGTCATACACAATTTATATATCAAATTGTAGGTATTTTTGTCTGCTTTCAGGCAATGTGATCAGTTTTGTGATGTGCATTTTACTTTTCGTTGCTGGAGCTTCTAAAGGACAAGAGTTCCAAAAAATTTCCCATAGGCCTTCATTATAACCGACTTTTAAAATTTCTTAGTAAGACACACAAAGATACTCTTTTCTAAATCGCTGACATGGCCACATTTTTAAGTTTATCAACATAAATTTCATATCGATGCGTTCACAAGGGTCTTGTCTTTAAAGCGGTGAAGTCGCTGTATCGATCGCATGTACGGTTGTGGATTTATTAAGGTTTGTTTGAAGGGTTGGGTAACTCATTTGGTCTGTGAATAAAGGCATTTGTAATGGTATTTGTTTCCCTAAATAGCTTCTTTTACCTCAGTGCAATATTCCCCTCACACACCTGGGGGGGGGGAGAAAACCTCTTGAGGGGGGAGGGGCGACTAGGACACTCTCTACTTTGCAGAGAAGAGAAAGGAGCTGTGTGTTAGTGGGCGTCCTGCTCACTCCCTCCCCCCTAAAGAGGCTTTCTCCACACCAGGGAAAAAGCCTTGCATTACTATGTGGAGTTACAGACAGAAGAACAGGAAGTGAGGGTTTCTCAGAGGAAATAAGGACATTTAAAAGCAAAATCAAAGGATGAGGTAAGTAAAGGAGGACTGCACAAAGGTAAAAGAAGCTATTTAGGGAAAATTATTGTACCTTTACAACACCTTTAATGATCAAATAGAGGCTTTATTAGTACTGAAGGAATGTCTTGTATGTCCTAAAGATAGTATAGTGGTTATGGTGAATGGCATTTGTGCGGGCTTAGCAATTCAGCTATTCAGCATTCCCACGTATTTTCCTCAGGAAATGCATTTTCTAGTTAACATATAGATCAATGTATTGATGTTTACACATCTCACTATCTGTGGCGCGGCTATCTTTTTTCTTTGTTGTTCTACTGTTTATCACACGCCAGCTTCAGCCTGTTTGTTGTAGGGGGAGGTTTATTACAGCGCGTTTTTTTGTTTTTAGTGTTCCTGTCATGAGCAGCCCTGTCCACCAGATGGCAGTAGCGGGACATCGGCGCGCACCCGCGCATCGGCGCGCACGGGCGCCCGCAATCGCCGCACCGTAACGCGCGCGGGCACGCGCACCGGCGGTGGCGGCGCGCGGGCACGTGAGGACGCCGCTCTGGCGCCAAACTAAGGTTTAAAAGGGTCATGAGCCCTACACCTCTTGCTGTCCAGTCTACAGCGTTACCGTGACTACCAAGTACCCTACTCTTACCTGAACCTGTTCCTGACCCGGCTTGTACCTGTTCCTCCTTGCCTTCCGCCTGCCTTGACCACGGCTTGTTTGACCATCCGCCTGCCTGACCCTCTGTACCTTCTGCTGCCCGCCTGTTGCCGACCCGGCCTGAACATTACCACTGTCTTGCCTGCTACGCCTGTGCCTGATCCTCTACCGGTCGGCGGACCCATCTGCTGGGACTTGCATCTGCCGTACTACAGTACACCTCCCCCACTCCTGCTGCTTCTATTGTTCCAGTGCCTCTACCTGCCATCCACAGCCGACAGTCGCACCTGCTTCTCTACACAGCCCGGGATCCACAGAAGCTCCTCCCAGCCCAGCACCTGCGCTGCAACCGGCGCTTGTGCGACTCTGCATCCCTGAACCCCCTGTCTGCTCTATCAGGGGTCTCGGGATCAGAGGAGCAAGGGCAGCCACTCCTTGCACGCCAGGCTCATCCATCAGGTACGTGACAGTACTGGACAGCCATGTCTGAGCCTGCGCAAGGAGTGGATCCTATGTAGGAACTATGCCGGCATCTTGATGGACTAACTCAGGCAGTCCGAACCCTGCAAGAGGGTTATACACGATTGGAGAACCGCGTCCAGGCCTTATCTGCTCCAGCTTCCACCTCTGCTGCCACAGGCAACCCTGCTACGCCTTCGGTGATCATGATGCCAACAGAGCCCAGGGTCCCCTTACCAGAGAGGTTCTCCGGGGAACGGAGTAAATACCGAGCTTTCCAAAACGCCTGCGAACTTTTCTTTGCATTGCAGCTTCGGACCTTCTCTCTGGAGGCCACTAAGTTGGGCTTTGTGATCTCGCTCTTATCCGGAGAACCACAGGCCTGGGCCCATCGTCTCCTGGAACAAAAGGACGTTTCCCTTGATACCCTAGACACCTTCTTCCAGGCCATGTCCTTGTTGTACCAGGATCCACATTAGGTTGCCACTGCAGAGGCCGTCCTACATGCTCTTCAACAAGGTCGCAGGCCAGCGGAGGACTATGTGTCTGAGTTCCGGAGATGGAGCTCAGACACCAACTGGAACGATGCGGCCCTTTGCTATCAGTTCCGCCTGGGCCTGTCGGAGTCCCTCAAGGACGAACTGGCTCGGGTAGGCGTCCCGGGAACTTTAGACCCCCTAATTAACTTGACGATCCTGATTGATAGGCGCCTCAGAGAGCGCCGGTCTGAACGGGCCAGCGGTCCATCCCGCCCAGTCTGGATGCTGCCGCGAGTGCCCTCCTTTTCCAACCCGGCTCCACAGGTCCCAACGACTTCCCCTTCACCAGACACACCGGAACCCATGCAGTTGGGGCTCCTTCGTCCGTCCCTTACTCCAGAGGAGTGCCAGCGTCGAAGAGTCAACAATCTCTGCCTGTATTGTGGGGAGCCCGGGCACTTTGTGAGGTCCTGTCCGGTGAAGCTTCGTAAGTGTTCCTTCCTGTCATCTGTCCATGTACCCGCTGCCCCCAAGAATTATTCTACTCATCTGGCTGTCTCCATTGTTTTTCAGCTTCCCGGAAGGAATATTCCGGCCAACGCCATTATTGATTCGGGAGCCTGCAGTTGTTTCCTGGACCAGTCTTTCGCCACCCGACACCTAATTCCTCTGCGTCCTAAGGCTATTGGACTTTCTGTACATCTTGTCGACGGATCTGCCTTAAGGTCCGGGCCGGTTACCCAAGAAACTCTGCCTTTGGCCACAACAATTGCCAACACTCACCATGAACTGCTGTGCCTGGATGTTATCGAGTCCCCCATGTTCCCCATTATCCTAGGCATGCCATGGCTACAAGCCCACAACCCGCAAATCAACTGGGTCACGGGGGAAATTATTCTCAGCTCTCCTTACTGCCGCCAACATTGCCTACAAGTGTCATCGTCCTCGTCCCCTCTGCTCTGTATGGACTCTGATGTTGAAACCCACCAAGCCGTCCCCAGTGTTTATCATGACTTTTTGGATGTGTTCAGTAAGAAGGGGGCTGAGACCCTTCCTCCACATAGGGCCTACGACTGCCCGATAGAGCTCCTTCCCGGAGCCGAAATTCCCTTCGGGCGGATCTTCCCCTTGACAGGACTTGAGCTCGAGACGTTAAAGACGTACATTGATGAAAATCTCAAAAAGGGGTTCATCCGCCCATCCACCTCTCCGGCTGGAGCCGGGATCTTTTTCGTGGAAAAAATAGACCATTCTCTCCGCCCTTGCGTGGACTATAGAGAATTGAACAAAGTGACTATTAAAAACCGGTACCCCCTCCCCTTGGTACCCAAGTTATTCCAGCGTTTGGGAGCTGCAGTGATTTTCCCGAAACTGGACCTCCGTGGGGCGTACAACCTAGTGCGTATTAGAGACGGAGATGAGTGGAAAACGGCCTTCCGCACTCGCTTCGGGCACTTCGAGTACCTTGTCATGCCCTTCGGGCTTTGTAACGCCCCTGCCACCTTCCAGCATTTCGTGAATGATATTTTCAGAGACTACCTTGACCTTTTTGTTATTGTTTATTTGGACGATATCCTCATTTTCTCCCCATCCGTAAGCAAGCATCGGGAACACGTCAAGTGTGTGCTCGGACGTCTTCGAGTGCACGGACTCTATGCTAAGCCCGAGAAGTGCGAGTTCAAGCGTCAAACCATACAGTTCTTGGGCCTTATAATCTCGGTGGGAGGCATTAAGATGGACCCTCAGAAAGTCACTGCAATTCTGGACTGGCAGGCACCCAAGGATAAGAAGGGGGTCCAACGCTTTGTTGGCTTTGCAAACTTTTATAGAAAATTCATCAGGGGGTTCTCCAGTATCATTGCCCCGATAACCAACCTGACCAAACAAACCAGTCGGTTCCAGTGGTCCCCGGAGGCCCAAGCAGCTTTTAAAGAAACTAAAGGACTTGTTCACCTCAGCATCTATCCTCAGACACCCCGATGCTAGCTTACACTACATCCTGGAGGTGGATGCATCAGAGATCGCAGTCGGAGCGGTCCTCTCCCAAAGACAGGGCCCCAAGGCCCTCTTACATCCTGTTGCTTTTTTTTCTCGCAAGTTGTCGGAACCAGAAAGGAATTACGGTGTGGGGGATCGGGAATTGCTGGCAATCAAGGCCGCTCTGGAGGAGTGGCGGTACCTCCTGGAAGGCGCAGCACACCCGATCCTGATCTACACCAATCACAGGAACCTGGAATACCTCAAAGCCGCTAAGAGACTGAAACCACGCCAGGCCAGGTGGGCATTGTTCTTCACCAGATTTTCGTTCCATATAACTTACAGACCTGGGTCGAAAAATTCCAAGCCTGACGCCTATTCCTGTATGTTTGGTGACCCGGAAAAACTTACCCCTCCGGATACTATCTTGTCATCTGGAAACTTCTTATTGCTGCAAGAGGATCTGTTATCCCAAATCAGGCAAGCCTCGTCTGGTATTTCCCCCGTACCTAGTTTGGATCTACAGTTGAGGGATGGTCTGCTGTGGCACCAGGACAAAATTTTCGTGCCGGAAGGCCTACGGGTTAGTGTTTTAAAGTTTTGCCATGACCATAAGCTGGCCGGCCACTTCGGGGTGCATAAGACGTCCGAACTGCTGCAGCGAACATTCTGGTGGCCCCAACTTTTAACGGACTGTAGGAAGTACATGGAGTCCTGTGTCACATGCATGCGGAACAAGGGGAGTAAATCAAGAGCCTGGGGTCTACTAAAGCCGTTGCCAGTACCAGAAAGACCTTGGAGGATGATCTCCATGGACTTTATTGTGGAGCTCCCCCTTTCCAGATGGCTTTACCACTATCTTCGTGGTGGTAGATAGACTTTCTAAAATGGCACACTTCCTGCCCATGAGAGGCACACCCTCTGCCCCCGAAACAGCGAGGATGTTCATTAACCACTTAAGGACCCTGCACTGTATATATACGTCCTCTTTTTAAAGATGGATATCTCGGTAACGGCAGCAGCTGCTGCCACAACCGAGATATCCATCTCTTCAATGCAGGGTCCTGTGTACAATAACGCTGAGCTGTGGCTGGATCTGTGACAAATGCAGTCACAGATCCAGCCATCCCTCAATCCATCCCAGCTCTGCAATCCCCTAGTACCCTGCAATCCCCAGTACCCAGCAATCCCCCAGTACCCAGCAATCCCCCAGTACCCAGCAATCCCCCAGTACCCCACAATACCCCAGTACCCAACAATACCCCAGTACCCAACAATACCCCAGTACCCAAAAATGCCCCAGTACCCAACAATACCCCAGTACCCAACAATACCCCACAATACCCCAGTACTCAACAATACCCCACAATACCCCAGTACCCAACAATACCCCAGTACCCAACAATACCCCACAATACCCCAGTACCCAACAATACCCAACAATACCCCAGTACCCAACAATACCCCAGTACCCAACAATACCCCAGTACCCAACAATACCCCACAATACCCCAGTACCCAACAATACCCCACAATACCCCAGTACCCAACAATACCCCAGTACCCAACAATACCCCAGTACCCAACAATACCCCACAATACCCCAGTACCCAACAATACCCCAGTACCCAACAATACCCCACAATACCCCAGTACCCAACAATACCCCAGTACCCAACAATACCCCAGTACCCAACAATACCCCAATACTCGGCAATACCCCAGTACTCGGCAATACCCCAGTACTCGGCAATGCCCCAGTACCCAACAATACCCCAGTACCCAACAATACCCCAGTACCCAACATACCCCACAATACCCCAGTACCCAACAATACCCCAATACTCAGCAATGCCCCAGTACTCAACAATACCCCAATACTCGGCAATACCCCAATACTCGGCAATACCCCAATACTCGGCAATACCCCAATACCCTGCATGATACTTTGCAATACCCCAATACTCTGCAATACCGCCTATGAGGATTTTTAAGTAGCGAAGTTTGGCGCCATTCCACGAGCGTGCGCAATTTTGAAGTGTGACATGTTGGGGATCTATTTACTCGGCGTAACTTCATCTTTCACATTTTGAAAAAAAATTGGGCTAACTTTACTGTTTTGTTTTGTTTTAAGCACAAAACAGTTTTTTTTTAAAAACACGCGTTCAATAAATTTCTGCGAAAATACCGTGCGAGATAAAAAGTTGTAACGACCGCCATTGTATTCTCTAGGGTCTTAGCTAAAAAAGCATATATAATGTTTTGGGGTTCTATGTAATTTTCTAGCAAATAAATTATGATTTTTCCATGTAGGAGAGAAATGTCAGAATTGGTGTGGGTGTTCCAGTACGCCTGATGGTGCTCCCTGCATGTTGGGCCTCTGTATGTGGCGACGCTGTGTAAAAGTCCCACACATGGGGTATCGCCATACTCGGGAGGAATAGCAGAATGTGTTTTGGGGTGTAATTTGTGGTATGCATATGCTGTGTGTGAGAAATAACCCACTAATATGACAGAAACAAGTTTTTTTTTTTTACAGAATTTTCAGTCGTTTTTCTTTTATAGCGCAAAAAATAAAAAACCCAGAGGTGATCAAATACCACCAAAAGAAAGCTCTATTTGTGTGAAAAAAGGGACAAAAATTTCAAATGGGTAGAATGTTGTATGACTGAGTAATTGTCATTCAAATTGTGAGAGCACCGAAAGCTGAAAATTGGTCTGGTTAGGAAGGGGGTTTAAGTGCCCAGTGGTCAAGTGGTTAAGGCTATTTAAAAAATGACATTTTCCTTTTTTTTTTTTTTCTTTTTAAGCCTAAATATGAGATCTGAGGTCTTTTTGACCCCAGATCTCATATTTAAGAGGACCTGTCATGCTTTTTTCTATTACAAGGGATGTTTACATTTCTTGTAATAGGAATAAAAGTGATCAATTATTATATTTATTTTTTTTTCAGTGTAAAAAATGTTAAAATAAATACAAATAAATAGGAAAACAAAAAAAATTTTTTTTTAAAGCGCCCCGTCCCGACGAGCTCGCGCGCAGAAGCGAACGCATACGCGAGTAGCGCCCGCATATGAAAACGGTGTTCAAACCACACAAGTGAGGTATCGCCGCGATCGTAAGAGCGAGAGCAATAATTCTAGCCCTAGACCCCCTCTGTATCTAAAAAAATGCAACCTATAGAATTTTTTAAATGTCGCCTATGGAGATTTTTAAGGGTAAAAGTTTGACGCCATGCTACGAGCGGGCGCAATTTCTAAACGTGACATGTTGGGTGTCATTTTACTCGGCGTAACATTATCTTTCACAATATATAAAAAAATTGGACCAAATTTATTGTTGTCTTATTTTTTAATTCAAAAAAGTGTATTTTTTCCAAAAAAAGTGCGCTTGTAAGACCGCTGCGCAAATACGGTGTGACAAAAAGTATTGCAATGACCACTATTTTATTCTCTAGGGTGTTAGAAAAAAATATATATATAATGTTTGGGGGTTTTAAGTAATTTTCTAGCAGAAAAAACTGTTTCAGTCTTGCAAACACCAAAACTGAAAAACACCCAAGGTCCTTAAGTGGTTAAAGAAATTGTGAGGCTCCACGGTGCAAATATTGTATCCGATCGGGGGGTACAATTTACTTCCAGGTTTTGGAGAGCACTCTGTGAGGCCCTCAAGATTGGTTTGTCATTCTCCTCAGCTTACCACCCGCAATCTAATGGCCAGACAGAGGGAACTAACCAGACACTTGAGCAATACTTGTTCTGTTTCTCCTCCTTCTCTCAAGAAGACTGGGCTTCCCTGTTGCCCTTAGCTGAGTTTGCGTACAATAACTCCATTCACTCCGCCACAAGACAATCCCCGTTCTACGCAAATTACGGCTTTCACCCATTGTTCTTGTCTAAATCTGTTCCGGAGTGCACGGTGCCTGCCGTCCAGGAAACCTTGGAATTTTTCAGCACAAACAATAAGATTCTGCAGGAAACTATGACCAGGACGCAGGAGTACAATAAGGAAATGTTTGACAGGAAAAGGAGGGGGAGCTTAATCTGGAAATTGGGGACCAAGTATGGCTCTCCACTCTAAATCTGAAACTGGCCTGCCCGTCAAAAAAACTGGGTCCTAGATTTGTGGGTCCCTTCCCCATCAAGAGGAAAATCAATAATGTGGCCTATGAACTGGAGCTACCAGAAACTTTCCGTATTCACCCTGTCTTTCACGTTGCACTTCTTAAACCTGACACTCCTGATCCCTTTCTCGGCCGAAATGTCGGGCCCCCTGAACCAGTTCTAGTCGACGGTGAAGAGGAGTTCGAGGTCGAATCCATTTTGGACTGCAGAAAGAGACGCAACCAGATCCAGTTCTTAGTTAAATGGAAAGGTTATGGGCCTGAGGACAATTCATGGGAACCAGAGTGTAACATTCACGCGGAAAGATTGGTCCAGACCTTTAAGGACGCCCATCCTCTCAAGTTGTCCCAGTTGGGCATCCGGAGGCTGCCCATTGGAAGGGGGCAATGTCATGAGCAGCCCTGTCCACGAGATGGCAGTAGCGGGACATCGGCGCGCGCACGGGCGCGTGCAATCGCGGCACCGTAACGCACGCGGGCACGCGCACCGGCGGCGCCGGCGCGTGGGCACGTGAGGACGCCGTTCTGGTGCCAAACTACGGTTTAAAAGGGTCCTGAGCCCTACACCTCTTGCTGTCCGGTCTACAGCGTTACCGTGACTACCAAGTACCCTACTTTTACCTGAACCTGTTCCTGACCCGGCTTGTACCTGTTCCTCCTTGCCTTCCGCCTGCCTTGACCACGGCTTGTTTGACCATCCGCCTGCCTGACCCTCTGTACCTTCTGCTGCCCGCCTGTTGCCGACCCGGCCTGAACATTACCACTGTCTTGCCTGCTACACCTGTGCCTGATCCTCTACCGGTCGGCAGACCCATCTGCTGGGACTTGCATCTGCCGTACTACAGTACACCTCCCCGCTCCTGCTGCTTCTATTGTTCCAGTGCCTCTACCTGCCATCCGCAGCCGACAGTCGCACCTGCTTCTCTACACAGCCCGGGATCCACAGAAGCTCCTCCCAGCTGCAACTGGCGCTTGTGCGACTCTGCATCCCTGAACCCCCTGTCTGCTCTATCAGGGGTCTCGGGATCAGAGGAGCAAGGGCAGCCACTCCTTGCACGCCGGGCTTATCCATCAGGTACGTGACAGTTCCTATCCTATACTATGTTGATGAAGGCCATGTTGGGCCTTGGAATAAAGCATTGAAGAAAATCCAACTAAAGACTGGACATTCACTCTCTTCTCCTCAACTCACAAGTATCACCTGGCAGGTAACACAACACGCCGATCCCACTTATACTCAGTGGCTCCTGAATGGTGGTAGCGCTACAATTATTTGGTCTTTGTGAAAGTTATAGAGTCCACAAGCTATGGTGCCAATTAGGGATGAGCTTCGCGTTCGATGCGAACACATGTTCGCATCGAACATTGCACGTTCGATCGTTCGTCGAAAACGAACAAATCGGGTCGTTTGCGCCAAATTCAAATGACCCATAATTCACTGCGGCGTTGCGCGCTGATGATTGGCCAAGCATGCACCATGACCCCGCATGCTTGGCCAATCACAGCTCCCAAAAAACGAAGAGACCTAATTGGCCAAAGCCTGGGTGCTTTGGCCAATAAGGGCTCAGGGCTTTAGCACACGACCCACACTATAAAAGGCCGCCTCCCGGGCGGCCTCGTGTAGTGTGTTCCGGCTTGCTTAGAGAAGTCAGACAGACAGAGAGAGAGAGATAGATAGATAGAGACACAGGGCCAGATTCTCAAACAAGTTGCGGTGGCGTATATGGAGATGCGCGGCGTATGTGCTAATACGCGCCATCGTATCCATGGGCCGCAGCCACAGAACCAGATACGCCTGAAATTAGGATTCGTCTGACCGTTGTAACTGTTCTAAGTCTGCGTAGCGTAGGCGCATATTTACGCGTGTCACGTCTGGCGTTCTCATTGATTTTGTATGCAAGTATGCAAATGAGGGAGATGCGGGGATTCCCAAACGTGCGTGCACCAGACGCCGGCTATATGCGCCGCCTTTATCACGCGTGTTCCGCGTTAATTTACCCCTCATAAAGCAGGGGTAACTTTGCCCCAGACATGTGGAAGTCAGCAGGAGAGCTAATACAGCAGCACCGTTACGGACGAGCTGAGCAAACACACTTGCAGGACAACACATCCATATGCTAACATGCCAGGGGCAGGCATGGTCATAGCACTACTAGTGGCTTTAGAGAGGCGTAGAAGGAGGAGAGCCTGGGAGAGGATATACCGAACACGCATGAGCCTCTTTGGCATGGGTAATGAGGAGGTGTATCGCATCTTCAGATTCAGCCCTGCTGCCATCCTGGAAATAACCACAGCCCTGCAGGATGACCTCACCAGCAGGACACAACGCTCACATGCACTGCAGCCACTGGACAAGGTCCTGGCAACACTGCATTTCCTCGCCAGTGGTTCATTCCAGCGTACAAGTGGAGTTGTGACCAGCATGAGCAGATGTGTGCACCAGGTTGTCCCTGCAATCCTCACACGCATGTCCCACCACATCATCAGTCCCACCACTGAGCGTCTGCGGCATAAGGCAATGCTGGATTTCTACAAAATTGACGGATTCCCACGCACAGTGGGGGCCATTGATTGCACCCATGTGGCACTACAGCCCCCCCGTGAGACAGAGCACATATACCGCATTGAGAAGCATTGGCACTCCATCAACGTACAGGTGATAGTCGATGCCCAAGGACTCATATGGCACGTCCGTGCCAAACACCCCGGATCCAGCCACAACAGCTACATATACCATCAAAGCCCCATCCCAGCAGAATTTGAACTGAACATGTATGGGGACAGCTGGTTGGTTGGTGAGTGACATGGGTGGCAGGCATGACTGCCCCCCCCCCCATGATGCACACATCACAAGGGGCACATGCACTACTAACATCCTCCTTTCTTTTTCCTTCCAGGTGACGCGGCATATGTACTTGGGCCCCATCTCATGACTCCATTCCGGAATCCCCAAACCAGAGGAGAGAGAAGATACAATGAAGCACATATCAAAACTCATGCAGTCGTGGAGTGCACATTTGGGCTCCTGAAGTTCCGTTTCCGATGCCTGGATAAGTCTGGGGGGACCCTGTTGTATTCCCCAAACATTGTGTGTCAGATCATCGGCGCATGTTGCATTCTGCACAACTTGAGAAACGTGAGAAAAGGCCTGCAGATTGACCTACGTGATGACCTGACCCCCGAACCACACTGCCCCCCGCTGCCAGAGGAGACCCAGTCTGTTGATGGAAGAGCAGTCAGGAGGGTCCTCGTGTTACGAATCTTTGACCGTTAAACACACACATTCATCATGGCACACAGACAATGCACGCATGCACACCACTGTGGTCCCTAGATCACACACACCCACATCCACATCACATTGGATTAGCCCAAGTCCGGCATGCAAGACTTGGGAGCAGCAACGCTGCGTCAAGGCCCCAATGGTGTCGCTGTCCATTCACACGTCATTCACACAGCCGTGGGGATAACTTCTCCCCAACGGCCGAGGGTGACACCCCTTATTGCCAGGAGTGCCACCCCCACATTCACGCACCACTGCACCGTGTGCAGTATCAAAAAAAAAAATCTTCACCAGAGCATATAAAAAAAAAAAACCTCTTCACCAGAGCATATAAAAAAAAAACACTTCACCAGAGCATATAAAAAAAAAAAAACCTCTTCACCAGTTCACCAGATCATATAAAACAAAAAACCTCTTCACCAGAGCATATAAAAAAAAAAATCTTCACCAGAGCATTTAAAAAAAAAGGGGGATTTTTATAAACAGCTTACCTGTAAAATCCTTTTCTTGAAGTACATCACGGGACACAGAGCAGCATAGTAATTACTATGTGGGTTATAGAGCCTACCTTCAGGTGATGGACACTGGCACTCTTCAGACAGGAAGTCCCTCCCTATATAACCCCCTCCCCTAACAGGAGTACCTCAGTTTTGTAGCAAGCAATAATTTGTCCCACAAATTCCCCACAAGAGGGGTGGGAGCTCTGTGTCCCGTGATGTACTTCAAGAAACGGATTTTACAGGTAAGCTGTTTATAAAAATCCCTTTTTCTTTATCGTACATCACGGGACACAGAGCAGCATAGTAATTACTATGTGGGATGTCCAGAAGCAATGCCAAATGAGGGGAGGGAGGCCCACAGAAAGGACCAAAAGATGCCACCGGGCGCCAGGAAAACTAAAGGGCGGCTCTCAAGACCGCTTGGCCAAAGGTCAGGTCCTCGCGCCTCCTCACGTCCACCTGATAAAATCTTGTGAACGTGTGGACTGATGACCAGGTTGCTGCTCTGCAGACCTGGTCCATGGAAACCTGATGCTGGACTGCCCAAGAAGTCCCTAAAGGCCTAGTTGAGTGAGCCTTGATAGAGGCCAGAGGGTCCCTACCCTTCAGGCCGTAAGCCTGCGAGATTACCTGCGAAATCCACCTGGCTAGTGTGGCTTTTGACACTGCCTGACCCATTCTGGGTCCCTCCGGCAGAATGAATAACGTATCCGTCTTCCTGATATGGGCTGTGGCCTGCAAATAGACCTTAATAGCCCTTACCACGTCCAAAGAATGTAGCAACCTTTCCTCTCTGGAACCTGGTTTGGGAAAAAAGGACGGGAGGACTAAGTCCTGATTTAAATGGAAACTCGAGATCCTCTTAGGCAAAAAGGAGGGCAAAGGCCGTAAAATGACCCTGTCCTCATGAATAATCAAGTACGGCTCCCTGCAAAAAAAGGACCGCCAGCTCCGAGACCCTTCTGGCCGAGGTCATGGCTACCAAAAATATCAATCTCCTAGATAGCAGCATCAACGGGATCTGCCCCAAGAGCTCGAAGGGGTGCCTTTGCAGGGCCGAAAGGACCAAATTTAAGTCCCAAGGACAAGCCAGGAGTCTGACTAGAGGGTTAACCCGCAGAACCCCCTGCAAAAAGGTTTTGACCAACGAGTGCGTGGCTAATGGCCTCTGAAAAAGAACTGATAATGCCGACACCTGGCCCTTAACAGTGCCGACAGCCAGACCCTTCTCTACACCCTGTTGCAGAAACACCAAGACCCTACCGATAACAAACCTACAGGGGTGCCACCCCTTGGTCTCACACTAAGCGATATAGGCTTTCCACACCCTGTAATATATATGCCTCGCATTGATTACAGTGGAAAGCACAGACCTCGAGAGCCCCCTCTTCCTTAACATGTAGGCCTCAGCCACTAAGCCGTCAAACTCAGCGACTGTGAGGCAGGGTGGAATATCGGTCCCTGAGACAGCAGGTCTGGCCGGAGTGGCAGAGGCCAGGGGTCTCCGATTGACATCCTCACAATTAGGGAGTACCAAGACCACCGGGGCCACGCTGGAGCCACTAAGATTATGGTCTTGCCCTCTGACCTGATCCGACGCAGGAGTCGGGGAAGCAGCTGAAGGGGCGGGAAGGCATATATCAGAGAATACTGGTGCCATGGACAAACCAGGGCGTCCGTACCGCAGGCCCGTGGGTCCCTCGTTCTGGACACAAACCTGGGTAGTTTTGTGTTCAATCTTGACGCCATGAGGTCCACATCTGGCGTCCCCCATCTCCGACAGATGTCTCGGAAAACCTCGGGATGGAGGGCCCATTCCCCTGGCAACAATTGTCTCCTGCTGAGACAATCTGCCCGCCAATTCTGTACTCCTGGAATGAATACTGCTGAGAGACACTGTATGTGGGCCTCTGCCCACGCAAATATCTGATCTGCTTCCCTCTGAGCTGCCCGACTCCTTGTACCTACTTGGTGGTTTATATATGCTACCGTCGTAGCATTGTCCGACTGTATTCTGACGGCCGTCCCTACCAGCCTGGTTGTCCAAGCCTTCAGAGCCAACCGGACTGCCCGCATCTCTAAGATGTTGATGGGCAGGAGTTGCTCCGTGGCTGACCACCTCCCCTGTTGGGATAGGTTCTCTAGGACTGCACCCCAACCTGTCCGGCTGGCGTCTGTCGTGACTATCTGCCACGGCCCTGGGTTGAAGGGTCTCCCCTTCCGCAGGTTCGCGGGAGCCAACCACCAACTGAAACTCTCCCGGACTATCGGGGAGAGTGAAATGGGTAGATCTAAGGCCTGAACCTGTTTGTTCCACTTTGACAGGATGGTCCACTGCAATTTCCTTGAGTGAATCTGAGCGTAGGGTACCGCCTCGAAAGTTGGCACCATCTTCCCTAACAGCTGCATGCAGAGTCGAATGAATGGCTTCCTCTTCCTCAGTATTAACAGAATTAATGCCCTTAGGGCGTGAATCTTTGATTGTGGTAAAAAGATTCTTTGTCGGTTCGCATCGAGACACATGCCTAGGTATTCTAGAACCCTGGTTGGCCGCAGGGCCGATTTGTCCCAGTTTATAACCCAACCGAAGGTCTCTAGATACCGAACAGTGGTCTGAACTGACCGCCTTAGGCTGGGGGCAGACTGGTCTATCAAGAGGAGATCGTCCAAATAGGCCAGGATCTTTGTAAACACCCTTGGGGCCGTGGCCAACCGGAAGGGGAGGGCTACGAACTGAAAATGGTGCCGACCTACGATAAACTGCAGGAATTTGTGGTGGCCAGAAAATATAGGGACATGCAGATACGCGTCCTTTATGTCTACGGACGCTAAAAACTCTCCCCCATGGAGGACAGCGGCAACTGAATGGATGGATTCCATCCGAAAGGTCTGGACAGACAGGTACTTGTTTAGGCCCTTCAAATCCAGGATAGGCCTTACATCGCCGTTTGGTTTTGGGATAATAAAGAGATTGGAATAAAATCCCAATCCTCTTTCCTGAACCGGTACCTTGACAATCACCTCCTGATCCAGGAGGCGATCCAAGGATGCCAACAGCGCCGCCGCCTTCCTTGGGTCGCTTGGTACACATAACCTGCGGAATCGAGGTGGGGGAAAATGCTGAAACTCCAGCCGATATCCTGAAGTGACTGTGGAGCGGACCCATCTGTCGGAGATCCTTGCTTCCCAGACCCTTGCGAAGTGCTGGAGCCTTCCCCCCACCCGTGAGGATGGGGGCGCCCCTTCACAGAGACGCCTTAGGGGCGGGTTTCCCCGCTTTGCGGGTCCAGGGTCTTTTGTTTGCTGAAAACTGACCCTAAGATTTTCTCTCCCCGGCAGGCCTGCTTGCCGGCCGTCGATACTGCCTAGGGTTAGAAGACCCCGGCGCAGGAGAAGCAGGGCGCTTAAACACGGGCCCTCTAAATCTCTTTTTTACTGGCAGCAACGTGCTCTTTCCGCTAGATATCTTCTGGATATATGCATCCAGGTCCTCCCCGAAAACCTGTCAGGAGCCTTTTACACGGAGTCTCGGCTGCCCAATTCTTTAGCCAAAGAAGTCTACACATATGAACGAGAGACATAGAGAGGCAGGAGGCTTGCTGGATAGAATCTTTAATTGCGTTGATCGCGAAACAGAGTGCCCTTGGTAAATCTGCCAAATCCCGCACCTGTTGGGCTGGGAGGTCCCTTAGGACCTGTTTAGCCTGGTCTTTTAGAGCCTGGCATACCCTAAATGGCGGCAACAGCTGGCTGGACCACTGCCCCCCGTGGTGGCAAAGGAGGCCTTTAATAAGGTCTCCAACCGCTTATCGACCGGGTCCTTGAACATCTGGACGTTGTCGACAGTGCAGGTCAGCGTCTTATTGACGCACAAAATAGCCGCATCCACCACTGGAACCGCCCATTTTTTTTCAAATATTTCCTCCATGGGATATAGTACAGCGAACCTCCTAGGGGTAACAAAGATTTTGTCTGGCTTTCCCCACTCTTTATACATTACATCCTCCAGGAGGGGGTGAACCGGGAAACACGTAGAAGCCTGAGGTGCCTTTAAGGACCCTAAAGAGGACACTGTACCCACCGGAGGCACCGTTGTGGGTAATTTAAAAGCGGACCGAACCATCTCTGTTAGAGATTGGACCCATAGTTTTCTGCTTGAGAAGCCGAGAAGGGTTCCTCGATGGTGGACTCCTCAGACTCCCCTTCCTCCAGCTCCTCTCCCTGGTATCATAAAAACTCTGATTCGTCTGAGGAGAGATCTAAACCTGGAGCCTGCAGCGCAGGAGAAGGAGATTTAGTGCGTTTCTTCCCCGGTAGGGAGGCAGCAATCAAGGCTGTGAGTCTACTTTCCAACCCCCCCAAGGTGGAAGCCAGTACCTCCTCAGTTACATAGACCGGGGGTGGATGATTAGGGCCAGCCTCAGCACCCGCTGGTTCCAATGACTCGCTCTGGAGCCCCAACACTGATCTCTCTGGGGAGAGCAGAGTGACCGAGGCCTGACCCAAATCCTCTGAGCCAGATGGGGATCCTTTCTTTGCCGTCTTAGACCCTTTGGCAGAGCCTGATTCCTTGGGAGCCTGAAGGCACTGCACCCACGTTCTGTGTCTCCCAACCCCACACTGACAAGCCTGCTTTTACCTTCCGGCGTCCGCACGCCGCTCCGCCACCCCTCCAGGCCGCCACGTCATGCCGTGCGCCGCCGCGCGCCCTCGTCTCCTACTTCCTGCCCAGCCGCGCGCGCGCACTAGCAGGAAGACGCTGCGATCCATGGCGGCCCCCACAGGGGGAGAGCATGCAGTCGGGCGGGAGGAGACCACGTGCTGCCGGGGGAACCAGGACCACTCTAGTCAGCCAGCAAAATGGCATCTAGACCTGTAAGCACTTTTCTCTTTGCCCAAATAGACGTGCACCCCTCCTCTTGCAAACAGACACTTAGCCAGCTAGGGGAGCAATGCGGGAGAAGGACCATCCTGTCATCAGCAGACATAGTGGAAACATTGCCTGTGCATGGCAGCACATCTAGGCTAGCCCACAATCCCCTTTCTTAGGAGAGACTGCCAACAGACCACGTCCTGCAGCCCTCCACTTACCTGTCCACGCTGCAGGGTGTTGCTAAAAGCAAGAGGCCCAGCCTTCACCCCTCACCGTGGGCATTGTCACTGACCTTCAGGGACTGGGGTCCATAGCAGGTCACCTCTCCCCTGGACCTATACAAGCACCCTGGCAAACAGTAAAACATTTGACCCTATAATTGATCAATGCTCTGGAACCCAGGATCCAGCTTTCTAAAGAGAAGCATTATAGGCAAGACCCCGTTCTTCTAACCAGGGCCCGGGTACAGTCCACTTTGGCACTGCGGCACTTTGGACGGATCCGGTAACAGCATAGCCTAGCCACAGCGGACCAGACAGCTTAACCGTGACCAACACCTAGACACTGGCGAAAAAACTGAGGTACTTTTGTTAGGGGAGGGGGTTATATAGGGAGGGACTTCCTGTCTGAAGAGTGCCAGTGTCCATCACCTGAAGGTAGCCTCTATAACCCACATAGTAATTACTATGCTGCTCTGTGTCCCGTGATGTACGATAAAGAAAAACCTCTTCACCAGAGCATATAAAAAAAAAAACCTCTTCACCAGAGCATATAAAAAAAAAAACCTCTTCACCAGAGCATATAAAAAAAAAACCTCTTCACCAGAGCATATAAAAAAAAACCTCTTCACCAGAGCATATAAAAAAAAAAATCTTCACCAGAGCATATGATAAAACCAAAAAAAGATATCAAAAAGGCAATCACTTAGTTGTCTGGGGGGGGGGGTGCTTCAGGTGGGGGGGTGGGGTATCAGGTGGAGCAGCATCCCCTGGTCTCTCCCTGGCTGCCCTCCAAAGCCACAGCTATGCGGGTGAGGACCGCCTCCATAGAAACTGTCTGGGCCTGTACAGCCACTCTCAGGGCCTTCACCTCGCCCACAAGTTCCGCCGTTGAGGACTGGAGCTCCCCCAGGCAGGTAACTGATGCAGACGTGTTGACAGAGACATCCTGCAGAGTGTCACTTAAGGGGCCCGAGGAGCCCAGTCTGTCTGCCAGCCGCCTCATCTCCACCACGACTTCACCCATATGGTGGGTCTGCCGGTCCTGCTCCCTTGACAGGTGTTCTGGAAGGAATTCAGGAACACCCCTTGTCTTCCTGGTCGCCTTCCTGGGCTGTGGAGTGGCTGGGGACCTTCCATAGGGGGAGGATCTTGAGGGGCTGGTGATGACGGGGGTGGACCAGGGGGGACTGGACATGATGGGGGCAGACACTGAGGGGCTGGAGATGAGGGGGGTGGATGAGTGTGATGGGCCTGCCAACACACTTGGCTCCTCCATATAGAGGCAACCACCTCTCCAGTTGTGGACTGGGCACTCCCCTCCACCAATACTACCGGGCCTCCCAGGGGGTCAGAATGAGGCACAGATTTATCCGGAGATGCCATGGGTCGGACAGCAGCAGCAGACGGCCAGCTCCCTCCTGCACATCTGTGGGTGACACAAAACATTCACATGTTGGTGGACTTACACACTTGACACATGTTCCCTTCCACCCCCCCCCCCACACACACACACATGCTACACACCAGATAGTAGATAAAACACACTTACCTGTCCTCAAGCCCAGAGCCACGGAGTCATAGCCTGGAAGTCCCTCCACCTGCTCCCTATGTAGGCAGCGGGCAACCACTTTCTCCTCTGCAGTGAGGCGGATCGCACAGGGTGGTCCCCCTCCAGTCCCCTTTGCATGCCTGCTGATCACACCCAGCTTGCCTCTGACCAGGCGCTGCAGGTCATGCATCTTCTTTGAGATGTCTTGGGGTCTCCTCACCTCATGTGACAGGGAATTTACCTGAGCGGTGATGCGCTGGAGTATCTCCTCCTTTTTAGCCTTACTTGTGGTGCCACTCTGTGGGCCATGGAGGCGAGCATCGTACTGCTCCATGGCGGAGATAATGATGGCCCTCTCGTCGGGGGAGAAGTTTTTTTTCCGTCTTTCTCTCCTCGGAGCTGACATGGCACTACACAAGCCGCAAAATTACCTACACCACCGGAAATAAAATGGTGTAATTTTGCGAATGACGGGCGCATGTCCGGCCGCATTTATACACATTGCGTAGGCAGAGTGGGCCGGCGTTGCTCAGGTGTCACACTGTGCATAGTTGTGCACATGCGCAGAGGGGCGGTCCAGACGGTCGCGTCACTGCGCATGCTCCTTCCGTACAAGCGCTCATTTGCATGGGGTCACGGTTCATTTAAATGGATCACACCCACCTCCCTCCTAGTTTGAATTGCGTCGGCTTACGCCAAACAATTTACGTTACGCAGGCGCATCGTGGGGTGCAATTGCACTGAGAATATGGTGCTTGGCTCTCGAAGTTATGCCAGTGTACTGCATCTGATATGTGCTACGCCTGCATAAACATGCGCCGATGTACGAGAATCTGGCCCACAGTGTCTTTTCAGATAGATAGATAGATAGATCAGGGAGGCTAGTAGTCAGTATAGTTAAATTTACAGTTTGTAGACAATATATTGACATCCCTAGGAGTTGTCAATATATTTATAAACTGTATAGCTTAGCTAGATCTGCTATTAGTATCTGTCAGGCAGGAGATTGTGCTTGATACAGTGCTCTAACGTGTTGCATTGCCTGCATTAGGGCTTACCTTAAACATAGTACTCCATGTTAGTCAACGTGTGCTAGTTAATTGGACATAGACGCATTACCTGTTACTGCAAGTGTGCTATTTATTTGCACAGAAAGGCAGTTGCTGTTAATGCAAGTGGGCTATTGAATTGCACAGAAACGCAGTCGCGCTGACTTTGCGTGTGCTGTTTAATACCACCTGAGCGCATTTGGTGTCACCGCACGTGTGCTGTTACATACCACCTGAGCGCATTTGGTGTCATCGCACGTGTGCTGTTACATACCACCTGAGCGCATGTGGTGTCACCGCACGTGTGCTTTTACATACCACCTGAGCGCATTTGGTGTCACCGCACGTGTGCTGTTACATACCACCTGAGCGCATTTGGTGTCACCGCACGTGTGCTGTTACATACCACCTGAGCGCATTTGGTGTCACCGCACGTGTGCTGTTACATACCACCTGAGCGCAGTTGGTGTCACCGCACGTGTGCTGATTCATACCACCTGAGCGCAGTTAGTGTCACCGCACATTTGCTGTTACATACCACCTGAGCGCAGTTAGTGTCACTGCACGTATGCTGTTACATACCACCTGAACGCAGTTGGTGTCACCGCACGTGTGCTGTTACATACCACCTGAGCGCATTTGGTGTCACCGCACGTGTGCTGTTACATACCACCTGAGCGCATTTGGTGTCACCGCACGTGTGCTGTTACATACCACCTGAGCGCAGTTGGTGTCACCACACTTGTGCTGTTACATTCCACCTGAGCGCTGTTAGTGTCACCGCACGTTTGCTGTTACATACCACCTGAGCGCAGTTAGTGTCACTGCACTTTGCTGTTACATACCACCTGAGTGCATTTAGTGTCACTGCAGGTTTGCTGTTACATACCACCTGAGCGCATTTGGTGTCACTGCACGTGTGCTGTTACATACCACCTGAGCGCATTTGGTGTCACAGCACGTGTGCTGTTACATACCACGTGAGCGCATTTGGTGTCATGGCACGTGTGCTGTTACACACCACCTGAGCGCATTTGGTGTCACGGCACGTGTGCTGTTACATACCACCTGAGCGCATTTGGTGTCACCGCACGTGTGCTGTTACATACCACCTGAGCGCATTTGGTGTCACTGCACGTGTGCTGTTACATACCACCTGAGCGCAGTTGGTGTCACCGCACGTGTGCTGTTACATACCACCTGAGCACAGTTAGTGTCACCGCACGTTTGCTGTTACATACCACCTGAGCGCAGTTGGTGTCACTGCACGTGTGCTGTTACATACCACCTGAGTGCATTTGGTGTCACTGCACGTGTGCTGTTACATACCACCTGAGTGCATTTGGTGTCACTGTACTAGTGCTGTTACATACCACCTGAGCGCATTTGGTGTCACTGTACGTGTGTTGTTACATACCACCTGAGCGCAGTTAGTGTCACCGCACATTTGCTGTTACATACCACCTGAGCGCAGTTAGTGTCACTGCACGTATGCTGTTACATACCACCTGAACGCAGTTGGTGTCACCGCACGTGTGCTGTTACATACCACCTGAGCACATTTGGTGTCACCGCACGTGTGCTGTTACATACCACCTGAGCGCATTTGGTGTCACCGCACGTGTGCTGTTACATACCACCTGAGCGCAGTTGGTGTCACCACACTTGTGCTGTTACATTCCACCTGAGCGCTGTTAGTGTCACCGCACGTTTGCTGTTACATACCACCTGAGCGCAGTTAGTGTCACTGCACTTTGCTGTTACATACCACCTGAGTGCATTTAGTGTCACTGCAGGTTTGCTGTTACATACCACCTGAGCGCATTTGGTGTCACTGCACGTGTGCTGTTACATACCACCTGAGCGCATTTGGTGTCACAGCACGTGTGCTGTTACATACCACGTGAGCGCATTTGGTGTCATGGCACGTGTGCTGTTACACACCACCTGAGCGCATTTGGTGTCACGGCACGTGTGCTGTTACATACCACCTGAGCGCATTTGGTGTCACCGCACGTGTGCTGTTACATACCACCTGAGCGCATTTGGTGTCACTGCACGTGTGCTGTTACATACCACCTGAGCGCAGTTGGTGTCACCGCACGTGTGCTGTTACATACCACCTGAGCACAGTTAGTGTCACCGCACGTTTGCTGTTACATACCACCTGAGCGCAGTTGGTGTCACTGCACGTGTGCTGTTACATACCACCTGAGTGCATTTGGTGTCACTGCACGTGTGCTGTTACATACCACCTGAGTGCATTTGGTGTCACTGTACTAGTGCTGTTACATACCACCTGAGCGCATTTGGTGTCACTGTACGTGTGTTGTTACATACCACCTGAGCGCAGTTAGTGTCACTGCACTTTGCTGTTACATACCACCTGAGTGCATTTAGTGTCACTGCAGGTTTGCTGTTACATACCACCTGAGCGCATTTGGTGTCACTGCACGTGTGCTGTTACATACCACCTGAGCGCATTTGGTGTCACAGCACGTGTGCTGTTACATACCACCTGAGCGCATTTGGTGTCACAGGACGTGTGCTGTTACACACCACCTGAGCGCATTTGGTGTCACGGCACGTGTGCTGTTACATACCACCTGAGCGCATTTGGTGTCACCGCACGTGTGCTGTTACATACCACCTGAGCGCATTTGGTGTCACTGCACGTGTGCTGTTACATACCACCTGAGCACAGTTAGTGTCACCACACGTTTGCTGTTACATACCACCTGAGCGCAGTTGGTGTCACTGCACGTGTGCTGTTACATACCACCTGAGTGCATTTGGTGTCACTGCACGTGTGCTGTTACATACCACCTGAGCGCATTTGGTGTCACTGTACTAGTGCTGTTACATACCACCTGAGCGCATTTGGTGTCACTGTACGTGTGTTGTTACATACCACCTGAGCGCAGTTAGTGTCACTGCACGTTTGCTGTTACATATCACCTGAGCGCATTTGGTGTCACTGCACGTGTGCTGTTACATACCACCTGAGCGCATTTGTTGTCACTGCACGTTTGCTGTTACATATCACCTGAGCGCATTTGGTGTCACTGCACGTGTGCTGTTACATACCACCTGAGCGCATTTGGTGTCACTGCACGTGTGCTGTTACATACCACCTGAGTGCATTTGTTGTCACTGCACGTGTGCTGTTACATACCACCTGAGTGCATTTGGTGTCACTGCACGTGTGCTGTTACATACCACCTGAGCGCATTTGGTGTCACTGTACGTGTGCTGTTACATACCACCTGAGCGCAGTTAGTGTCACTGCACGTTTGCTGTTACATATCACCTGAGCGCATTTAGTGTCACTGCACGTGTGCTGTTACATACCACTTGAGCGCATTTGGTGTCACTGCACGTGTGCTGTTACATACCACCTGAGCGCATTTGGTGTCACTGCACGTGTGCTGTTACATACCACCTGAGCGCATTTGGTGTCACTGCACCTGTGCTGTTACATACCACCTGAGCGCATTTGGTGTCACTGCACGTGTGCTATTACATACCACCTGAGCGCATTTGGTGTCACTGTACGTGTGCTGTTACATACCACCTGAGCGCATTTGGTGTCACTGCACGTGTGCTATTACATACCACCTGAGCGCATTTGGTGTCACTGTACGTGTGCTGTTACATACCACCTGAGCGCAGTTAGTGTCACTGCACGTTTGCTGTTACATACCACCTTAGCGCATTTGGTGTCACTGCACGTGTAGTGTTACATATCACCTGATCGCTTTTGGTGTCACTGCACGTGTGCTGTTACATACCACCTGAGCGCATTTGGTGTCACTGCACGTGTGCTGTTACATACCACCTGAGCGCATTTGGTGTCACTGTACGTGTGCTGTTACATACCACCTGAGCGCAGTTAGTGTCACTGCACGTTTGCTGTTACATACCACCTTAGCGCATTTGGTGTCACTGCACGTGTAGTGTTACATATCACCTGATCGCTTTTGGTGTCACTGCACGTGTGCTGTTACATACCACCTGAGCGCATTTGGTGTCACTGCACGTGTGCTGTTACATACCACCTGAGCGCATTTGGTGTCACTGCATGTGTGCTGTTACATACCACCTGAGCGCATTTGGTGTCACTCCGCTTGTGCTGTTACATAGCACCTGAACGCATAAATATGTCTGGAAGGACAACAAAGAGAGGCAGAGAGTTACAAGGGCAAGCAGGCTCTGCATCTAGCGGTAACGCTGGTGGTGGATGTGGTGCATTCTCTTCAGCACGTGGCCGTGGCCGTGGCTGCTCGTCCTTCTTTTCGGGAGCTGGCCGCGTTGAGCCTCAACATGCAGAGAAATTAGTAGAGTGGATGACCAAGCTGTCCTCATCCTCCTCATCCTCTCTCACACAGACTGATCGAAGTTTATCTGGCAAAGCAGCTGCCAAGGCGTCCTCTTCCCTCTGCACAATGGCTTCACACAATACTTCCCTAGTACCACCATGTCCTCCTGATGAGTCCCCCGAACTGTTTCAACACAGTGTTGGGTACATGCTGCAGGAAGATGTGCAGCGTTTTAAAGACTCCGATGACGAAACACAGATAGGAAGGCATTGATGTGAGCCCAGGGAGAGGGGGTGGCCGAGAGGGACAGCAATCTGGCAGTGATGATGTTCCCCCAGCTGGAGCATACTGCCAGGTTTTTGACAGTGATGAGGAGGGAGGGGATGATGAGGTCACTGACTCTACCTGGGTGCCTGATAGGAGAGAGGAAGAGGAGGAGGAGGACGAGGCACAGGCACATCTCCAAAGAGGCAGGATGCCCTCCAGGGGTCAGCTTAAGGTCACACCCACTGCATTACAGCGCACATCTATGGTGCTTGTGCATGGCGCTGCTGTGTCTGACCGGTACAGCAAAAGTTCTTTGGTGTGGGCCTTTTTTGAAACATGTCCACAAGATCGTACCTTTGCTATTTGCAACTTATGTCACAAGCGTATCTCGCGTGGCCAAAACATCAACCGCCTGGGTACCACATGCTTGTCCAGACATATGTCGACCTGCCATGCAGCTCGTTGGCAAGCACACCAGAAAGACCCACACCAAAGACAAAAGTGTACCCCCCCTTGCCCTTCTGGGACCTCCAACCCCAGTAGACCCCCAGTCCTCTCTGAAGCCTGCAGTGAAGGTGTAGAAATAGGTGTTGTAACAGAACTATGTATTCTGCCTGTACATCTATAATAATCATGCAGTGGGACATACAAAGAACCGAAGGACGTGTTACAATAGGATGAATGATATCTGGGACTACCTGAGATATGGATTATCCACATTATATTCTGAGATATCTGGAGGCCTGTTTTGTGTTTGTTAGTTCTGAGTTTAGAAGGTTAAATGTAGAGTGACTCTTTCACTGCTGAATTCTAAATGTCTCTTTTCTCTTTTGTGTATTGTATTACAAATTAACAGTCTCCTGTCTGTGTATTGAAATAGCATGTCATTTGTGTTCAGAAGAACTTGTCAGGCTTTGCAGTGCCGAAATGCTTATCCACTGATGGGATTATCTGTGATTGAAGTCTATTGAGAAAGAAATGTGGTTTCTTTTAGCCTGGTGACAGTGTGTCTAACTTGGGGCCCCCCTGTGGAGGGAGGGGGTGGAGACTTTCATTGTTCCTTGAGCACTCACCAGTTTGTAACTAGATATAAACCAAGAAATGTACCATTAAAGTGAGTCTACTTGACCCTTCAAACGTAGCCTGTCTCGTTTATGGAAGGGAATGCGATGGGATTTATTCTGTACCTCTTACAACTGGACCTGACTCTCCCTCTGGATCTCGTGGATGAGCTTATACTGGACTTACTTGCATAGCAACTTGCCAGGGAAAAGGACGTCCAGGGCCGATCCTAGGGTCACAGGCGCCTGGGTGCAGAAATATTTCTGGCGCCCCCACAAAGGGGGCGTGGTCATCATACCTACTCCTCCCCTTTACAAATGTTTCTATGGCAATGACTCAAACACAGAGATGCTCCTCTAAGAAGTATTTGTTGCCCTGGGATCCTCCCATGATCTTTGAACATTAAAGAAAATACTGGAAGAGCGTACACTAATGAGACCTGGAGGGGAACCTCTCTGATACTGTTAGAAAGTGTCCCAAAACATAGTACAGGAGATGGTCAGATTGTAGACATGATACAAGAGATGGTCAGAGACTGCAATCATAGTACAGGAGGGGATCAGAGAGTGTAGACATATTAAAGGAGACAGTCAGTGACTGGAGATATAATACAGGAGATGGTCAGAGACTGCAGACATATTACAGGAGATGGTCAGAGACTACAGTTCCTATTGGCATAAGTAGATAATGGCCGATCGGCTCTCACCTGACCCAGCGATACAGCAACAAGGGTTCATCTGATCAGGAGTCAGCTCACTCTGAATTGCCCATGGATACTCCGCTGGGTAGAGCCCAGATCTGTATTCTGGCAATGACTCCATTCCTTTCTCCGCCAGGGATGGCACTAGGCTGTGTGGCTTTCCCTCTGGTGGCGCACGGCAGGGGGGTTCTCTCTCTGATGGTAGCGCCCGCAGCTGCAGTGGCGTCACTAGGGTTGTTGTCACCCGTTGAGGTAAAACATGGTGTCACCCCGCTTCCTCCACCTATAGTTGCCCCTCAGTACAGACCCCCTCCGTCAGTGCAGACCCCCCAGGACAAACCACCCCCGATTGGTACAGACCCCCCAGGACAAACAATCCCCCTCAATTAGTACAGACCCCCTCCATTAGTACAGACCCCCAGGACAAAACACCCCCCCATTAGTACAGACCCACTTCCAGTATTAAAGACTGCCCCAGAACAACCCACCATTAGTACAGACCCCCCCAGGACAAACCAATCCCCCTCCATTAGTACAAACTCCCCTTGACAGACCCCCAGGACAAACCCCCCATTAGTACAGACTCCCCCAAGGACAAACCCCCCCCCCCATTAGTACAGACTCCACCAGGACAAACCCCCCCATTAGTACAGACTTCCCCAGGACAAACCCCCCCATTAGTATAGACTCCCCCCAGGACAACCCCCCTCCATTAGTACAGACCTACCTCAGGACAACCCCCCAGTAGTACAGACCCCCAGGACAAACCACCCCTCCATTAGTACAGACCCAACCAGGACAAACTCCTCATTAGAACAGACCCCAGAACAAACCCCTCCATTAGTGCAGACCCCCCAGAACAAACCCCCCATTATTACAGACCCCCAGGACAAACACCCCTATTAGTACCTACCCCCCAGGACAAACACCCCTATTAATACCTACCCCCCAGGACAAACACCCCTATTAGTACCTACCCCCCAGGACAAGCCCCCCCATTAGTGCATACCCCCAGGTCAAGCCCCCCCATTAGTACAGACCCCCCCAGGACAAACCACCCCATTAGTGCAGACCCCCCCAGAACAAACCCCCCCATTAGTACTGACCCCCCAGGACAAACCCCCCTTAGTACCGACCCCCCAGGATAAACCCCCCCATTAGTGCATATCCCCAGGACAGGCCCCCCTATTAGTACAGACTGCCCCATTAGTACAGATCCCCCTCAGGACTAATCACCCCATTAGTGCAGACCCCCCAGGACAAACCACCCCCCATTAGTACAGACCCCCCAGGACAAACAATCCCCCTCAATTAGTACAGACCCCCTCCATTAGTACAGACCCCCAGGACAAAACACCCCCCCATTAGTACAGACCCACTTCCAGTATTAAAGACTGCCCCAGAACAACCCACCATTAGTACAGACCCCCAGGACAAACCAATCCCCCTCCATTAGTACAAACTCCCCTTGACAGACCCCCAGGACAAACCCCCCATTAGTACAGACTCCCCCAAGGACAAACCCCCCCCCATTAGTACAGACTCCACCAGGACAAACCCCCCCATTAGTACAGACTTCCCCAGGACAAACCCCCCCATTAGTACAGACTTCCCCCAGGACAACCCCCCTCCATTAGTACAGACCTACCTCAGGACAACCCCCCCAGTAGTACAGACCCCCAGGACAAACCACCCCTCCATTAGTACAGACCCAACCAGGACAAACTCCTCATTAGAACAGACACCAGAATAAACCCCTCCATTAGTGCAGACCCCCCAGAACAAACCCCCCATTATTACAGACCCCCAGGACAAACACCCCTATTAGTACCTACCCCCCAGGACAAACACCCCTATTAGTACCTACCCCCCAGGACAAGCCCCCCCATTAGTGCATACCCCCAGGACAAGCCCCCCATTAGTACAGACCCCCCCAGGACAAACCACCCCATTAGTGCAGACCCCCCCAGAACAAACCCCCCCATTAGTACAGACCCCCAGGACAAACCCCCCTTAGTACCGACCCCCCAGGATAAACCCCCCCATTAGTGCATATCCCCAGGACAAGCCCCCCTATTAGTACAGACTGCCCCATTAGTACAGATCCCCCTCAGGACTAATCACCCCATTAGTGCAGACCCCCCAGGACAAACCCCCCCCCATTAGTACAGACTCCCCCCATTAGTACAGATCCCCCTCAGGACAAATCACCCCATTAGTGCAGACCCCCAGGACAAACCCCCCCATTAGTACAGACTCCCCCAGGACAAACTACCCTATTAGTGCAGACCCACCCAGGACAAACCCCCACATTAGTACAGACCCCCAGGACAAACCCCTCCATTAGTACAAACCCCACAGGACAACCCCTCCTCATTAGTGCAGACCCCAGGGATAAACCCCCCCCCCCCATTAGTACAGACTCCCACCAGGAAAAAAAACGCCCCCTACATTACTACAGACCCCCCCTCCATTACTTGAAAAACACACGGTCCATCATGCCTGACACTACTCCTCTCTGTGTCATACGAGGACTCCTGTCTGCAGCGATCTGTGATCCACCCGGGTGGCAGCTGCAGAGGAGGGGACAGTGTGCAGCCGCGCCGCCCGGGTGGATCACAGATCGCCGCAGACAGGAGTCCTCTTATGACACAGAGAGGAGCAGTGTCAGGCATGATGGACCGCCCCCTCAACGAGGTCACTGAGCAGCTAGCGTCTCTCCACACAGAGACAGCCGCTCCGATCTCCGGACTTCTCACTCCCCTCTCTAACAGGAGGGGAGGGGGGGACACGTCAAACACAGCAGCGACGGCGGCGGGGAGAGCCGCGGCGCCGCTCTACACAAACAAGGAGAGAGAGTGATTTGAGACAGGCACTCTGGCGCTTCTGCGCCCCCACCTCTGTGGTGCCTGGGTGCATTGCACCCTTTGCACCCTGGGTAGGATCGGCCCTGAGGACGTCACCAACGGCGTATACTCTCTCCCTACTTGGGTAGCCGTTACATTGGTTGGCAGCGGTGGGATGGTCCTTTTATCCAAGGAGCAAGTTCTGAATGGAGTCTCAGTATGCCAGGCTAAAAAGAACCACACTAAAAGATTTATTGGAGAGTCGTGGTAGGAGTGCCAGTAACAGACCACGGAGGGAGCTGATAGCGGATTTACTGGAGCTGGACCAAATGGATGGATCCATGGAAGGAGCGGAGCCTCTAGCACCTGTCAGCGAGGAAGATGTAATTACGGATATTGTACAGCGGAGATTATCCTTGTATCCAGAAACGTCCACGGAACTAATAAACCAGCTGTTCCGGGAAGCAAGAGAGGAGATTCAAACTAAGCGTGGACAAGAACTGGAACTGGTAAGAGCTAGACAGCCCATTACACACGCAGCTCCTACTTCCCCACCCGCTGATCCAGGAAAGAAAATACCGTTCACTGCATTTAAAGCTTTTGTAGAAAGTGAGGAGGAAATAGATGGATATTTGGCGGATTTTGAGAGACAGTGCTCACTGCACCAGGTACCACCAGACCAATGGGTCACTATTTTGTCTCGGAAATTGTCGGGCAAAGCCAATGAAGTGTTTCGGGCTCTTGCTCCAGAGGATATTTTACAATATCAGCAAGTGAAAAAGGCGCTGTTAACCCGATATGCCGTAACCCCAGAAACCTACCGCCGTCGCTTCCGGGAATCCAAGAAGAGGGCTGTGGACTCCCACATGGAATGGGCCAACCAGTTACAAAGGTTGGCATCCCATTGGGTCCAAGGGTGCAAGGCCAACACCGGGAAAGAAGTATTGCAGCTATTCCTAATGGAACATTTCTTCCAAGACCTGGCCGCAGACATACAGGACTGGGTACGAGATCGCCGTCCCGCTAACTTAAACGAGGCGGCGCGGCTAGCGGATGAGTACGCGGAAACAAGGAAAGTAAGCCAGGGTACTACACGGCTGGCTCATAAGGTAGAACCGCATACTCCAACCGGCACCCCACGCCCAGAATTTCGGGCTCCAGTCCCACCAGGACCACCACGTCCTCAGGGACCCAACAACTACCCCCGGGATTCGTCTAGGGTGACGTGCCATCACTGCAGCAACACGGGACATATTGCTCGTTTTTGTCCTTTGAGAGCTACAAATAACAACTGGAGACGCCCAACACCCAACACAGAGGTCACTCCATCACGGCCCTCTGCGGCCCACTGCCTAGAGACTGAGGTGGGCCCTGAGGAATGTCTGGGAATTTTGTATGAGGCAGACCAAATACAAGCGGCCTCTCCAGATAACCGTCAGCATCACCGTCAGGAGGTACGGGTGAATGGACAAGTAGCACAAGACCTAAGAGATACCAAGGCTACGATTGCTCTGATTCAAAAACAACCAGGGCACAAAAAGTCAGACTGTTCATTAAATCCACCCACGCAGTCACAGTCATGGAGACAGCCAGAAAGGGGGAACCCCGACACATCCATGCCTGCGGCCCACGGCGTTGGGGAGGTAGAACATTGGGGTGTTCTGCATGAGGCAGATCCGATACAAGCAGCTAACCAGGACAACAGGCAGCAACACAGGCAGACTGTCTGGGTCAATGGAAAGGCAGCCAACGGGTTACGTGATACTGGGGCCACGATGACACTGCTACAGAAGAAACTCATCCCAGAGAGCCAGCACACCGGAGACACCGTAGCCGTAAGAGTAGCAGGAGGCACCGTCTTCCGGCTACCCGTTGCTCGGGTTCACCTGGTTCGGGACATGTGAAAGTGGGGGTGATGAAGGATTTGCCAGCAGATGTACTACTGGGGAATGATTTGGCCCCCCTTGTTTCTGCACACGCCCCGATGTGCCCCGCTGAAGCCTACACAGTGACTACCTGTGCCCCAACCCGCGTTGCTGGAACCAACTCGCTTGCTGCTGAGACCCGGGTAAGACTACCTTCCCCGACATGTACTGTAGATCCGGCCCAATATCACAGTCTAAAATGGGAATGTGACAAGTTGGCCAGTGAGAAATCGGAGATGCAACGACACTACGTCATGTATTATGAGATGTCCCGTGACTTGAACATTGAAATGCACAAACAGGCTGAAATTGTCAAAAGGTTAAATGGGATTTGCGCTCAGGTAGTGCCTTATCTGTCCCAAGAGCATCAGCAACAGGTTTTGGGAGCCATTGAGAGAGCAAAGCAAGTGACTGTTCCAGAACTGAATTCTACTATTCACCTTCACCATCAGCTACCGACCTGGCAGATTTAATGGCAATGCTGATGGACTGTCCAGGCAAACGGAACTTTTACCCTAACAGCAGACCGGACATCCCCAAGTTGACCCGAAAAGGATCAATCCGGGTCTGCCGGAGTGTTCCACAAAAAGGGGAGCAGTGTAACGGAACTATGTATTCTGCCTGTACATCTATAATAATCATGCAGTGGGACATACAAAGAACCGAAGGACGTGTTACAATAGGATGAATGATATCTGGGACTACCTGAGATATGGATTATCCACATTATATTCTGAGATATCTGGAGGCCTGTTTTGGGTTTGTTAGTTCTGAGTTTAGAAGGTTAATTGTAGAGTGACTCTTTCACTGCTGAATTCTAAATGTCTCTTCTCTCTTTTGTGTATTGTATTACAAATTAACAGTCTCCTGTCTGTGTATTGAAATAGCATGTCATTTATGTTCAGAAGAACTTGTCAGGCTTTGCGGTGCCGAAATGCTTATCCACTGATGGGATTATCTGTGATTGAAGTCTATTGAGAAAGAAATGTGGTTTCTTTTAGCCTGGTGACAGTGTGTCTAACTTGGGGCCCCCTGTGGAGGGAGGGGGTGGAGACTTTCATTGTTCCTTGAGCACTCACCAGTTTGTAACTAGATATAAACCAAGAAATGTACCATTAAAGTGAGTCTACTTGACCCTTCAAACGTAGCCTGTCTCGTTTATGGAAGGGAATGCGATGGGATTTATTCTGTGCCTCTTACAACTGGACCTGACTCTCCCTCTGGATCTCGTGGATGAGCTTATACTGGACTTACTTGCATAGCAACTTGCCAGGGAAAAGGACGTCACCAACGGCGTATACTCTCTCCCTACTTGGGTAGCCGTTACAGGTGTGTCACAAGCTAGTAGTAGCGGTCAATCTACTGATAGTACCAGGCAAATTTCCCTGCCCCAGCTGCTGCAGCGCCGAAAGAAGTACATCCCCAGCCATCCACATGCCCAGCAGTTGAATGCTAGCTTAGCGAAATTGCTAGCACTTCAACTGCTACCTTTTCAGTTGGTAGATTTTGCCCCCTTCCATGAGTTTGTGCAATGTGCAGTACCTCAGTGGCAAGTACCAAAACGCCACTTTTTCTCACGGAAGGCAATTCCGGCTCTCTACCGGCATGTGGAAGGCAATGTCCATGCCTCGCTGGACAGGGCGGTCAGTGGTAAGGTGCATCTTACCGCTGACTCATGGTCCAGCAGGCATGGACAGGGACGTTACCTGCCTTTTACGGCACATTGGGTGACTCTGCTGGCAGCTGGGAAGGACGCAGGGCAAGGTCCAGTAGTTTTGGAGGTTGTTCCGCCACCACGCCTCCAAAACACTACTACTGTTTGTGACACACCTCTCTCCTCCACCCCCTCCTCTTCTTCCTCTGTGGCCTCTTCCTGTGGTGATGTTTTCTCCGAACCAGCCGTACTCCGTGGGCGTACGAGGGGCTACGCAGGAATGCAGGCCAAGAGATGCCATGCGGTGCTAGAGCTGGTGTGCTTGGGAGACAGGAGCCACACTGGGGAAGAGGTTTTGTGAACTCTGCAGGGTCAGGCTGAGAGGTGGTTGACGCCACGCTAGCTGAAGCCTGGAATGGTGGTCAGCCATAATGGCACCAACCTCCTCTCTGCCCTGTTTTGCGAATGTCCTCAATTTGGTGGTGCAGCAGTTCTTGGGCAGGTACCCGGGCTTGCAGGATGTTCTGAAGCAGGCCAGGAAAGTTTGTGTGCATTTCCGGATGTCATATAATGCCACTGCTCGGCTGACTGACCTCCAAAGGGAATACAACCTGCCCAAGAACCGCCTAATTTGTGACATGCCCACCAGATGGAACTCAACCTTGGCCATGCTGCAGCAGCTGCACATGCAGCAGCGGGCCATCAATGAGTACCTGTGCCAATATGGCAGCAGAACTGGGTCAGGGGAGCTAGGTTTTTTTTCCCCACGCCAGTGGGCCTTGATCAGGGATGCATGCACTGTCCTGTCACCATTTGAGAAGGCCACGAGGATGGTGAGCAGTGACAGCGCATGCATCAGTGAGACTGTCCCTCTTATTCACATGTTGGAGCACACGCTACGTGAAATAATGGACAGGGCCCTTGAGGCAAAACAGAGGGAGGAAGAGGAGGACTTCCTTACCTCTCAAGGCCCTCTTTACCCAGACAGTGGTCCTGCTTGCCCATCTACCACACAGGAGGAGGAGGAGGAGGAGGATTGTATCAGCAGCATGGAGGTGGAGCCTAGCACTCAGCAGCAGCAGTCTTCAAGGGATCATTTACAGTCCCAATGAGCACGTGGACTTTTACGTGGCTGGGATGAGGTGCCTGTGGATCCTGTCGTCCTCAGTGACCCAGGGGACTGTGCCCCGAATGCCTCTGCAAACCTACGCTGCATGGCCTCCCTGATCCTGTAAAGCCTGCGTAAGGATCCTCGTGTACGTGCTATCAAGGAGAGGGATCATTACTGGCTGGCAACTATCCTTGATCCACGTTACAAGAGTAAGGTTGCGGACCTTATGTTACCATTGCAGAGGGAGCAGAAGATGAAACTTCTGCGGGAGGCCTTGCAGAAGGGTCTGTGCAATGCGTTCCCAGAGTCAGGGGGATTACCAAAACCTGGCTATGGACAACGTCTTGTTGAGGCTTTGGTGAGCACAGAAGGGGCGGTGGAGAAGGTGGTCGTCTGACCGTTGCGTTCAGGCAGTTTTTTAGTCCGCAGCCCCAAGGTCTGACCGGTTCCAGCAACCATTGCCAGCGTCTGGTTTACATGGTCCGGGAATACCTAGGGGCAAGATCCGACTTGGACACCTTCCCCACCGAAAATCCTCTGGCTTACTGGGTCTTGAGGATGGATCACTGGCCAGAGCTTGCCCAGTACGCAATTGAGCTACTGGCTTGCCCTGCATCCAGTGTTCTTTCAGAACGGACATTCAGTGCTGCTGGAGGCTTTGTGACTGATCACAGGGTGCGCCTCTCCACCGGCTCTGTTGATCGACTGACCTTCATCAAAATGAATCAGGCTTGGATCAACACCAGCTACAAAGCACCTGATGCTGATATTAATGAATAATATCTTTTTGTTGAAATGTCGGATCCCTTTTAGACTGCGTATGCTGATACTGAGTGACTGTCCTCTTATGCTGCTGATGGAATATCCTTCTCCTCCTCACTTTTCTTGCTGATAGCTAGTAAGAAATGTTGTGTTTCTGGGCTCCGCCACCAGTGCCTAAGGCACAATTTTTCAGCCCCTGTTTAACATGGGCGCCTAATAACAATTTTTTGATGCAATACTTTGCACGTGGCTCCTTGTTGTGCTCCAATTGGAGTTATTGGGAGGGGTTGCAGTGTTGTGTTGTGCCCATGGCACAATTTTTCTGCCCCTGTTTAACAGGGGCGCCTAATAACAATTTTTGATGCAATACTTTGCACGTGGCTCCTTGTTGCGCTCCAATTGGAGTTATTGGGAGGGGTTGCAGTGTTGTGTTGTGCCCAAGGCCCAATTTTCTGCCCCTGTTTAACAGGGGCGCCTAATAACAATTTTTGATGCAATACTTTGCACGTGGCTCCTTGTTGCGCTCCAATTGGAGTTATTGGGAGGGGTTGCAGTGTTGTGTTGTGCCCAAGGCCCACATTTTCTGCCCGTTTAACAGGGGCGCCTAATAAAAAATGTTGATGCAATACTTTGCACGTGGCTCCTTGTTGCGCTTCAATTGGAGTTATTGGGAGGGGTTTTAGTGTTGTGTTGTGCCCAAGGCACAATTTTTCTGCCCCTTTTTAACAGGGGCATCTAATAACAATTTTTGATGCGATACTTTGCACGTGGCTCCTTGTTGTGCTCCAACTGGAGTTATTGGGAGGGGTTGCAGTGTTGTGTTGTGCCCAAGGCACAATTTTTAAGCCCCTGTTTAACCACTTGTCATCTGCCTGCCGTCAATTGACGGCGGGCAGACGACTCCATTGTTCTGACATCTCGTCATATGACGTGATGTCCCTTTAAAGCCGCGGGCGGGCGCGCGCACCCGCCGCTCCGCGGGGATCCCGTGCGAGTGCCCGGCGGCAACGATCGCCGCCGGGCACACGCGATTGCTCTGTAAGTGAGCTGGGACGTGCAGCTCTGTATGTAAACACAGAGCTGCACGTCCCTGTCAGGGAGAGAGGTGACAGATTGTGTTCCTTGTACATAGGGACACAATCGGTCACCTCCCCCAGTCACCCCCCCCTCCCCCTACAGTTAGAACACTCATAGGACACACACATTTAACCCCTTCCCCGCCCCCTAGTGGTTAACCCCTTCACTGCCAGTCACATTTATACAGTAATCAATGCATATTTATAGCATTTTTCACTGTATAAATGTAAATGGTCCCAAAAATGTCAGAAAAGTGTCCGAAATGTCCGCCATAACGTCGCAGTCCCAATAAAAAAATCGCAGATCGCCGCCATTAATAGTAAAAAAAAAAAAAAAAAAATGCCATAAACTATCCCCTATTTTGTAAACGCTATAAATTTTGCGCAAACCAACCGATAAACGCTTATTGCATTTTTTTTTTACCAAAAATATGTAGAAGAATACGTATCGGCCTAAACTGAGGGAAAAAATATTTTTTTTATATATTTTTTGGGGTTATTTATTATAGCAAAAAGGAAAAAATATGGCATTTTTTTAAAAATTGACGCTCTATTTTTGTTTATAGCGCAAAAAATAAAAACCGCAGAGGTGATCAAATACCACCAAAAGAAAGCTCTATTTGTGGGAAAAAAAGGACGCCAATTTTGTTTGGGAGCCACGTCGCACGACCGCGCAATTGTCAGTTAAAGCGACGCAGTGCGGGAAGCTTATATTTTGTCTGGGCAGGAAGGGGGTGTAGGTGCACAGTAGGTAAGTGGTTAACAGGGGCGCCTAATAACAATTTTTAATGCAATACTTTGCACGTGGCTCCTTGTTGCGCTCCAATTGGAGTTATTGGGAGGGGTTGCAGTGTTGTGTTGTGCCCAAGGCACAATTTTTCTGCCCCTGTTCAACAGGGGCGTCTAATAACAATTTTTGATGCAATACTTTGCACGTGACTCCTTGTTGCGCTCCAATTGGAGTTATCGGGAACAGTCCCGACGCATCACCGAGGATTCGATGCGTGTACTCGGCGGCCGCGATGTCCGTCAGGTACACGCGATCGTCGGTGACAGAGCAGGGACGTGGAGCTCTGTGTGTAAACACAGAGCTCCACGTCCTGTCAGGGAGAGGTAACAGATGCTGTTTCTCTTGTACATAGGGAGACAGCATCGATCACCTCCCCCAGTCACCCCCCTCCCCCCACACAGTTAGAACACACCCAGGCAATACATTTAACCCCTTCCTCACCCCCTAGTGTTAACCCCTTCAATGCCAGTCACATTTATTCAGTAATTAGTGCATATTTATAGCACTGGTCGCTGTATAAATGTGAATGGCGCCAAAAATGTGTCAAAAGTGTCCGATGTGTCCGCCGCAATATCGCAGTCAAAATAAAAATCGCAGATCGCCGCCATTACTAATAAAAAAAAAAATATTAAAAAAAAAATCATAATTCTGTCCCCTATTTTGTAGGTGCTATAACTTTTGCGCAAAGCAGTCACTTATTGTGATTTTTTTTTTTTTTTTACAAAAATACGTAGAAGAATACGTATCGGCCTTAACTCAGAAAAAAAATAAAAAATTTTTTTTAAAAAAAATTGGGATATTTATTATAGCAACAAGTAAAAAATATATATATATTTTTAAATTGTCGCTCTTTTTTTGTTTATAACGCAAAAAATAAAAACCGCACGGGCGATCAAATACCACCAAAAGAAAGCTCTATTTGTGGGAAAAAAACGGATGCCAATTTTGTTTGGGTGCCACTTCGCACGACTGCGCAATTGTCAGTTAAAGCGACGCAGTGCCGCAAGCTGAAATTTCGCCTGGACACGAAGGGGGTTTGTGTGCCAAGTAAGCAAGTGGTTAAAGGAATTTCTTTTTCACTTTAAGCATCATTAAAATGGCTGCTCCGGAAAAAACAACCGTTTTAAAAAAACTTTTTCCATTGATACATGTTCCCTGGAGCAAGACCCGGGTTCTGAACGACGTTTTCCAACATTAAATTGAATATTGGTCTTAAAAACAATCGTTTTTGAATTCGAACGTTCGGGTCCCATAGACTTCAATGGGGTTCGAAATGTTCCCGCGAACCTGCGGTCTGTTCGAACGTTCTGGTGCGAACCGAACCCGGGGGTGTTCGGCTCATCCCTAGTGCCAATATCTGAAAATTCATCACACCTGAAGTACTGACTGCCTATCTCATTTCTTGAGACCCTAACATGCCAGAAAAGTACAAATACCCCCCAAATTACCCCTTTTTGGAAAGAAGACATTCCAAGGTATTTATAAAAAGGCATGTGAGTTTTTTGAAGTTGTCATTTTTTTCCCAGGGACGTCCTCCCAGAATAACTTGACCATGCTGTAGACGTCTTTTGTCTATAGCGCGGTCGTCAATTGGTTAAGGCAGAAATTTAGGATCAATAACGTCTAATTAACATCATTCTATTTTTGGATACAAATCAATTTTTTTCTAATTCTTTATTTATGACAAAGAAAAACTGATCCGCAAGGACTACAAAAGGGAACAACAGCAAAAACACAAAATCAGTGCACACAGATGGGTACAGTTGACACAGTAATATTGTAGCAAATATTTTATAACAAGCCATACTGCAGAGAACTAAGAATGCTGGAGTTTCATAGCCCCGCAGGCGCAGCCTCTCCTAGCTATTTTTTAATTTCTTAAAGAATAGAAAATGACTGAAATCTAAAGGGGGCGGCTCGGGCCCCGGAAAGAAAGTCAGGAAGAAGAAAATTCAGGGGGGGGGGGGGACTTATAATGCTTGGGAGGCGAGGGAGGGGGGGTTGGCGAACATGGATATAAGTGCTCGTATTTTGTGGGGAACACCATCCCCGACCACTTTCCGCGTGGTCAAAGGTCAGGGTTCGCATACATCCTGTAGTGTCACACGCAACGCTGTCAGTTAGGCGCATCAGACCCTCTGAGTTGCTGGCCCTCTGCCGAGTATCTGAACACATTCCAGAGCTGCCAGGTCGCTGAGTAGGACTCTTGTCGTTTCTGGCCAGTGAGAATCAGGTCCTCCAGTCGGCCGATTTCATCATCCTTCTGGAGCCAAGAGACTATGGTCGGTGGGTGTCCCCGTGCAGAGTTCCTCTAAAGTCATGAGAGGTTTTTGTGAAGTGTCAGGGGGGGGGGGGGGGGCAGGATGGTCTTAATAAAGTGACTGAGCTGAAGAGCTCTCATGAAGTCAAGTTCAGTGCACGTCCTCCATCTCCCAGAGTACTAAAGTGGGATGCCTGGTGAAACCCTGCACTGCAAAGTTCCTAAAAATTTCTTGTCATGCAAGCCTGGTCTAAATTGGGGGTGACCTATCACGGGTCTTAAAGGGGAATTACAAGTCAAGAGGGATGATCTCGACAGCAGACGCAAGCACTCCCTGGCTGTGCAAAAATACGAGAGAAGCTTGGACAGCCACACTCCAAAAATGTTCGTTTAAAGGGTCACTAAAGGAAAAAAAAATTGAAATGACTGTTTACAGGGTATAGAGACATAGGGCCAGATTCAGGTAGATGGGCGCTTCTTTACTTTGGAGTAACGTTTCTCATTTACGTTACTCCGCCGACACTTTCGGCGCAAGTACTGTTATTCACATAGCACTTGCTCCTAAACTTGCGGCGGAGTAACGAAAATGCGCTGGCGTAACCCGACGCAAGTGGAAGTGGGTGTGATCATATGTAAATGATGGGCGTAGCCCAGCGCAGAGGCTTACGTTCAGCGCATCAACCACGGAGCATGCGCAGTGAGTGAGGCTCCACTCGCCCCCTTGTGCGCATGCTCACAACTTCCGTCGGCACCACTTCACGGGAAACGTCAGCGCAATGTGTTCCGTATAAAAGCGCAAGCGGAAGTGCCATTCCGGCGCAAAAGTATTTCCGTTTCCCCCCACCCCAGTGAAGTTACTTTTGCTAAGAGATGGCTGCTCCCGCTCCCCCAAAAGAGAGGAGGAACCTCAATTTCAATCCTCAAGAGGTCTCTATTGTTATTTCGGCTATGGAGACCCACAACGATGTCCTCCATGGCAGGAAAAGCCGAAAGACCACCCGGGAGAGGAAGCAGGCCATCCTGGCAAGCATTGCTGCCAGGGTTAATATTTTGGGGTACTCCACCCGGACTGCTGGCGATATTGCCAAGATCAACGATCTACGGCGCAAGGTTCGGGGCAAGGTGGCCACCATTAGGAGGCATGAGAGTGGCACGGGTGGTGGACCCCCATGTGCGGTCAGCCTGACCACGGAGGAGGAGGTGGTCACCCGCTGCCTGGAGAGGGAGCAGTTGGAGGGGGTCCCTGGATATGACTCCATGGAGGAAGGCTCCAGGACAGGTAAGTGTTTTTTAACACCTATTTGGTGTGTTGCATGTGGGGGGGGGAGGGTACATATGCCAAGTGTGTGGGACCACCAACATGTGTCTGCTTTGTGTCATCCACAGATGACGGAGCTGGGCCATCATCTGTTGCCGGCCAGTCCACCCCATCCCCCCAACGACATCCAGTGCCCGTGCCCCTGGGTGATGAAGACACCGAGGTGGAGGAGGAGAGTGCCCACACCTCACCTGCAGAGGTCGTTGAGGAGGAGCCTGTTGGGGCAGAGCAGGACATTATTTTATTTTTGGACGAGTCCTCCTCTTCTGCAGGGCCGTCTGGAATACCCTCCCCCATCCTTGGAAGCTCCTCAAGGGTGACTCCATCCCCCCGGGGACAACCATCTACTGGCCCCAGGAAGGCCACCCGTAAGACCAGGGGGGGCTCTGATCTGGTCCAGGACCAGGTGGCGAGGGATCACGCCAGGCAGACCCAGCAAATGGGGAACATAGTTGGGCACCTGGACAGAGTGGCTGACAGCCTGTGCTCCGTGGCCCAGATTTCTTCTGCAGTGCAGGATGTGAGCTGCAACTGCGCTGCAGTGGTGACCAGTCTGGGGGAGGTGCAGGGTGACATAAGGCACCTCACTGCAGCCGTCCAGGCAAACACTGCTGCCATCCAGGAAAACAGTGCTGCCATCCGGGACCAGGGGAGGCAGAGTCGGCGGGCCCAGCATTACCAGGTCACCCGGCAGCTCAGGATGCAGGCCCAAACAAACAGTTACCTCGCCCGGATAGCCATGGCCTTGGAAGGCAGGCAGGCCACACCTGCCAGGAGTGGCCCACCCGGGGATCAGCCACCTCCAGATGCCCCCCCACCCCCACCCACTCCATCCAGGCAGCTGAGGAGCCAGAGAGGGGCTGCCAGAAGAAGCCCCCGACATCCCAGATGATTTATTTTTAGTTTTTTTGATTGATGCTCAGGACATGAGTTTTGTATTTTATTTCTTCTTAATGCTCAGGTTATGAGATTTTTATTTTATTCTTAATGCTCAGGTTATGAGTTATTTTATTTGTGATTATGCTCTGGATATGAGATATTTTTTTTTTGATACTGCACACGTTGCAGTGTGAATGGTGTGTGAATGTAAGGGGGTGGCACTCCTGCCAGTAAGGGGTGTCACCCTCGGCCGTGGTGGTGAAGTTAACCCCACGGCTGTATGAATGACTAGTAAAAGGTGTATGAATGGACAGCGACATCATTGGGGCCTTGACGCTGGCGTTGCTGCTCCCAAGTCCTACATGCTGGACTTGGGCTAATCCAATGTGATGTGGATGTGGTGTGTGTGATCTAGGGACATCAGTGGTGTGCATGCATGCATTGTCCGTGTGATCAATGTTTTGGTTTAGTGTCCAAAGATGCCTACGGCGAGGACACTCCTGACTGCTCTTCCATCAGCAGACTGGTTCTCCTCTGGCAGGGGGGGATGGTCTGGTTGGGGGGTCAGGTCATCACGCATGTCAATCTGCAGGCCTTTTCTCATGGCAAAGTTGCGCAGAATGCAACATGCACCGATGATCTGACACACGAAGGTAGGGGAATACAATAGGGCCCCCCCAGACTTATCCAGGCATCGGAAACGGGACTTCAGAAGCCCAAATGTTTGCTCCACCACTGCACGGGTTTTGATGTGTGCTTCATTGTATCTTCTCTCTCCTCTGGTTTGGGGGTTCCGGAAAGGAGTCATTAGATGGGGTCCCAGTGCATATGCAGAGTCACCTGGAAGGGAAAAGAGAGGAGGATGTTAGTCATGCATGTGCCACTTGTGAGGTGTGCATCATGGGAGGGGATAGTCATGCCTGACTCCCATGTCACTCACCAACCAGCCAGCTGTCCCCATACATGTTCTGCTCGAATTCTGCTGGGATGGGACTCTGACGGTATATGAAGCTGTCATGGCTGGACCCGGGGTGTTTGGCACGGACGTGCCATATGAGGCGTTGGGCATCAGCTATCACCTGTACGTTGATGGAGTGCCAATGCTTCCGATTGTGGTATATGTGCTCTGTGGCACTGGGGAGCTGAAGGGCCACATGTGTGCAATCAATGGCCCCCACAGTGCGTGGGAATCTGGCAATGCTGTAGAAATCTGTCATTGCCTTCAGCCGCAGCTCCTCAGTGGTTGGTCTGATGAACTGGTTGGACATGCGTCTGAGGATTGCAGGGACAACCTGGTGCACACATCTGCTCATGGAGGACTGTGACATCCCAGCCACCACTCCACTTGTACGCTGGAATGATCCACTGGCAAGGAAATGAAGTGTTGCCAGGACCTTCACCAGTGGCTGCACTGCTTGTGAGCGGTGTGTCTTGCTGGTGATGTCACCCTGCAGGGTTGTGGTTAGTTCAAGTATTGCATCTGGGCTGAATCTGAAGAGGCGATACACCTCCTCATCCCCCATTCCAAAGAGGCTCATGCGCGCGCGGTATATCCTCTCACGTGCCCGCCTCCTCCGTACCGGGGGACCCAGTACTAGTGCTAGGACCGCGACTGCCCCTGGCATGTTGGCACACAGAGGTGTTGTCCTTGCACGTGTGGTTGTTCAGCTTGCTAGTTTCGTCGGTAACGATGCTGCTGTAGCTGCTCTCCTGCTGACCTGTGGCCGTCTGGAGTAAAGATAAAGCAGCTTTTTGTAGAAATAACTTTGCGCCGGACGGACAAGATACGCGCGGCGCATGTAGCCAGCGTATGGTGCTAATCCGTTCGCGAATCGGGAAATCTCCCTCATTTGCATATTTGCAGGGGAAATCAATAGGCGCGACTGATGCGCCAAGCGAAATTATGCGCTGACGAGACTCTGGCGTCGGAAAGTTAAGCCGATCGGAAATGGCCCGTTTTCTGTCGCATCTAGTTTGGTGGGTACGGCCACATAGATACGACGGCGCATATTCACAGTTACGCGGCGCATATCGAAATACTCCAGCGCAAGTCTTGCTGAATCTGGCCCATAAAAGTTAACTGATTCCTTTTCAAAATGGTTAAAAATAGATAAAAATCAATCATATAATGTGCCTGCAGGTTAGTTTCACTTTTGAACTGGCTTCATGTTTCTGCAAAATAGAAATAGACACACAGAACAAAAACAAACAAATCCAGGGCAGTGTTTTGTTTTTAAAATGAATCTGATTGGTTCTGGGAAGTTTAAGACACACAGTAATGACAGCTTAAACCATCGTGAGAAAGCTCCCAGTATGGTGGTTATAAGGAAACAGACAAGCAGGAAGTGTGGAGAACAGAGCAGGATTACAGCAACTTCAAAGCAAAAACGAACAATAAGGACATGAAACCAGTACTGCAGTAAGGTAAAGGAAGCTATTTAGCTAAAAAAAAAAAAAAAATCCTTTAGTGATCCTTTAATTAAAAACGATCACAAAATAAACATGCCACAGCAAAAATTGGGACAAAAGCTAATTTTTCGCACTGTAGCTTCAGTGCTCACTCAGGCCGTGTACACACGGCAGAGAACCTCGACGGGCAGAACACATCGTTCCGCCCGTCGAGGTTCCCTGCCGGCCGTCGAAATCGGTGACCCGCCCGTCGGGAATGGCAACCAGCCATTCTTCCAGGCGGGCCGTCGAGCAAATAGAGAGCATGCTTCCAGCGAGGTTCTCGCTGGTTTCCAGCGAGAACCTCGGTCGTGTGTACGCCGCCTCATACTTGCTATGACTAAGCACTGAAGCTACAGTGTGAAACGTTAGCCTTTGTCCCAATTTTTGCTGTGGCATGTTTATTTTGTGATCGTTTTTAATTAAAGGAACATTTTTGGAGTGCGGCTGTCCAAGCTTCTTTCGTATTTTTTCATTGCTATTGCATTTCCGGCACCCGTGGTTTGGTTTTGGTGAGGAGGTTCTTTGACTACTATTGAGCGGTTACTTTTGTTTTCTACTCCCTGGCTGTGTTGCCTATTAGCGGATGGTGTTTGGTTTTAGGAGCACCAGCGGGCTCCAGAGAGGGGAATCTCACTCTGGTCCTGTTCCAGCTGAGTTCATAATCGGGTGTCTCTATGTCTGGTCCAGTCGACAAGTCTGCTGAGGTGGCATGCTTGGTAGTATAAATGTACGTCAGGTAGTGCTAGCCCCCTGTATAATTTGGGGAGAGAGAGCATCATCCTATTCAAGCATTGATGCTTCCCTGCCCACAGGAAATGGGTAAAAATAGAGTGAATTTGCTTGAAGTAGTCCCTGGGAATATGGACCGGGAGGGCCTGCATGAGGTATAAAAGTTTGGGCAGCACCGCCATTTTCAAAATGTTGCAGCCGCCCAGCCAAGAATGAAGTCCACTACTCCACTGGTCTAACAAGTGTTGAATTGTTTTCAGGAGGGGAGGGGGGGTTTAGGTTAAACACTCTGGAGAGGGACATGGGTATGCAGGTACTGAGGTACCTCAAAGCCGTGTCCGTCCATTTCAATCGAAAGTCTCCTCTAAGCCTTGTAAGCTGGTGGTGTGGGATCCCTATGCCCATCGCCTCTGACTTAGAGAAATTGATCTTAAGGTTATAGAGCTGGCCGTAGGAGTCAAATTTGTGTAAAAGGTTTGGCAGGGAGGTCGAGAGGTTTGTAAGGGTAAACATCAGGTTGTCGGCATATGCAGATATTTTATATTGCCTTTCGTTCACTCTGACGCCTGTGATGTCCGAGTTCTGGTGAACGTGGCCTAGGAAGTGCTCCAGGGAGAGTGCAAACAAGAGGGGTGATAGGGGGCAGCCCTGTCTGTTGCAATTGGTGATTGCACCCCATTAGCTCTGACTCTGGCCGTGGGCTCAGAGTAGGCCGCCTTTATCCAGTGGAGCATCCTGCTTCCCAGGCCTATGTGCTTTAGCGTCTTGAGCATGAACGCCTATTTCACTCAGTCGAGCGCTTTTTCGGCGTCCGTCCCGAGAAATAGGCACAGTGTTTTACTGTTTATCTCTATGTGTAGCAGGTTCAGGACTTTAGTAGTATTGTCCCTGGCCTCTCTGGCCAGGACAAATCCTACCTGATCCCGGTGGATAAGGTGTGGTAAGTGTTGTTGGAGTCTGGTGGCTATAACCTTAGTAAAAATGTTAAGGTCGGTGTTCAGGAGGGAGATAGGGCGGTAACTCCCGCATAGGGCTGGGTCTTTACCCTCCTTTGGTATGACCGAAATTTGTGCTTGTAGCGTGTTTTTGTGAAACACTCTTCCTCGGCCATTAAGTAGGTCCATTAAACGTTGTCCTAGGGATGGGAACAGGGCCTTGTAATAAGTGGCGGTGAAACCATCCGGTCCTGGGGCCTTGCCTGGCTTCGCACTGTTCAGGGCCAATTGGAGCTCGGTCAGCGTGATAGCTTCCTCTAGGAGTTCCCGTGCTTCGGACGGTAATGAGGGCAGAGAAGAGCAGGACAGGTATGCCGATATGGCTTCGTGTGTGGGGGTCGGGACTTTCAGGTTGTACAGAGAGCTGTAAAAGGCTCCGAACTCCTTAGTGATTTGCTGGGGTAGAGAAAGTTCTGGCCCGCGGAATTCACGATGTGCGGTATATAGGATGCAGTTCGCTGTATCCGCAGGGTCTGGGCCAAGAGCTTACCGCATTTACTACCTGATTTGTACACCTTCCTTCGGCAGACTTGCATCACCGCTTTGGCTTTAAAGTGCAGAATATCCGCTATCTGCGAACGCACCGTGTCCAGCTCAGTTCCAAGTTGTATAGTTGGGGTCGCCTTGTGCGCGGTCTCTAGTGTTTGCAGCTTGGCTAGAAGCATGTTTAATTGTGCTGTCCGTGCCTGTTTTAGTCTGGCGCTGTGTTTGATAAGAACTACCCTAATTACAGCCTTATGGGCCTCCCACACGACCCCGGCGTCACTGTCCTGGGTTGCATTGGTGGCAAAGTAGTGTCCGATTTCCCTGACTACATCAGCCAGCACCTCCGAGTCCTGTAGGAGGCTCTCATTAAGTCTCCAAGGTGGTTTCTGTCCTGCACGTGCATGCATCAAAGCGTAACGCATACCGATCGGGGCATGGTCTGACCTGTAATTGACCCAATCGAGGTGTCCTACACCGCAAGCAAATGACTGTGGGGTATTAAAAAATAGTCGATACGCGAATACGACTGGTGTGGTTTGGAAAAAAAGGTGTAATCCCGCTCCCCAGGGTGGAAAAGACGCCAAGCATCAATCAGTTGGGCAGAGTGGAGCGTCGAGCTAATGTGCTTTCGCGTATCACATGCGATGGAGGACGTTCCAGACGAGGTATCCTCCACCGGAACCATGGGCATGTTCAGGCCCCCCCCACTATGAGATGTCCATCAGAAAAATTTAGGCGACGCCCTATCTGTTTCCTCAGGAATGCGTACTGTTGAGTGTTGGAGACGTATAGGTTCACCAGGGTCACCGTTACATCGCCAATCTGACCCTTCAAGAACAGAAAGCGCCCTTCCCCGTCTGTCTGGGAATCCATGTGTTTCCAGGGCACCCTGTTAGAGATGAGTATAGATACTCCTCTTGACGTGTAATTGGAATGAAAGGCCAGCAGGTAGTGTCTGTTTTTAAGCAGCGGCAAGTTGTTCTCTCTGAAATGTGTTTCCTGCAACAACATGTCCGCCCTGTCCCGAAGCATGTCGTAAAGAAACATCCGCCCTTTTTCGGGCGTGTTCAGGCCCTTAGCGTTTAGGGAGATAATATTGAGTGTATCCATGTTCGAAAGGGGGTATGGTAAGAGGAGGGAGGGTAGGGTGGGACAGTGAGAGAAAAGGCAGAGAAAAAGTGGGTACAAAGGAAAAAAAATGGGGGGGGGCACGTGACTCCCAAGAAGAAGTAAGGGAGGTTTTAGGAAGCTACACCAGAGAGTGCAGCTGTGAAGAAGTGCTAATGTAGCCTAACTGGCTAGGGTGCTCTCCGGATGCTACTCCGGGTATTGAGCACGGGCCTAATTGGGGTAGTCTATGGGCCAGAGCTTGCACTCCCGGCTCCTCCCCCCCACTCCCAGCAGGTCTATATGATAATAGTGACAGTCATAGAAAACCGGCATATATATAAACAACACAAAGACAAGAGACAAAATAACATACAGCTATACAAGATATAATCTGAGAAGGCATTTCAGAAGACGTGGAAGAAACAATGGCATATGGTAAGCAGCAAATGCGATGAAGTAAAGTGCAAGAAACGTTTTGGTCTCAGGCTCCATCTCCGTCTTCAGGGGGCAACAACAAAACTCCTGAGCAACACCTCCCCCCCCCCTAAAATCAAGAAAAAATTAAAGTAAACAAAAAACACACACACGCCCGCAGATCAAAAAAGAAAAAGGGCCTACCGGTGTCCCGAGTAGTCCAGCGGTCCTGTCCCCGGGGGAACGCGTGCCGGTCAGGGTGACGGCAGCGCCTCCGGTTCCATAGTGTCCAGCTAGCATCCATGTATCTCCCTCCCTAAAATCCCCCAGAGAACCACCAACCTCCTCCAAAGGGTAAACAGCCCAGGGGGCAGACCCCCCCAGGGAGTTCAATATCCCACATCGTACTGGCCTCCATGACCCGTTCTCCAGGTTCCCCTCCCCCACTGCATCCGCGGTCCGCAGGGGCATGTAGTCCACCAAGCGCGGGACCATGCCCAGACTCTCAGGACCCATCGGGAGTGTCAGGTAAAGCCGGCACAGCAAGAAGGGGCACATCACCTTGATTAAAGATGATCTAGCCCTCACTCCAGCCCCGAGCTGTGTAAAATGGCAGCTCAGGCATCTCATCCAGCAAACAGGGCAAGTGTGTGGTAGGGCAGGTTCACGGCATTGAGACCGAACGGAGGCACTTTCAGGGGACCCCCGGTGAACGGCCATTCTCCCATTTGGGGGGGGGGGTGAAATCACATCCCAATCGCGGCAGGAGCTCCCAAAAATCAGACTCCCGCCGGCAGCAAGGGCCAAAGCGGAGGGCATCAAAAGAGGGGGGGACCACGGAGCGTCACCCCAAGGGGGACCAGCCAAAGCTCAGGAACTGGAGACAAGAAGCTATCCTTCCCGGTGCGCTGTTGGGTGGCCAAGCCGCACGCTGCACTCCAGCAATGCAGGACATCTCACTGATGCTGAATGGAGGGGCGGGAGCCAGAATCAGGAAATGCTAGTCCGGGATTGGATGGAAGGTTGGAGGCTGGGTTAGAGGCTGAGCCCGGCTTGGTCGCCCAACAGCGCACCGGAAAGGATAGCTTCTTGTCTCCAACGGCTGACAGAATCCCCTCTTCTCTGATTGACCATCCATCCACCAGGGTCAGGGTAAGAGCGTGCTAGCCACTTTGTTTCTGAAGTGGTCTAGCATTGGATTGCCTCCCCCACGTCAGATACTGTCCCTGTGGGATAGACATATGCCTGGCAGAAGTGCTGCTTCTTGTGATTGTGCTGAGGTTAATTGTGTTGTGGAGTAAAACCTCTTGGATCATTTACACCGCATATTGCATATGCTGCAGGTTTAAACTGGAACTTTGGATCTTTCATTCAGTCAGGCACTTGTATCGGAGCTGTGTCCATGAAGCCGAAGAGTCCTGGAACGTCCGCCGTTGTCTGTAGTGTAAAGGCTCCTGTCAGGAGGGATGAGAGATCAGACCCGTGTGACTGCACAGAGAAACCAGACAGTATGATTAGTGAAGTAAAAGGTGTTTAATTATAAGAAAACCAGTGAGGATAGCAAACAATATATATATATATATATATAATCAGAAAGGGAATACCGTGCACATAGGTCAAGCCAGGCCGAGGTCATACACAAGGGATATCAGCAGATGGGACAGGACGGAGCAGGGGTCGGATGGATGGACTAGCTACAGGATACAGGCTAAGGGGAGACAGGGATCAGGAAGCAGGGCAGACAAGTCCAGGCGGGATCAGGGATCAGGATGCAGGGCAGACAAGTCCAGGCGGGATCAGGATGCAGGGCAGACAAGTCCAGGCGGGATCAGGGATCAGGATCAGAACAGGATCAAGATACGAAATCAGGATCAGAATACAGGTCAGGGTACAGGCTTAGGTCCAGCAGATATGAAGATACCAGGGCGAGCTCTGCTTGAGCTCGCCGGGTATAAATAGGGGGTGTGTTAATTGCATTCATGTCACACCTGAACGCAGGAAAGGCTGTGAGCTTCAGAAGACCAAGAACCCCCCGCTGGTGGAGGCCGGTACTGCAGCCAGAATAACAGGCATATTTACCAGCAGGGGGGACCATTCCTGACAGTACCCCCCCTCAAAGGAGCGGCCTCCGGACGCTCCAACCAGTTGTTGCTGGGGGAGGCTCATGGTGTCAAGCCAGGTAGTGGATAAGGGCTCCGGGTCATCAAGCTGGGCAGCAGATAAGGGCTCCGGGTCATCGAGCTGGGCAGCAGACAAGGGCTCCGGGTCATCGAGCTGGGCAGCAGACAAAGGCTCCGGGTCATCGAGCTGGGCAGCAGACAAAGGCTCCGGGTCATCGAGCTGGGCAGCAGACAAAGGCTCCGGGTCATCGAGCTGGGCAGCAGACAAAGGCTCCGGGTCATCGAGCTGGGCAGCAGACAAAGGCTCCGGGTCATCGAGCTGGGCAGCAGACAAAGGCTCCGGGTCATCGAGCTGGGCAGCAGACAAAGGCTCCGGGTCATCGAGCTGGGCAGCAGACAAAGGCTCCGGGTCATCGAGGCGGGCAGCAGGCTCCGGGTCATCGAGCTGGGTAGCGGACAAAGGCTCCGGGTCATCGAGCTGGGCAGCAGGCTCCGGGTCATCGAGCTGGGTAGCAGGCTCCGGGTCATCGAGCTGGGCAGCAGGCTCCAGGTCATCGAGCTGGGCAGCAGGCTCCAGGTCATCGAGCTGGGCAGCAGGCTCCGGGTCATCGAGCTGGGCAGCAGGCTCCGGGTCATCGAGCTGGGCAGCAGGCTCCGGGTCATCGAGCTGGGCAGCAGGCATAGGAACGAGCGGCTGGCAGACTGGCACAGGAACAGCAGGCTGGCAGACTGGCACAGGGACAGCAGGCTGGCAGACTGGCACAGGGACAACAGGCTGGCAGACTGGCACAGGGACAGCAGGCTGGCAGACTGGCACAGGGATAGCAGGCTGGCAGACTGGCACAGGAACAGCAGGCTGGGCAGCGGACTGGAAGTCATCGACCTGGGCAGCGGACTGGAAGTCATCAAACTGGGCAGCGGACTGGAAGTCATCAACCTGGGCAGCGGACTGGAAGTCATCAACCTGGGCAGCGGACTGGAAGTCATCAACCTGGGCAGCGGACTGGAAGTCATCAACCTGGGCAGCGGACTGGAAGTCATCAACCTGGACAGCGGACTGGAAGTCATCAACCTGGGCAGCAGACTGGAAGTCATCAACCTGGGCAGCAGACTGGAAGTCATCGACCTGGGCAGCAGACTGGAAGTCATCGACCTGGGCAGCAGACTGGAAGCCATCGACCTGGGCAGCAGACTGGAAGCCATCGACCTGGGCAGCAGACTGGAAGTCATCAACCTGGGCAGCAGACTGGAAGTCATCAACCTGGGCAGCAGACTGGAAGTCATCGACCTGGGCAGCAGACTGGAAGTCATCGACCTGGGCAGCAGACTGGAAGCCATCGACCTGGGCAGCAGACTGGAAGTCATCCACTTGGGCAGCGGACTGGAAGTCATTAAGCTGGGCAGCGGACTGAAAGTCATCAAACTGGCAGCAGACTGGAAGTCATCAAACTGAGCAGCGGACTGGAAGTCATCAACCTGGGCAGCAGACTGGAAGTCATCAACCTGGGCAGCAGACTGGAAGTCATCAACCTGGGCAGCAGACTGGAAGTCATCAACCTGGGCAGCAGACTGGAAGTCATCAACCTGGGCAGCAGACTGGAAATCATCAACCTGGCTCTCTTAAGAAAAGAGAAGCTGAAAAAGTTACTCTGACATTAGTGGAAAAAATTGCCTCGTTGGAAAGCCAACATAAACAGTCACATGTGGAGGCGCACTTGTTGGAACTGTTAAAGATGCGGGAAAAACGTAACTCCTTACTCAATCTTAAAGCAAAACGAATTCTGTATTTCAAGAAAGGCTTTCATTATGAACATGGGGATAAGTGTGGCAAATTTCTTGCAAAAACCCTTAAAACAATTTCTCATGCACATTCTATTCTTTCTATTAAGACTTGCAAGGGCCAACTTATACAAAAAACGGAGCAGATTGCGTCACAATTTCATGCGTTTTATACTAAGCTTTATAACCTCCCCCCGACACATAAACCCGTAGAGCTTCAAGGAAATAGAGAATCCATTCTGCGAGAATATATTATGGAGAGTGGCATGCCTACTCTATCGTCGGTTGAGAGTGATTCTTTGGAATCGCCGATTTTAGAAGAAGAACTTATTTTGGCAATTAAGACTCAAAAACCGGGTAAGAGCCCAGGCCCGGATGGGTTTACGGCCCATTATTACAAAACTTTTATAGACATTCTGAAAGCTCCCCTACTCCGTGCCCTGGAACATATCCGAACTTCTTCATCAATTTCGAGCTCCTTTACGACGGCATATGTAACATTGATCCCTAAACCAGCTAAGGATCCTACTGACTGCACAAGCTATAGGCCGATTTCACTGTTGAATTTGGACCTAAAAATATTGGCGAAAATATTGGCATCTAGACTGACATCTTTTCTCCCCAAACTTATAGGCCCAGAACAGGCGGGTTTTATGCCAGGGAGGGAAGCCCGGGATAATGTTATAAAAGCCCTTAATCTGATTCACTACGCACACACCCGGGAATTGAGGGCCTTCTCCTGTCAACTGACGCGGAGAAGGCCTTCGACCGTGTTGCCTGGGACTATATGTTTGCTATCTGCAGACATATTGGGTTGGGATCAAACATGATGGCGTGGATATCGGCCTTATACCATAAACCTCGAGCACAGCTTAAAATTAATGGTACCCTCTCAGAAGCAGTGGACATAAATAATGGTACAAGGCAGGGTTGCCCTCTCTCCCCTCTTTTATTTATCCTATCTCTAGAACCTTTTATCCGCACAGTAAATGCAAATCCTGATATACAAGGCTTCCAGATAGGTCAACACGACTTTAAAATAGCAGCATATGCGGATGATCTTCTATTTTTTTTTAACACAGCCTCAGGTCTCAATTCCGAAGCTCTCTAAAGCTTTTAAAATATTTAGTTATATTTCCAATATGAAAATTAATTATTCTAAGTCAGAAGCTCTCAATCTCACACTATTAGCTGAACCTTTAGAAAGTGCACGCTCTCTTGGCTCGTTTAAGTGGGTAACTTCATCTATTACCTATCTAGGAATCAAACTTGCGCCTAAATTCGGAGATATATATAATATTAACTTCCTCCCTTTACTAAAAAAAATTCAAGTAGATCTTAAAAGTTGGATCTCAAGGCCTTTCTCCTGGTTCGGCAGAGCAGCTATATTGAAGATGGTAATTTTACCCAGAATCCTATACCACTTTCACACCTTACCTATTCCACTCCCAGGTTCCTTTTTCAAACAACTTCAGGCCATTTTACGCACTTTTATTTGGAAGGGGCAAAAACCTAGGATAAAGTTTGATATGCTTACAAAACCTAAGGAAGAGGGAGGTATAGGTTTACCTGATTTTAAACTTTACCATTCTGGGATACACTTAGCTAGAATTATGGACTGGAATTGCCATAGGGAGCAAAAGGATTGGGTCACATTGGAGGAAGCATCCACCACACTTCATCTTAAACTCCTACCTTGGATTCCTTGGGTAAAATTGCCGCAAAATGTGCAGCAGCATCCCTTGGTGGGGACCACACTTAAAGTGTTCCATACGATGACGAAACACCATAAACTCTCCTCATCTCCTGGACCGCTTACTCCCATTACTCGCAACCCAGATTTTCTGCCTGGGATGAACCTGCACATTTCTGCTCCTACTGACAAATCGATTCCCCTTCTATTGATACACTGTGTAGAGGCAAACACCCTAAAACATTTTGAGTTATTAAAACGAGAATTGAATCCTCAGAGCTCTCTTTCATTTTGGACCTACCGCCAGCTGCATAATTATACACAGGTTTCCCAGACCAAAAAACTGTTGTTTAGACCAACAACTCCCTTTGAACAAATTTGTTTGGCTGGAGCTCCGGTACCTAGAGCTACCTCTCTCACGTACTCATGGCTCCAACGAGATAGGGGAGGATATTCCTTCTATTCCAGAATGGCTTAGCTCCATAGAGAATATCCACCAAATGGAGGAAACGGTAGCCATTGCCAGGGAATCGTCAAAGAAATTTAATCAGATGTGGTCACCTTGGGTGGCGTTTAGATACTCAGATCAATACTCACAATTAGATATGAGATGAGATTGTGGTTGTAGTTTTGATCTTTTCTTGTTCACCCCCATTGGTATATAGAGATTCTAGATGAGCCGTTTGAGCACAGTGTCTCCCCCCCCTTTTTTTTTTCTTCTTCTCTTCTCTCTTTCCTTTTTCTTTTTCTTAGTAGTAGTTAGTAGCGGGTGACATCCTAGGTTGTGATGTTTCCCTTTGCTATCTTGTGTCATAAGATATAAAAGTAGCTTACTTTTCAGAGTATGTATTGATATGTTTTGATTTGTGTTTTCGGTACCCTGGCTGTATTTTGTACTCTGATTTTTCTTTTTTCCAATAAAAACAAACTTTGATTAAAAAAAAAAAAAAAAGAAATCATCAACCTGGGCAGCAGACTGGAAATCATCAACCTGGGCAGCAGACTGGAAGTCATCAACCTGGGCAGCAGACTGGAAATCATCAACCTGGGCAGCAGACTGGAAGTCATCAAGCTGGGCAGCGGACTGGAAGTCATCAAGCTGGGCAGCGGACTGGAAGTCATCAAGCTGGGCAGCGGACTGGAAGTCATCAAGCTGGGCAGCGGACTGGAAGTCGTCAAGCTGGGCAGCGGACTGGAAGTCGTCAACCTGGGCAGCGGACTGGAAGTCGTCAACCTGGGCAGCGGACTGGAAGTCATCAAGCTGGGCAGCGGACTGGAAGTCATCAAGCTGGGCAGCGGACTGGAAGTCATCAGACTGGCAAGCTGGCACAGGAACATCAGGTTGGCGGGCTGGCACAGGAACATCAGGTTGGCAGGCTGGCACAGGAACATCAGGTTGGCAGGCTGGCACAGGAACATCAGGTTGGCAGGCTGGCACAGGAACACCAGGGTGGCAGGCAGGCACAGGAACACCAGGGTGGCAGGCTGGCACAGGAACACCAGGGTGGCAGGCTGGCACAGGAACACCAGGGTGGCAGGCTGGCACAGGAACACCAGGGTGGCAGGCTGGCACAGGAACAAGCTGGGAGGCTGGCACAAGCTGAGCAGATGGCACTGGAACAAGCTGAGCAGATGGCACTGGAACAAGCTGAGCAGGTGGCACTGGAACAAGCTGAGCAGGTGGCACTGGAACAAGCTGAGCAGGTGGCACTGGGACAGGCTGAACAGGTGGCACTGGGACAGGCTGAACAGGTGGCACTGGGACAGGCTGAACAGGTGGCACTGGGACATGCTGGGTAACTGGCACGATGGTGTGAGTTGGGAAGTACTTCCGTTTCTTTTTAGACTTAGACACTACTGGTTTGTTAACAGAAGCGATGTATGAAGAAGATGGATTTAAGTAAGAGGAGGGTTTGGAATATGGCAGAGACACAGGGATGGTGACTGGAGGAGGTTCGTGTGGAGTTGTTACAGGTGGATTATAGGCAGGGTAGGTACAATTAGTAGAAATTGGGTAGTAATATTTGGTAGGGTGTGGAATTAACTGGGCGAAAGCTGAGGTTGTCATTGGCGATGGGCGGATAGGTCCTTGGGAAGGTAGGTGGTTAATAGCAGGGTTGGAGCGGACAGGTGGATTAAAGGCAGGGTAGGTACAAGTAGAAACTGGGTAGTAATATTTGGTAGGATGCTGAATTATCTGAGCTGGGGTTGCCATTGGTGATGGATAGATGGATCCCTGAGAAGGCAGAGGGTTAATAGTAGGGCTGGAACGGACTGGCTTGGCTGGAATCAGGAGATCTGACCATGCCTGCAGCACAGGTTGAACACAAGCAGGTTCACACACACCTTGTCTAATCAGAGCCTGCACACAGCTAATACACTCAGATAACTTTTGCTGGGGACAGGAGGAATAATACTCATCTAAAGATGCCGGATCATCCTCTAATAGCCACACCAGGGATTCAACTTGGTCATGACTGAAGGGGGCAGAGAAATCGTCCCTACCGACAGGAATAGATGACAGGGCTGGTTTTACACACAACCGAATTAATGGCTGAACATCATTAAAAGTCATGTAACCCTGATCCACACAGGAATGAGCTAATCGGATAGTTTCCATTAGCTGGTCACTAGTCCAACCCTCCAAAACCTGGCGACAATACCCTTCATCCTCTTCAGCCAGCAGAGAATAATAAAGGATGTCATCGTAATCCATGTTTAGAGCAATGCACTACACCAGGATGGTTCCCAAATGCAGTCACGTCTGATCAAGAATGGCCCTGGTATACTGTCAGGAGGGATGAGAGATCAGACCCGTGTGACTCCACAGAGAAACCAGACAGTATGATTAGTGAAGTAAAAGGTGTTTAATTATAAGAAAACCAGTGAGGATAGCAAAACAATGTATATATATATATAATCAGAAAGGGAATACTGTGCACATAGGTCAAGCCAGGCCGAGGTCATACACAAGGGATATCAGCAGATGGGACAGGACGGAGCAGGGGTCGGATGGATGGACTAGCTGCAGGATACAGGCTAAGGGGAGACAGGGATCAGGAAGCAGGGCAGACAAGTCCAGGCGGGATCAGGGATCAGGATGCAGGGCAGACAAGTCCAGGCGGGATCAGGGATCAGGATCAGAACAGGATCAAGGTACGAAATCAGGATCAGAATACAGGTCAGGGTACAGGCTTAGGTCCAGCAGATATGAAGATACCAGGGCGAGCTCTGCTTGAGCTCGCCGGGTATAAATAGGGGGTGTGTTAATTGCATTCATGTCACACCTGAACGCAGGAAAGGCTGTGAGCTTCAGAAGACCAAGAACCCCCCGCTGGTGGAGGCCGGTACTGCAGCCAGAATAACAGGCATATTTACCAGCAGGGGGGACCATTCCTGACAGCTCCAGTTTCCCTGCGGAACGTCACCAAGAAGGGGTATCCCCAGTGGTAGGTCAGACCCTTCTGCTTGGCAAAGTCGAGGAGCAGGCGTAGGAGGGCTCCGCGCCGCAAGGTAGCCCTGGACAGGTCCGGCAGTATCTTGACCTGGGAACCCTCTATCTCCACATCCCCGTGGTCCCAAGCCACCTGCAGGATCGTCTAACGGGGTATAACGGTGGAGGCGGCATATTAAATTGAAGACAAAGAAAAATGGATAGCCGCACTCCAAAACCTGATGAGTGGTCTTTTATTCAATAGACAGCATGTACAAAAATAGGGTCACAGCAGTGGAAACAAGGAACAGCCGACGCGTTTCGCACTGGATCAGTGCTTATTCATGCCATGCTTAGTGCACCGCCAGCACCCTCGGTATCCTGCACCACCTGTAACCATTTAGTGATCCCACCTGGAGCGGTGACTCCTTTCTTTCTTCCGGCATATTACATTGCGTGGCCTCGCCGAGTCTGCAGGTCTGGGGCCCAGGGCTCTATGCGCCCTGTCCAGGATGATATCTGCCTCCGGCTCTGCCAGCACGGACCGAAAGATCCCCCTCACAACATCCCCGACATTTTCCGCCGCTGCCGCCTCCGGGATGCCGCAGAGCCGCAAACGATGTATGCCTCCTGATTTCTTGCTAGTGGGGGTCCCTCTCGTTACCGCTCTAGTGCTGTACTTTTTAGCTGAGTACATGCCGGTTTAAAGCGGAGTTCCACCCAAAATTGGAACTTCCGCTAATCCCACTCCTCACCCCCTTACATGCCACATTTGGCATGTAATTTTTTTTGGGGGGGGGGTGGGGGCTTCAGGAGGAGTGGGACTTCCTGTCCCACTTCCTGCTTCCGCCGAGGGGCTGGTTAGGTGATTAAGCTTAATCGCCTACAGCAGCCCCTCCCTGTAGGCGATCGCATGGGACACTGACAGGTCCCATGCGATCGCCTGTCCAATCAGCGGCGGGCCGCACCGCTCGTGCATGTGCAGTGCCGCTCGCGCATGCGCAGTGGGTGCCTGGCCTTGAAGCCGAAGGCTGTCACGGTCGGGTGGCCACACTTAGGATGAAGATGCCGGCTGGGGAGGGGGGGAGAGGAGCGGACCCCCTGGCCGGCGTGACGCTGGATCGTGGAGCAGGTGAGTGTGTGTTTATTAAAAGCCAGCAGCTACACTTTTTGTAGCTGCTGACTTTTAATAAACACTAAATTTGGCTGGAACACCCCTTTAGGTAGTTAAATCGCCGGGGCATGAGGCTTCAGACCGGGAGCACTTAGAAAATGCTGCCTCACTCAGCCATGTCCAGGCCATGCCCCCGATACAAATCTATTTAACAATGCTATACCTAGGTCAAGCTGGGACCCTCCTCATCTTCGACCTGTGTAAACAGAACACAAACTCCTGCGCACGAGTGGGATGTTCAACAAATAGTCAATAATCTGCATACGGATTTCTTCAAATGTCAAAAGGTGGAGACAAAGGCCTTACTGCCCTTCATGGATGGGGGGATCCTGGCAAAAAACAAAAAAGGAAAAAGAAAGGCGCACCAGCCTTGTGTACTACCATTTGACAATTTATTGGATAAAAATAATAATACAATCTACTCACAAACGGATGGTGATAAAAGGCTTGTCACAAACGATAAAATAGATACCCCTCGAACCACACTGCGCCTTTCTTTTTCCTTTTTTCTTCTACCTGTGTAGAAGGACTAAGGAGGACGTGGCCTGAAGCGTTGAGTGGGATCGGCGTGGTTCACTTTGGTCTGACAAAAAACGCATGCTTGGGAACATAAGTCTCATCAGTTGCTGCTCCCCAAATGCCTGGACCCTCTTGCGCTCCCTATTGTATGTACTCCACAGGCCACCAATTTTAGTCTTCACATAACTGATGTCTGCCGTGGGGTGTAGAGGCTTCAACAATTCCACAAGTTTCGCCAAAGCTGCATTCCTCTTGTTTTTATTGGAGTAATCCCTATTTTTGACTTGCCAAAAACATGGGAGCTCCCTGTATTGCTCAATGAATTGGTTCACAAATTCAGGTGCATTTAATTTGTCTGCCATTGTGAATTATCTTATGGCTGCAAAACAGAACACAAGACAAAACATAATGAGCTAAGTTCAGGTAGGAGCGGCGTAATTCTAAAGGTGTGTGGCGTATGGTATTTACACTACGCCGCCGCAACTTTTTCAGGCAAGTGCTTTATTCACAAAAGCACTTGCCTGTAAAGTTGAGGCATCGTAGCGTAAATGGCCCGTCTTAAGTCAAATTGGGCAGGTAGAGGGAGTGTATTATTTAAATAACGTGCGATCCCGCGCCTAACTTACTGCGCATGCGCCAGACGTGAATTGATCACAGTGCGCATGCTCCAAATCACGACGTCAATACGCAATGTAAACAACATGAACGTCACTTACGCAAAGCCCTATTCGCGAACGTTTTATGTAAACGACGGGAAAAAAAACTTAACATTGCCTGCGCCTCATACAGCAGGGGTAACATTACGACGGACCTACGCTAACGCAAACGACGTAAAAAAAATGCGCCGGCCGGGCCTACGTTCGGGAATCGGCGTATAGGCTCATTTGCATATTTTAGACGACAACGCCACCTAGCGTCCAGCCTAAATATGAAAATAAGATACGACGGCGTAAGAGACTTACGCAAGTCGGATCTAATGGAAATCTATGAGTAACTGATTCTATGAATCAGTCGCATAGATAGGAGGGCTCAGACGCAGAGATAAGACGGCTTATCTCCTTTCTGAATCTGGCCCATAGTCAGGCTTAACTCAGGCTTAACTCATAATCTGGTCACAATATAGGCCTCAATCTAAGCAGTATAGGCCACTAACCACCGATGTCCTGATTTAAAATTGTACCTTAGTTTTATGGCTCCTTTTGGTGAGTGTTCGCCCTCCACTCCCAGATCGTTCTTAAGGCCCTTACATCGACCGCGTGTTTTGGCTTTATATACCCTGCGCATGCATGAAACTTCATTCTCAGTGCGTCATAACACTGGGGCGTGACCAGATTCTCTATTCTGCATGCGACACATGCAGCGGAAAATTCGAGAGAAACAACATGGCGGAATCATCAAATTCTCTGAGGCTCCATGGTGGTGGAGCTTATAGAAGGTACAAGGCCTTGAGCAAGGGTGGGTGAGATGGTGGAGATGGTGCGCATTGTTGAGAAGCATGACTATGATTGTATGCTGCATAACTATGAACGGCCCAACTGCCGAAAAGATCAAATCCGCAAGCGCTGGTCTGATTTAAAGCACCGTGAGCAATCCATCGCATACTAAAAAAAAGTAAGCAATATTTGTATCTAAACAATGGGCCAGATTCTCAGCGGCGTTACGACAGAGTATCTCAGATACCCCGTCGTATCGCCGTTTTTTTTGCCTCGTATCTATGCGCGTGATGCTTAGCATCACTTTTGCATAGATACGCTTCTACATCCGACAAGTGTAAAACCATTACACTTGCGGATCGTAGTTGTAATGACAACTCCGGCCACTAGGTGGCCTTTACGTTGTTTTCTCATTTGCATATGCAAATTAGGCTAGTACGCCGATTCCCGATCGCTTTTACGCCACCAGTCGTCGCGTACGCCGTTTTCGTCCGCGTAAGGTTACCCCAGCTTCTATGTGGAGTAACCTTACGAAGTACCGTCGATGCCGTCGGGTGCCGTCGGATGCCATGTTAAGTATGGGGTCGGGTCAGCGTCGGCTTTTTCCGTCGCTTACGTCGTTTTACTAACTCGTTTGCGAATAGGGGCATTGCGCAGTGACGCTCACGTCCTTTTGACGTCGGTTTCAACAACGCTTTCCGACGTGAGCTGGAGCATGCGCACTGGGCTTTTTCCCCGGCCGGCGCATGCGCAGTTCGTTCGACGGGGGGGCGCGCTTAATTTAAATACAAGCCGCCTCATTTGAATTACGCGGGCTTACGCTGGGCCATTTTCGCTACGCCAACGCAAACGACGGAGCAAATGGTTAGGGAATACGGCACCTGCTCTAGTACGATGCGGCGGTGTAGTGCAAATGGCTTACGATACGCAAGCGAAATTCTATGAGAATCTGGCCCAAAATGTATATGTGGGAATTTGCTGGCTGTATATGTGCTTTCTCTGAGTCGGTCTTCAAAAAACAGAGATAATGTTTTCGCTAAGCTTTGTCAGTAGACATGTGCGTTCTCGTTCGTAACAAATGGATTTTTGTCCAAATTTGTTAGTATTCGTACATTCGGATCAATTTGAACATCTGAATAGCTGAAAGTACTAAAACACGAAAATTACAGAATTACAAATAAGCAAAATAACGAACAAGCGAAAATACGAACGTAAGATTGGACAATCTTACTAAAATACGAAACACCAAAAGAACAAAAATTACATCTATAACAAACGATTTACATTCCGTATTTTAAATCCTTTGTTCGTATATTCGTATTTTCATTCGTATGTTCGTATTTTCATTTGTGTATTTTTGTAAATCCATTCCTTTGTCTGTCTGTAAATTTGTGTACTCGAATCGTTCTTTCGAATGGGCACTGGGCAGTGTAGTTAGTGAGTGATTTAAAATACGGAATGTAAATCGTTTGTTATAGATTTATTAAATACCTTTTACACTATGAGGAGGTGTTTCTCCCTTCTTCCTTTTTTCTTTTGATTGGGAATTTTTGGAGTATCCTTTCTACATCACCCCATTGGAGAATCCTTTGGCTACTCTTACCGGCTTCATTTTGGATTTACTTGGATTACCAGGATTAGGAGTCATACCCACGTCCAGTTCCAAGGAGGGAGGCTAGCCCATACAGGCCTTCGGGACCCCCCCACCGTATGGTGTGTTGCGGGTCACCAGCAGCTGGTAAGCGTATTTATTTCATTCATATGCCAAGGAATGTCTATGTGAAGATTTGGAGCTCTTAACAAAGGAGAATTTAGATGTCTGATCACACCCATGAGAATCTAAGGAACACCATTTTCTCACACATGGGACTTTAATATCACTACAGTTGCTAGACTCACCACTTAGTCTTTTTGCACATCACTCCACATGTTAACTGTTTATTTTCCTCATTTGTGACTAGATGAGGATTCATTCTTTTTATGTGATTGTACCATTGGTGGACCCACCCGATCAGGTGGACCCTTCTATTCATTTGTTTGTTGTTTGGCGCCGCACTTTTCTCTTTTTTCCTTTTGCACATGTTATCCACTGGTGTGCTGGCTGCCTTAATTTTGTATATACATTGATTTGTATCTATGTCGCTGCATTATTTCACTATTATCACTATTTAGCGCAGTATTTTTGTTTATAAACTAAAATAAAACTGCTACGAAAATACAAACGGGTCTGAATAGGAAAACTTACGTCTTATGAAATTACGAGTCTTTATGAATCTACTGAACGAGACGAAACGAAACAAAAAAAAAAAATATTTTTTGTTGTGCATATGTCTACTATAAAGCAGATATGACCATTCCTTTTTACATTTTTTGAGACCCTTTTTTTTGTGTAAAAATATTTTTTTTAATCTTCTTTCAACAGGAAAACTGAAAAAAAAGGCAACATACAAGCCACCAGAGGGGACAAAGGGCCCCAACAGGAGAGACAACAGGGCCATCTTCCCCCCCAAAATCGTAAGTGACAACTTCAAACACACTCATTTAGCCACCGACAGGGGTGATTCTAGGTGGGCCAAGGGCCATGGGCTTAGGGTTAAAGAACACTTTCTGGTTGCTGCCTGGCTCATCAGTGCCCATTAATGCAGCCTTGCCGGGGTAGACGTGGGTAGAGGGAGAGGCCCTGGGAATCACAGTCACACAGAGTCACGCCTGCTAGAATAATCATCATATATCCCCTATCCCATAGGAGACAAGAGGGGTGGGGCAACTGCATGAGTTGATCAATGTGGGCACTTATTCATTTTTTTTATCCTCTTTAAAATGACATCACCTTCCCTTTCCGATGCATTTTTCAATGTTAAAAAAAGCACAGTGCAGCATGGTGGAGTCCACTAGTCAGGAGCAAACATTGTTCCAAGTACAAGGTTGGTCAACTAATGCAGCAAAATGCATGCTAGAAACTATGGTTGTCCTGATACCGATACCGAGCATTTGCGCGAGTACTTGTACTCGCACAAATGCTCCGGATGCCTAAGCCGATACCTGCGAGTGGAGTCAGCGGGCGGAGCGGCTAACGGAGTCAGCGGGCGGAGCTGAGGGCGGCGTGTCGAGCTGGCAGGGAGTGCAACATTCAGGGCGACCGTAGCCGTCACATTTGGCCACGGAAGTGACGCTCCGTGTTGACATCAGAGATGCCCATCTTGGTACACCCTGCACTCGGCCACAGTATGCCAGCAGCGGACATCTTGTTACACCCAGCCCATATAGTTTGGGCTGGGTGTAACAAGATGGGTGCTGCTGCTTTTATGCGGCCAAGTGCAAGGAGTACCAGGATGGGCATTGCAGGCAGCCTTACCTAATGGCATTTTAGTGCCTGCCCATTAGTGCCCATAAATGTCACCTATCAGTTCCCCCCAGCTGTCAGTGCCACCTGCCAGTGCCTCCCAGCTGTCACTGCCACCTGCCAGTGGCCGCCAGCTGTCAGTGCCACCTGCCAGTGCCTGCCAGCTGTCAGTGCCACCTACCAGTGCCTGCCAGCCATCAGTACCACCTGCCAGTGCCTGTCAGCCATCAGTGCCACCTGCCAGTGCCCACCAGCCATCAGTGCCACCTGCCAGTGCCAGCCATCAGTGCCACCTGCCAGTGCCAGCCGTCAGTGCCATCTGCCAGTGCCAGCCAGTCATCAGTGCCAACTGCCAGTGCCAGCCAGCCATCAGTGCCATCTGCCAGTGCCAGCCAGCCGTCAGTGCCATCTGCCAGTGCCAGTCAGCCATCTATCAGTGCTGCATATCAGTCCTGCCTAATCCTATCAGTGCTGCAGATCAGTGCCTCCTAATCTGTATTGTGCTTTCAGAAACTGTCACATGACATTTAAAAAAAGTATCGGTAATGGGTATCAGCGAGTACTTGAAAAAAAGTATTGGTACTTGTATTCGGTCTTAAAAAAGTGGTATTGGGACAAGTCTACTAGAAACAGATGTGACTTGGGGTGGCTTAATGAATGGTGTATTCTTTCTTTTTAGAGGAACATGAGTGTGGTCAGCTCCTAAATTTGGAGGACTGGGATATGAGAGCTGAGGAAGCCAAGATCTTCACAGTTTTGGGATACTAATGTGAATGTCTCATATGGACTTCACGTTACCACAGTTGAACTTTGTAAGTTCCTGAGTTGGGGATGTGTATCCTCTGGTTTCAAACATGGCTGTTTAGCCCCCCCAAAAATGCCAAATAAAGGCAAACATACATGTTAGACACAAAGAAAGTTTTTTTTTTGTATAAAACCATAAAACGCACATGTGAATGTGCTTGTAGTAAATAGTTTTTTACTAAACAATTTGTGGCTTCATATTTCAATGCTCAATATCAGTGTATGTTTATGTTGGTGTAGTTACAGTGACAATGGGGCTGATTTACCAAGCCTGTGCGCCATGACTCAGTGCAGTGCAGCGTGTTTCCTCATTTACTAAACTGCCTAATGCGCCCAGGAGAGGGCGCACAGCACGCCAGTACAGAGCTGGCGTGCGGCATTTAGTTATGTAAACATCGGGGATTCAGGCGGGCGTTTATTAGGGGAGGGAGGGGGGTGATGCAGGGGAAGTGTAGTGACATGTGTTTAAACGTGTGTGGCGGGCCGAATTGAAAGCGAAAGTGACTTTTGGGACCCGATCCCCGTGCGCTTGCCAAGTACGCCAGAACCTCGGAAGGTTTATTTGCATACTGGGCATGCGCAGAGGGAGAAATCGGGGCTTTGCGTGCGCCTCTTCAGTACGCCGGGAAATTCTTGGTAAATACCAAGGGGCGTAGCAGTGTTTGCACTGCGTGAAGCGACGCACGGGAAGCTCCGAGCTGTTCTCGGGCTGCGCTGACACTGAAGGGGAACTCCGCTCCAAATTTCAAATTTTAAACCGGCGCGGTTTCCCCCCCAGGGGTACAATAGGCTCTTCGGCTTGGTCTGGAATGTGAGGGGTTAACCCACGCCAAAATCGGCGTGGGGTTCCCCCCCAGATCTGTACCAAGCCCTCATCCCAAGCATGCAGTCTGGCCGGACAGGAATGGGGGTGGGGACGAGCAAGCGCCCCCCCCCCTGAGCCGTACCAGACCACATGCCCTCGACATGGGGGAGTGTGTGCTTTGAGGGAGGGGGGCAATGCCCCCCCACCCCAAAGCACTCTTGTCCCCATGTCGATAGGGACAAGAGCCTCTTCCCGACAACCCTAGCCATTGGTTGTCGGGGTATGCGGGCGGGAGCCAATCAGAATCTGAGAGCCACTTTAATAAGGCGGCCCCCAGATTCTGGCCCCCCACCCTATGTGAATGAGTATGGGGTACATGGTACCCCTACCCATTCACCTGGTGGGAAAAATGTTAACACAAATAAACCACACAAGAATAAAATAATTTATTAGCCAGCTCCGGGGGTCTTCCGCCAACCCACCCCGGTCTTCGCCGCCGCTGTCTTCCGCCGCGGCCCCCTTCACCACGAAGCTCCGTGCTTGTTTGATGAGGGCAGCGGGCTTCAAAGTTTTCTCCAGGGGGAGGGTCGCACATCTCACCCCGGTTTTCTAGGTGTCTTCCGCCGCGGCCCCCTTCACCATGAAGCTTCCTGCCTATGGGGGAGGGCCGCGGGCTTCGTAGTTTTCTGCCGGGGGGGCTCTTGATAGCCTCTTCTGCCTGGCTCTTCCGCGGGGGCCAGGGCTTCTCGTCGCTGTGTCGCCGTCTTCTGCCGCCGCCTTCACCACGAAGCTCCGTGCTTGTGGGGGTAGGGCAGCGGGCTTCGAAGTCTTCGGCCAGAGTGAGGGTCGCACATCCCACTCCGGACTTCTAGTCGTTTTCGCCGCCGCCTCCTTCACCATGAAGCTTCCTGCTTATGGGGGAGGGCGGCGGGCTTCTCACCTTAACCCATGTGACAGTGATGTCACATCACATCACTGTCACATGGGTTAAGGTCACATGTTGGCATAACCACGCCCACGCCCTATGCCAATATAAGTCCCTGCCGCCGCTCAGAAGGCATTTCAGCGCCGGACCTCGCCGTGTCAACATCGAATGGAAGAAGAAGCCCGCGAGTGTCACCCCGCGGCGGAAGAGAGCGACGAGAAGCCCTGGCCCCAGGAGGAGCCAGGCAGAAGCCGGCGAAGAAATCCGGAGTGGGATGTACGACCCTCGCTCCGGTCGAAAACGTCGGAAGCCCGCTGCCCTCCCTCCATAAGCAGGAGCTTTGTGGTGAAGGGGGCAGCGGGAGAAGACAGCGACGAGAAGCCCGCCACGTCCAAGTCCTGGATGGGATGTGCGACCCTCGTCCAGGCAGAAAAAATCGAAGGGGGCGGCGGCGGAAGAAGGCCTGGCCCCCGCGGGTGGTGCCCCGCGGCAGAAGACAGCCACGAGAAGCCCGGAGAGTGGCGCCCTCCGGCGGAAGACGGCGAAAGAAGCCCTGGCCTCAGGAGGAGCCAGGCAGAAGCGGAGGAGCCCGAGGTGGGGCGACACCCCCGTTGTTCTCTGCTGTTTTCGGCCGGCCCCCCCGGATGTAAAGGAGCTTAATTTTGGGGTGGGGGCCCGGTCGAGCATGGCGGAGAGCGTGGGTGGGTGTTTCCCCCCCCGGCAGAAAACGGCTAGAAGACCGAGGAGTGGCGACGCCCCCGTTGTTCTCCGCCATTTCCGCCGCCCCCCCCCCCGGATGTGAAAGAGCTTAATTTGGGGTGGGGGCCTGGCCGAACATGGCGGAGAGCATCGGTGGGTGTCTCTCTCCCCGGCGGAAGGCGGCGGCGAAGACCGGGGGGGGGGTAGGTGTACCCCCCCCCGGCGGAAGGCGGCGGCGAAGACCGGGGGGGGGGTAGGTGTACCCCCCGGCGGAAGGCGAAGACCGAGGAGGGGTAATTTTTTTATTTATAAAACTACGACCAAAAGGTTAACAAATATATAAAATAAACAAAATAACTAAATAAACCAAATAACACAAAAACAAACAACAAAACACAAACCAACAAATCACCGACCTCCACCCACCAAGAAATAACTATAAAGAAAGAAAAATAGCACCAGAACAGGTATTTACAACAGGCTCACTGGTACAAGAGAAAGTCTTTATAGTCCATCAGAAAAGCTTGCCCAGATCATTGCCAAAAAAAAAACACACTTAAAACGGCTCACTGGTACAGTAGGGAGATATTAAAGTCCATAGAAACCACTACTGTCCAGATCATCGCCAACCCACAACACACCCCACCATCACAACAACAAATACCTACAACCCACGTATGAGCAAGAACATGATAGTCAGACATGTCTGTAGCCTTATTTAAAAAAAAAATACCATAAACAAAATCTAAGGGGGTGAAAAAGGATAGATGCCCCTACCCATGGAGAGGGGCAGAGCCGTGACCTAAGGGGGCTGGAAGAGGAACCCCCTCCATAAATGGGCACACCTCTCAGGCCCGACCCTGCTCCTTTCCAGATCCCGCACCTTCACCAACTCCCGAAAGATATCGCCCACCACCTCATGCACAGACAGGATTTTGTCCCTAGTGGACACCAAACACCGAGCGTGCCAAGTGTAATAAAGCACAACTAGGCTGACTAAATAAAGTGACGATAACTCAAATCCCCTACGGACCCCAAAATCACCATACACTCGCTCAGCATAGGTCAGGGCCGGAAGGCGGGGGTGCCATTGGCTACCCTCGTAAGAACCTCCATGTTGAAGGGACATTGGACCAGAAAATGGTCCATGGTCTCCAATGTCCCACCACATTCCTGACGGGGGCAGTCCCTGTCCCCCAGGTTCCTGTATTTGAGATTCGCACGGACATAGAGTCGTCCATGGAACGACCTCCATGCGAGATCCAAAACTTATTTGGAATTCTAGAAGAATTCAAGAGGGCTAGCCCCTCCGTGAGGACCCTCTCAGGGCAGTCCCTCAAAGACAGGGGCTTCAAAATGTCCGAGGCCATGACCCTCAGGTACAGCTCCCGCCGACCCAAAGAGCCTACCTCCAGGGCAGTTATCCGCCACTGCCTCAGTACCTTTAATGCCAGGGGGACATAGAAAGGGAGATACCCATGCGATCTCCTCAGATCGCCGGGCCTCCCCCCCTCCCCCCACTGCCTCAAGAACAGCAAGAGCTAGTCCTTGCATGAACACTCCCACCAGGAAGGCTCGTCCACAAATATGGACTGCAAATTGTATTTAACAAAGATGGTGACAAAGAACACCACCGGGTTGACCATGTCCAACCCACCTTGCCGTCGCTGGCGGTATGTGACCTCCCTCTTGATCAGGTTCAGTCTGCTTCCCCACAACAGCAGGAAGAACAGACCATAGACCCGAGCATAGAGAGATGCTGGCAAAAGACACACATAGCTTACAAAGAGAAACTCAGGCAATAAGTACGTCTTGACCAAGCTTACCCTTTCCCTCAGGGAAAGTTTCCAACCTTTCCAGGCCTTCACCTTCCGAGTGGCACTCACCAGCCTGCGCTCCCAGTTTAGCTTGGGATAATCTCCCGGGCCGAAATGAATGCCAAGAACTCGAATCTCTGGTACGGGCGTGGGGAACACGTCCGGAAGGGGGAACTGCTCCCCCTCCTTCCCCAACCAGAAAACTTCACTCTTGTCCCAATTGACCAGCGAGCCTGACGCCTCAGAGTAGCACCCGATCTGGGACTCCACATAATGGGCCTCCTCACGACCAGATACCACCACCGAGACGTCGTCCGCATAGGCCACAACCCTTACCGCCGAAACCGGACCCCCGACAGGTCCCACCGGAACCCCCCCCAGACGCCCGCAGTCTAGCCTCCTTACGAAGGGGTCAACCGCAAAGATGTACAGGAGGGGGCTCAGCGGGCACCCCTGCCGGACGCCAGAGTCGACAGCAAAGGCCCGGCCCACCCAACCGTTGACAAGAGGGAAGCTCTCAGCTCCCCTATACAATACCTGCAGCCAATCAACGAATTGATCAGGCAGACCGTATCTCCTCAGAAGCAGCCAAAGGTACTCGTGGTTCACCCGATCAAACGCCTTAGCCTGATCCAGTGCAAGCAGATACCGCTCGCTGCCATCAGCCCTGCACCTTTCCACAGCCTCCCGGACGCTCAGGACGGCACTAAAAGTGCCCCGGCCAGGAATTGTGCAGTGCTGAGAGGGAGACAGCATCCTGCCCGCCAAAGCAGACAGACGTGTAAACAAGATCTTTGCCAGTATCTTCCTATCTGTGGTAAGAAGGGCGATCGGACGCCAATTCTCCACCACAGACGGATCTTTCCCCTTTGACAGTAGGATCAGAGCTGACCTTCTCATTGAGGGAGGCAGCAGGCCATAGGCCAAACATTCACTAAACACGTCCCTCAGATGAGGAGCCAAGAGGCTCTTAAAGGTTTTGTAGAATTCGGCCGTGAGCCCATCGGGCCCAGGCGACTTTTTAGAAGCTAAAGAGCTAATAGCCTGCTCGACTTCAGCTACCGAGATCTCTTCTGTCAGAGAGTCAGGAAGGTCAGACCCCACTTCCAGTGGGGTCTCATCAAGGAATTCCCTGACTTTCTCCATGTCTAGAGGCCGCTTCTTCAGGAGGTCCGAAAAGTGGTCTCTGACGACACCCAGGATCCCCGATCTGGACCGGACCAGAGATCCTGAGGCATCCTTCAGGCCATGTACGACCTTCGACCTCGCCACCTCACCACAGCTCCTGTAGGGATCAGGAGAGATAAACTTCCCGTAATCCCTCTCAAAAACCAGGGAGGCGAGACGGTCGTACTGACACTCCTTCATCTGCGCCTTCAGACCGGATATCTGTTCCCGAGAGCCCCCAGAGGACACCAGGCGGTCAAGCTGCCTGCGTAGTCTCTGGTAGGCTTGGTACTTGGAAGCTGCCCTGTACCCAGAGATTTCCCGGAAAAAGTCGCCAGACCTCTTTTTAACTACTTCCCACCACTCAAGGCGGGAGCAGTTGCCCTCAAGGAGCGAGGTCTGGCCCAGGAAGAAAACCTCATAGGCTTCCCTAACCTCAGGATCCTCCAGTAGCGACCCATTCAGGCGCCACAAACCCCTCCCTTTCTGAGGAGTGTCAGCGACATTCAGGGCCACAGATACCATACAGTGATCGGAGAACTCTACCGACTGCAGCTCAGGAGCCGAGCAGACAGAGTCCTCCTTTAAAAAAAACCTATCTAATCTACTCTTACTACTACCTCGGGAAAATGTGAAACCAGTGAGGTTGGGGAGGTGACGAACGTGCACATCCACCAACCTGGCCTCCCTCACTACGTTATTCAAAAAAATACTATCATATCCCAGAGGGTTGGCGGCACCTGCCCGGTCTTTGGGCCTAGTGATCATATTGAAATCGCCACCAAAAATCACCTGCTGGGACGTAAAAAGATAAGGCTTAACCGCCGTAAGGAGGCTCCTCCTCTCCCTCCTAGTTTGAGGCCCATAAAAATTTATGAGCCGGAGGAATTGCCCCCTCACGACAGCGTCCACCACCAGACATCTACCGATCTCCACTTCAATCACTCGCCGGCAAGCCACCGGACCAGTCTTAAAAAGGACCACAACCCCACTGCAGGGCTCGGCCGCAAGAGACCAGAGGGAGGGCCCACATCTCCACTCCCTCTTTGCTAGATGCATCTCTGCCACAGATGCCAGCCAGGTCTCCTGCAAAAACAAAATGTCAGCTTCAACACGGCTGAGAAAATCGAAGGCCATAAAACGAGCTCCTGCAGAACGAATACTTGCGACATTAATGGTCGCAAGCCGTATTGGAGAGGGTACCGCCATCAGAATGATTGAAAGTGGTCACGTTCTTCTTCATACTACAAACACAAAAACATATTTACATATATACATGCTTATACCCCGTCCTCCTCAGAGTCCGAGGAGGACGTCAAAATGCCATATGGGTTCCCCAGGGACACCCCACTTTGTGCCCCTGGAGGAACCCCACCCCTCACTGGGGACTTCCCGCCCCTGGATTTTGCAGCCCTCCCCTTCTTTTTTCTCCGTCTCACCTGCTCCCACTCCTGCCATTTCTCCGAGGTGACAACGCCTTCCCCCCCCTCGGACCCGCTGCTCGAAAACTCCCTTTTAGAGGAGGCCCGAGCAGCCCCCATCTCCACGGCCACAGGTCCAGAGGAGACTCCGGGCCCAGAATGGGGGGGGGTGGGAGAGACAGGAGGGGGGCCAGAGACAGGAGGGGGGACAGGGGGGGACCAGACCTGGCCGGGTGGGAAGAGGAAGAAGGGGCAGGGGGGGGACGGGACCTACGAGGGGGGGACTAGGGGGTAGGACACGAGGGAGGGGGGGGTGAGGGGGGAGGGCACGGGGTGACAGATGTAGGACCGGGTGGTGGGGGGGGCAGTGGGGTGAGGGGGGAAGGGGGATGGGGATTGGCCCTGCAACAAAAGGAGTGAAAGGCCAGGCCCCCGGATCCACAGGCCCGGGACCCCCAGGCCCTTCCGACTCCTCCCCACCGGCTTCACCTTCCGGAGGATCGGGAGCCTCCTGACCAACCGTGCCCGTGTCCTCCTGGGGGGGAGCCCCACGCCCACGCCTGCTCCGCCTTTTCTGAGGCAATGGGCCTGTTGGTCCCTCCGGAGTAGCATTAGGGGCTCCAGGATCCCCGTCCCCCCGGCGATTATCCGCCGGGGGAGCTTCAGCCGCTCCCGACCCGGGAGGTCCCCCCCCTGAGGAAGGACCCCGATATGCTTTGGGGCACCTACTAAATGGGTGCCCCATCTCACCGCATAAATTGCAGCAGATATCCCCACATGAGTCGGACAGGTGGCCAAAAGCTTGACATCTGCCACATCTGACCACCGTGCAGTCCGAACTCATGTGGGTCGGGCTACCACACTTAAAGCATCGGCGGGGCTGTCCCGGGTAGAAGGCCAGGATCCGGTCTCTTCCCAGGAAAGTGCTCCCAGGGAGGTGGGCAACACTGTTGCCCTCCCTCCTGAGCCGGACCCTGGTCAACCAAGCCCCGGTCCAGACCCCGCGCTCATCGAGGTTCTTCCTCAGGGGGGTCTGCAACTGCCCGTACCTCCCGAGCCAGGTGGCAATGTCCTCCGGAGGGAGCGACTCGTTCCGCACCAGGATGGTGACGTTCTTAACCTCCTCCTGCCTGGAGATGGGAACGAGCCTGTACTTCTTCCAAGGGTCAACGCCCCTCACCAACCCAAAGTTGGTGATGAAGCGTTCCATACACACGGGAGTGACAAAACTTATATCGAACTCCCGTGTGTTGGTGGGGTGAATGACAGCAAAAAGGTCACCCACCCCAAAACCCAAGGAGGGTACCAGGCCCACTACCTCACCACGGGCGGGGCAGGGGTCCGGACCCTCGTACCTAAGCTGAACCACATTCCTTCGCCTCCTCTCTGGACCACCCGTACCCCTCGTCCACGCCGACCCCTGCGCCCTCTCCTGGTCAGCAGGGGGGGCGCAGAAATTCTGGGCTCCAAAACGGCTGTACAGGTGGTCCAGAGGGGCACGAGAGCCCGCCACCTGGGCGAAGGAGCGACCCCCCTTCAAGGCCGTCAACAGGTTGATCTCTGGAGACCCCCGAAAAATATTCTCCGGAAGTGGGGCACCCCCCTCAGCGCCCCCAGAAATGTGAGGGGACGGGGGGCCCCCATCCCTGCCGGTGGTGCTGCACCCACCCCCGCTGAGACACCCTGGCCCACCACCCTTGGCCTGACTACAGGCCCTTCCCCCCCTGGGGCCAAAGCAGAGGGGGACACCTCCCCCACCAAACTCCCCCACCCAGACCCCTCTGCCACCTCAACAGCCCCTTGGGACTCCACCTGCACTGGGGGGATGCCCCCCTGGGACCCCTCCAACTGCCTGATGAAATCATAAGCGGCACAGTCCACCGGGAGGGGTCCCACCTGACACTCCCCCCACCCCGCCTGCGCTGCCTGGAGCCCCTCGGGGCTTACAATAGTGTCCATGGGGACCTGGGGGGGTGGCAGCTTACCGTCCATAGTAACGTCCATAGTACCGTCCCTACTACCGTCCACTGCTCCATCCATCTCCTGCCGGGGGCGCCTGGAGGTGCCTGCTGCAGTACCTGGGACTGGGCTCCCCCGCGCCCCCGGTATCTCATCCCCCAGGTCCCCCAAGCTGCCGCCAACCTCCGCAGACACGCGGGGGGCACTTCCTGCTTCGGCCGGGGCACTTCCGGTTCCGGTCGGGGCAATTCCGGTTCCGGTCGGGGCACTTCCGGTTCCTGGGCGGTCACTTCCGGTTCCTGGGCGGTCACTTCCGGGTCCCCAGGTCTCACAGTTTCTCCACCCCCAACAGCCGGCGCCATCTTGACCACACTACAACCCAGCTGTTTACCATTAGATGTCTGCAGCATTATGCCTCCACCGTGTGTCTGTCTCTCTCCCAGTGACATGGCAGCTGCAGGAGCAGTCCCTGGCTTACTCCCTGCCAGATCATCCTGCTCCACTGCCAGCTGAGGGGTCATGGAGGTCGACACACGGCGGGCTTCAGCTGGGGCAGTGTGACTAACCCGGGGGAGCCTGGGCACGCTGACTTGAAGATGGCGGGGGGGTACCGCCGGCGGCACCTGGGCCCGGCGACCTCCTGGATCACTGGGCTCCCCGGACTTCGCCAACCCCCCAGTCCCTTCTACGGACCGAGGGATCGGCTCCCGGGAACCCTCCCCAGGTTTTATGGCCATACTGGGCCCTGCACCACCGGCACTCGCCCCCCCCCCCCCACTGCACCCAGGCTCCCCTGACTCTCCTGGCTGTTTGGGGGGTTGGGACCCCTTCTTAGACCGCCCGCTCCTCCTCGCTGCCTGGCTCCCTTCCCGGTTGGCCTGCTGGAGGGTCCTTCGGAGCTCCTCTAGGAAGTTCACCTCTCCAGCCCCACGTTGGCAAAAGCCCCCTAGGTATTCCCATATTTCTTTTACCTCTATTCCTAGGGTGGTGATGGCCCCCTTGTATTCAGATCTCTTATTACTGGAGCACCTGTCCCTCTTTTCCCTCAGGCCTGCGAGAGTAGTCATCTTTTCCACGCAGGCCTGAGATATCCTCACCAGCAGGGATTTGATTTTATCCCACCTCCTCCTGGTTCTTGCCTCATTCTCACCTGGCTGAGGGGCTGTCCAGTCTGAGAGACCCTCCTGGGTCTCCAGGAAGAGACGGTCCTCCCTGCTGATGGTGGTAGCGGTGGTCTGGCTGGAGGGCAGGTGCTGTTGACTCCTCCGGAGGCCGGAAGCCGGTCCACCTCCGGGGCTGAGGGAGGCCATCCCACCCCTCTTCCGGGGCTGGGGGCTGGAGGCTGGTCCTGGTAGGCTGGATCCTGGAACACAGGAGCTCTGGAAGACAGGTCTTCTCTCCTCTCCAGCAGGAAGCAGAATGAGCTCTGTGGGAGGAGCCGGAACTACTGCCAGTGGGAGGAGCCCCCGTTGTTCTCCGCCATTTCTGCCGCCCCCCCCCGGATGTGAAAGAGCTTAATTTGGGGTGGGGGCCTGGCCGAATATGGCCGAGAGCATCGGGGGGTGTCCCACCCAGCGGAAGGCGGCGGCGAAGACCGGTGCGGGGCTGGAGCCCCCCCGGCAGAAAACATCTGGAAGACCGAGGGGCTCCGCCCCCCGTTGTTCTCTGCTGTTTTCGGCCGGCCCCCCCCGGATGTAAAAGAGCTTATTTTGGGGTGGGGGCCTGGCTGGACATGGCGGAGAGCATCGGTGGGTGTCCCCCCCGGCAGAAAACGGCGAAGCCCGGGGCCCAATGGGCTGGTGGTGGGGGGTCGAGGCAGAAGACCCCCAGAGCTGACTAATAATTTTTATTTTTCTGTGTGGTTTATTTGTGTTTACACTTTTCCACCCGGTGAATGGGTAGGTGTACGATGTACCCCATACTCATTCACATAGGGTGGGGGGCCAGAATCTGGGGGCCCCCTTATTATAGGGGGCTCTCAGATTCTGATAAGCCCCCCGCCCGCATACCCCGACAACCAACGGCCAGGGTTGTCGGGAAGAGGCTCTTGTCCCTATCGACATGGGGACAAGAGTGCTTTGGGGTGGGGGGGCAGTGCCCCCCTACCCCACAGCACACACTCCCCCATGTCAAGGGCATGTGGTTTGGTACGGCTCAGGAGGGGGGGGGGGGCGCTCGCTCGTCCCCACCCCCATTCCTGTCCGGCCAGACTGCGTGCCTGGGAGAAGGGTTTGGTCTGGATCTGAGGGGGAACCCCACGCCGTTTTTGGCGTGGGTTTAACCCCTTATGTTCCAGATCAAATCTAAGAGCCTGTTGTGCACCTGAAGGGGGACCCCCACGCCGTTTTTTTTTTAAATTTGGGGTGGAGTTCCCCTTTATCCCGGTCCTGTCGGGGGGGGGGGAATGCCTGCTCGTCTGTCCCTACAATGTATGAACAGCGATCTGTCATTTCCCCTAGACAGTCCCACCCCCTTTACAGTTAGAACACACCCAGGTAACATAATCAACCCCTTCCGCGCCCCTAGTGTTAACCCCTTCCCTGCCAGTGTCATTTTTATAGTAAGCAATGCATTTCTATACCATTGCTCGCTAGAAAAATGCCAAATCTCACAAAAATGTGTCCGCCACAATGTCGCAGTAGCCAGAAAAAACAATGATAGCCACCATTACTAGTAAAACAAAAAATTATTCCTAAAAAACACATAAGACCAACCCCTACTTATAACTTTTGCCCAAACGCTTATTGTGATTTTTTGGAACCAAAAATATGTCGAAGAATACTTATCGGCCTAAACTGAGGGCAAACATTTTTTGAATATATTTTGGGGGAGATTTATTATAGCAAACAGTAAAAAAGATGTCTTTTTATTTACCAAATTGTCGGTATATTTTTGGTTCAAGCAAAAATAAGAAAAAACGCAGAGGTGATCAAATACCACCAACAAAAAAAAACGTAAACATTTTTTGGGGGGGGGAAAATGAGGACGCCAAATTTGTTTGGGGGCCACGTCGCACAACCACGCAATTGTCAGTCAAAATGACGCAGTGTTGAAATGCAAAAACTGGCCCCGTAATATGCTCTGGGGCTCAAGTGGTTACAAATTAAGAATACACTAAAGTTAGCCCAATTTATGGCCATAATGTGAAAGATGATGTTACACCGAGTAAATAGATACCCAACATGTTACACTTTAATATTGCACACACTCATGAAATGGGGCCAAACTTCAGTACTTGAAAATACCCATAGGCAACGCTTTTTTATGTGTTTCAGGTTACCAGTTTAGATTTACAGAGGAGGTCTAGTGCTAAAAGTATTGCTCTCGCTCTAATGTACGCTATGATACCTCACATGTGGGGTTTGAACGAGGGTTCAATATGTGGGCGGGACTTACACATTTAAGGCCCGCCCACATATGGAAACATCCTTTAAACCACACATGTGAGGTATCATAGCGTGCGTAAGAGCGAGAGGAATACTTTAAGGCACTAGACCTCATCTGTAAATCTAAACTGGTAACCGGAAACAAAAAAAATGCTGCTTGTTCGCTTCTGACTGCGAGCTACTAGGGACAGGGGCGTTTAAATTATTATTTTTTATGTTTGTTACGTAAAAATTCTATAAGACCTCCCCTTCAGCTTGTAAAGCATCAGTTCAGGGGGACCAAAAAAAAATTAAACACCTCTAATGCTTTCATCCGCCATTGCAGATTTGATTCTGGTACTGCATTTGGAAGTAATGGCGGAGCGAAACAGAGATGTTTTGGAGCAAGTTTTGTATTTTTTGATGTTTTGTCTGCTACATAATTTTGCTAAATGTTTCTCAAGATGTTAATGACTAATGTTTTAATCCTGTGGGTCTATCCTGTTATTTCAAAAGCATGATTTATTTTCCAATGACTGTGAAATAAACGTTGGTCTTTTTTGTTTTTAGTTTTTTTTATATTTTTTTGGTGTGTTTATTTGTAATTTTTTGTTTTGCTTTCCTTGTTTTGTGGACCAATACAATTTCAAATTTTGAAGTTTGTTTTGTGATATTTTTTTCATGCTATGGATTTCAACCGCTGCAGCTGAAATAGTTTGGGCCTAAACCATCAAGTGTGATTTGTCTCTAAGCTCTTTCCTGGTGTGTATGCATGAAATGTTTAGTCACCAGAAAAGGAAGACAAAGCGGTAAGTATTGTTTCCTAGAATTGATGTCCAGACTGACTTTTTAAAGCACATGTGCAAGATGTAGGAAAAGCTGCAAACATGGCCTGTTGGAGGGGGGGGGGGGGGGGGTGGTGTAATGGTGGACAGGCTTGAAGTGCTGATTTACAGCGCTGTGCTTGAAACTAGCACAAGACAATCCTATTCTAATTGTGGGTTGTTTGAGGGAAGCCAATTGAGTGTTAGAACCCCTGCTAGTGTTTTTAGGTTGGGCTTTGTGTCCCTTTTCCTAAAATTGGCTTCACTTCCTGTCACACAGCTGAACAGGAAGTGAGGTTAAAACCCTACCAATGGTCTTTTCTTCGGGACACAGGTCAACCTAACTAGTGTCACCATTAAGCAAATTGCACTGCAGTGTACACCCCAAATGATTAGTTATTTTGGGGTTTAGTAAAGGCAAAGCCGCTCTGCAGTAGAAGCGTAGGCAATGAAAATCAGAAGGGAAGCACTGATGGTTTTTACTTCCAATCCCGCCAAGTTTTTATTTTTCTTCCTTGCTTGTCCACTTGTAGTGCAAAGTGGATTTGCCTTTAGTAAATGGACCCCAAAGTCCAAGATTCCTACTAATTTGGGGTGTACACAGCAAAATGCAATTTCCAAAATGGGAAACTATTTAGATTGATCTGTGTCCCCAACAAAACATTACTCAGGTGTTTCCCTCACTTCCTGTTTGGCTGTGTGGCAGGAAGTGAATGAATTAAGTAGAAAGTGACAACATTTGTGAGGTGTCTTTACCCTATCAGGGGTGCAGGCATCCCCAAAACAAACAAGAAAATTGTTGATTTAACATTGGGTGGTGTTTGTGGGGGTCCCTAACACACATTCATACATATTAGCAACGCTGGATCCTGGCCTATTGGCATGGTTATATTTTCTTAAGCCTCTCAATAAAATGATCTGAAATTTGGGGTTAAACTGGAACTATAATCATCACTTTTATTTTTTTGATTTCTTTCATTTTGGATAGAGTTGGGGGGGGGGGTTAGAAGCTCTGTCAGTTTATTTTGTATTATGCCTGTCCATTTGGGGAGATTGGCCTTCACTTCCTGCCCCATAGCCAAACAGGAAGTGATCGAAAAACTAGGCAAATTAAGGCCCCCCCCCCCCCCCCCACAGAACTTGTGTGTGTCCCCTGAAAATTCCTGGGTGGGTCATAAAAAAACAGGAAGGGTGGGTCATTTTTCTATTAGGGGGTGCCAAAATTTGGTCAGGCCTAGGGAAGCACAAAACCTAAATATCCTACTGCATATTAGGGCTTATTTAGACAGGATCCAATTTACAGCATGTTTTTTAGATTGTGGGAGGAAACCCGCACAGGGAGAACATGCAAACTCCAGGCAGATAGTGTCACGGGCGGGATTCGAACCAGCAACCCTTTTGCTGCTAGGTGAACATGCTACACACTACACTACTGTGCTGAACGAACATGATCGCAGCTGAAAGCATGAGATGTTTTTTTTTTTTTTACCAATTCCATGCTTTCCAGCCTGGAGGACAGATGTGGGGTCTAATTGACCCCGCCTTTCTCTATAAAGAGGACCTGTCACACACTAGTCCTATTACAAGGGATGTTTACATTCCTTGTAATAGGAAGAAAAGTGAAAAATAATACAAAAAAAGGGACAAACAAGTGCAAAAATGAAAATATTAAGTTAAAAAATAAAATAAAAAAGGAATTTAAATGCTCCTGTCCCTAGTAGCTCGCACTCAGATGAACACGCATGCAAGTCCCACCCACATATGTAAACATCCTTCAAACCCCACATGTGAGGTATCATAGCGTGCGTTAGAGTGAGAGCAATAATTTTAGCACTAGACCTCCTCTGTAACTGAAAAGTGGTAACCTGAGAAAAAAAGTCAAGCGTTGCCTATGGAGATTTTTAATAACGAAGTTTAGCGCCATTCCATGAGTGTGCGCAATATGAAAGCGTGACTAGTTAGGTATCTATTTACTCGGTGTAACATCATCTTTTACCTTATCCCTAAAAATTGGGCTAGCTTTACTGCTTTCTTATTTTGTCATTCATGAAACAGGTTTTTTTTTGAAAGCCAAAAAAAAACGTTTGAAAAATTTTGGCGCAAATACTGTTGGAAATGTGTACGAAAAAATGGCCGCCACTTTATTCCCTAGGGTGTTTGTTAAAAAAATGGAAAATTGTATACTCACCTTTCCGTAATTTTCCTTTCCTGACGCATCTTCATGGCAGCACACACTGGGTTGTGACTCCGCCCCCACAACCTGACAGGATTGGTTAGCTATAAATCTGAGTGGGAGACACCCGGCGTCATTCTCCGTATATATCATCATTGAACAGTAGGGTGGGCAGTTGTGTGCTGCCATGAAGATGCGTCAGGAAAGGAAAATTACGGAAAGGTGAGTATACAATTTTCCATTTTCCTGACGCATTCATGGCAGCACACACTGGGAAATAACTCGCCAGTCGGGAGGGTTCAATGCAAAGTATTTATTCTCTAGAGAGCCGAAGAATTGGCCCTGAAGACAGATCTGCCAAATTCAGCTGTAGCCAAAAGAGCTGCGTCCACTCTGTAGTGGGATATGAAGGTATGCCTGGAAGACCAGGTAGCTGCTCTGCAGATGGTCTCTGACGAGACCCCGCAATATGCTGCCCAGGAGGTCGCCACTGCCCTGGTTGAATGTGCTTTGATGCCTTCCGGGACCTCTCGCTGTTGAATAGAGTATGCCTTTTCTATAGCTCTGACTAGCCAAGAGGCGATGGTTCGGGAGGTGGCCGCCTGGCCTCGCCTGGCTCCGTGAGGGATAATCAGGAGGGCGTCTGACGAGCGAAGATGGGTGGTAGCCGACAGGTAGCTGGAGATTGTAGACTTAATGTCCAAGGCGTGAGGTTCCCCATCCTCGTTAGTAAGGCGTGGTAAGACGATATCCTGGCTGTAGTGGAAAGCCGAGGTAACCTTGGGGAGGAAACGGTCAGAAGGCCTCAACACCACCCTGTCTGGTAGAAAAACCAAATATGGCTCCTTGAACCTGAGAGCTTGCAACTCCGACACTCTTCTAGCTGAAGCTATAGCGATGAGGAAGGATAACTTCAGGGTCAGGTCCCATAAGGAGATTGAGCTGAGTGGAAAGAAGGGAGGATTGGAAAGTGCTTCTAGTACCACCGAAAGATCCCAGGCTGGAAAGGGTGGTCTTCTTGGAGGTCTGATCTTCGCACAGGCCTGCATGAACTGGGTAATCAGAGGGTGCAGGGCCCATTTAGTGCCAGTCTTTGCAGAAAGAGCAGAGATCTGTACCCTAAGGGTGTTTGAGCTCAGGCCTTTGTCGATACCCGCTTGAAGGAACTCTAGGATCTGGCAAGGGTCTGGCGAGATGTGATTCCAGCCTCTAAGTTGCGCCAAGTGGGTGAACTTTTCCCAAATTCTTGTGTAGACCGTGTTTGTCGAGACCTTTCTGGCTTGCATTAAGGTGGTTATGACTGCCTGGGAGCATCCCTGTTCCCTAAATCTAGCCCTTTCAACCTCCAGGCTGTCAACTGGAGCCTGTCGGGGGCCGGATGGAAGGATCGGCCCTGGAGTAGGAGGTCCGGTGACGTTGGTAGATGGATAGGAGGACAAGTATTGAGCTGTAGTAGAGTTGTGAACCAAGGCCTCCTTGGCCAGAATGGTACTACCGTTATTACTGTGGATGACGATCTCCGGAGTCTGCATAGAAATCTCGCTATCAAGGGAGTCGGAGGGAAAGCGTATCCTAGGTTGAAGTCCCATGGGTGGAGAAGGCAATCTGTCCCCTCCGCTGTCGGAAAGGGTACTCTGGACAGAAATCTCGGGCACTTGGTGTTGGCTGGTGTCGCTGCCAGGTCGATCTCCGGAATCCCCCAGGTGTCCGTCAGCATAGAGAACTCCCGGAGGTTCAGGGACCATTCGTTGTTCGATCGAAGTTCCCTGCTCAGGAAGTCGGCTAGCGTGTTTTGATCCGCTGGGACGTAAACTGCTCGTAGGTCCGATAGATGTGTCTGGGCCCATTCCATTATGGGGCGAACTTCCTCTAGTAGCGTGCGACTTCAGGTACCGCCTTGCCTCTGGACGTAGGCCACCGCCACTTTGTTGTCCATACGAATTTGGACGTATTTCCCCTGTAGTAGAGGCTCGAAAGCCAAGAGGGCCTGGAACGCTGCTCGAAGCTCCAGAATGTTTGAGACCACTCCTCGAGCAGGAAAAGGCCATCGTCCCTGGGCTGTCTGATCCCGGTAGTGCGCCCCCCAACCCTTCTCGCTGGCGTCTGATGTCACGATTTCCGGACTCGGAGGGACTATAGGTCTGAAGCCCCTGAGTTTGGGAGGCAGAGTCCACCAAAAAAGGTCGGGTCTCACATGGCTGGGAATGTTGATGGGTTGGTGCATTGAGGTCCCGTCCCACTGTCTGAGAAAAGTGTTTTGTAAAGACCTCATTCGCCACTGGGACCACTGGATCATGGGTATAGTTGAGGACATAGAGCCCAACAGGCTGAGGCAAGACCTGGCCGACGTAGATTTGGAGGATAGTAGGTTTTGCACCTTCCGAGCTAGGGGTTCCACCTTCTCTAGAGGCAACTGCACCCTGTTCTGTCTCGTATCCAACTGTGCTCCGAGGAACGTCATCACCTGTGAGGGTTCTAGGCTGCTCTTCTGCCAATTGATTAACCACCCGAAGCTCTGAAGGGTTGAGACTAGGATGTTGCGTTGGAAGAGCAGAGTCTCCTGATCCGCCGCTAGGAGCAGTATGTCGTCCAAATAATGGTGAACCCGCAAGCCCCTCTCCCTGAGGAGTGCTATGAGCGGAAGGAGGACCTTTGTGAATGTCCTGGGTGCTGAAGAGATGCCGAAGGGCAGGCATCAAAACTGAAAGTGGTGTTGCCCGATGGAAAAACGAAGGAATTTTTGAAAAGCGGGGTGGATTGGTATGTGAAGGTAGGCGTCTGACAGGTCGACGGACAGCATCCAATCTCCTAAGTTCACTGCCAGAAGAATAGACTGGAGACTTTCCATTTTGAAGGCTTCTATTTGGATCCTTTTGTTTAAACGTTTGAGGTCCAATACAGGCCGAAGGTCTCCTGATTTCTTTCGCACCAGAAACAGAGGGGAATAAAATCCCCTGCCTCTCTGGTGGGAAGGGACCTCTATGACTGCTTCCTTCCGAATTAAATCCGAGACGTACTGCAGTAGAAGTTTCCTTTTGTCTGGGGAGGAGGGAATTTTGGTGGGTTGAAAAACCGTGTGAGGCAATGTCCCCATAAAGCTCCATTTGTGGCCTTGTTTGACCGTGGAAAGGGCCCATTGATCTTCTAAATGTTCCGCCCAAAGTTGTGCAAAATTCCTGAGCCTGGCGCCCACCTGAGCTGGGTGGGCAGGCGAATTTTCAAAAAGACTTTTGCTGGTCCCCTGTGGTAATGGCCTTCATCTTTTGACCCCTAGCAAAGGGGGGGCGAGTAGATCTCCCATCTCTTCTAAATTCCCTGCCTGGGCGATAATTCCTGGCTTCCCTGTACCTATCGGGCAGATTGCGCCTGAGGGTAGGCCCCCTCTGGGGCTTGGGTCTCCTGTCGGAGGGGATAAGCCCCGATTTTCCTCCGGTAACTTTGGAGATTGCCGTATCTAATTTCGCACCAAACAGGTTTACGCCATCATACGGGATCTTGCACCAGTTGGACTTGGAGTTTGAGTCAGCGACCCAGGGTTTCAGCCATAAGGCTCTGCGGACCATTACCGAGGCCAACATGGAGCGAGCCGAGGAGCGAATGATATCCACTGAGGCTCCTGCTAGCCTAATTTCTTGTAACGAGGATATCACCTCCCTCTGATCAGTCCCTTCTAAGAGGGCCTTCTCCGCATTGGCTGCCCATGTGGACATGGCTTTGGCGACTGCAGCCGTAGCAATCGCTGGTCTACAGGCTCCCCCTGCTGAAGAGTACGATTTCTTCAATTCCAGATCCATCTTGCGGTCAAGCACATCTCGGAACGAGACCGCGTCCTCTATCGGTAAGGTGACATGGCGGGCGAGTCGCATCAGGGATGAATCGACAACGGGAGCGTTGATAAGGGGAGACACCTTGGACTCCATTAGCGGGTACAGCTTAGCAAGCTTATTAGAGAGGCTGGGCCGCCTATCAGGTTTTTCCCACTCATCTTTAATGAGATCTTCTAACTCATCTATGAAAGGAAATAGTTCCGGATCCCTTCTTAGTTCGGGAAAATATTTCCCAACCTTCGGTTCTGCCACGGGGTCCTCCCAGCCTATAGCCTCCTTAATGGAGCGTGCAAAGGGCTCAACTAGGCTGAAGTCAAATCCTGATGTCATCTCATGCTCTTCCTGGTCGGACAGGGTCCCCGCTAGTTGGGCATAGAGGTCAAGAGCCGATGAGGTGCCTGGGGTGGGGTCCCCGCCGGTTAGAGGGGTCCAGTTTGAATCCTGCACTGGATCTCTGGCAAGACTTGTCGCTGTCCTGGCGTCCATCTCCCTTTCTCCAACCGCTTCATTGAAGCAGGTGCGACATGCTAATTTTCCTGGCATTGCAATGGCACCATACACCCAGCAGGCATTAGCCGCAGGACGGGTATGGCAACGTTCGCGGTGCACTGAGGGAGATCGTCTCCGATGAGACCCGCTGTGGCGAGATCGACTATGGCGTGATCGGCTGCGCCTAGATCGGCGGTAGCGGGAGGAGGTTCTTGACCGACTTCTGCGGGATCTTCTAGATGAATGTCTGGATCTCTCCCTGCGCCGTGGGCTTGCATCGCTGGGCCTGGTGGGACTGCGAAGGAAGGCAGTGTTTAGTGGCCGGCTCTCTTTTTTCTTTTCTCTACTTACCTCTATTGATGGCCTACCTACCTTGTTTGTTGGCAGTGGTCTGCTAGGGCAGTGGACTCCATAAAGCAGAGAAGTAGCAGCTGGAGGAAACAAGAGGAAGAGAAAAAGGGTTAGGAAGGGAGAGGGACACAGCCATTCTGGGGAAAGAACAAGGCTTACCTGGGGCAAGTAATATAGAGGAGTTGGAGCAAAGCAGCAACCTCGGAGGAAAAAAGGAAAAGTTTCCTATTTAAAGTTGGCGCCGCCGTCGCGGCGTTGATGACGCGATCGCGCATGCGCAGTGGCGCCGCGCGCGACCCCGCGCCATCTTGGATGAGGGCGAGTAAGCCCCTGACGTCATCATTCCGCTGCGCGCATGCGCAGAGCGGCCAGAGGGACGCCAGGAGCGAGGAACCACAAGGCCCAGCAGTCTGCTGTCTCCAATAACCCAATTATACCGGAAGGAAGGGGAGACAGACCAGGATAGACAAGAGGATTTCAAGGAAGGTAAGGGGAGCCACTGCCAAATCTAAGCTCATTTAGAGCTTGTAGGATGCCAGGTATTCGCCGGGATTTTGACCCCCGAGACCACCAGAGCGGGGTTCCCCCCATAAAGCTCTATTAGAGACTGTACAGGGGGGACTTCCAAACAGGAGAGGCTGAACCTGCTGGGGCGATAGCGGTAGGAGGCGAGCTGTACGTCCGTTCCAGTCCTGTTCAGGTGAGGATAAAAAAAGAGAATGACGCCGGGTGTCTCCCACTCAGATTTATAGCTAACCAATCCTGTCAGGTTGTGGGGGCGGAGTCACAACCCAGTGTGTGCTGCCATGAATGCGTCAGGAAATATATATAATGTTTGGGGGTCCTGAGTAATTTTCAAGGAAGAAAATATAATTGTTACATGAAGGAGAGAAGTGCCAGAATAGGCGCGGTATGGAAGTGGTTAAAGTGCAACAATAAAAGTGAAAAATTCCTTGAAATTTCGTACCATGGGGGGGGGGGCAATCAGGGCCGCCATCAGGAATTATGGGGCCCCTTACACAGCTTCAGGCATGGGCCCCCTGGAGCAGAGAACAGGGGGGGGGGTGCTGCCGCCTGATATTGAGAAGGGGGATGCTGCCGCAATTTGATAAGCGGGGGGTTCCTTTACAAAAAAATACATATAGAAAAATATATATTAAAAAAAGGGTGGTAGCCATCCGGGGGCCCTGGGGACCTCTGGGCCCTTTAATAAAAATAAACCTCTGGGCCCTTTAATGAAAAATAAATTAAAATATCTATATATATATATATATATATCTATATATATATATATATATATATATATATATATATATATATATATATTAGGGTTGTCCCGATACCACTTTTTTAGGACCGAGTACAAGTACCGATACTTTTTTTCAAGTAGTCGCCGATACCGAATACCGATACTTTTTTTAAACGTGTCCCCAAATGCAGCCATGTCCCCCCACATATTGCAGCCATGTCATGTCCCCCACATATTGCAGCCATGTCATGTCCCCCACATATTGCAGCCATGTCATGTCCCCCCACATATGCAGCCATGTCATGTCCCCCCACATATGCAGCCATGTCATGTCCCCCCACATATTGCAGCCATGTCATGTCCCCCCACATATGCAGCCATGTCATGTCCCCCCACATATGCAGTCATGTCCCCCCACATATGCAGCCATGTCATGTCCCCCCACATATGCAGTCATGTCCCCCCACATATGCAGCCATGTCATGTCCCCCCACATATGCAGCCATGTCCTGTGCCCCATATTGCAGCCATGTAATGTCCCCCATACCTCCCCAGCCGCCGCCGCTGCTGCAGGGTTAATCCCCGTGTAACACATTCCCGCGGCGCCATGTAAAGACATGCGATTGGACGGATCCGTCCAATCGCGAGCAAGGGGGGAGTGTCTATGGACGTATCCGTGTATAGACACTCCCCCCTTGCTCGCGATTGGACGGATCCGTCCAATCGCGTGTCTATACATGGCGCCGCGTGTATTACATGCTTACAAGGTGCACGGGATTGGCGGCGGGCGTTGTGCGGCGGGCGATTTGCGGTGAGCGGCGTGTGGCGTGCGGCGAGCAGCGGGGGGGGGGGGGAAGTATTCTATTTTGGTGTCGGGGGTACAAGTACTCCCGCAAATACTCGGAATCGGTCCCGATACCGATACTGGTATCGGTATCGGGACAACCCTAATATATATATATATAAAATAATAAAAAAGGGGGTTGCCTTGGGAGCTCTGGGCCCTTTAATAAAAAATAACTACCAAAAATCTAAAAAAAATAACATGGGGTGGGAGCTGCGGTGGCTCAACGTGAATGGCACTGCGCTGACAAGCCGTTTACCTCTGCAGCCAAGGGTTCGGATCCCGGTTTTGGCTACATGTGAATTGAGTTTGGTGGTCTCAGCCCGGCTCCCGGTGGGTGTGCTATGCAAGGTACGCCTGTGCTTAGTACGCCCACCCCCCCCCCCAAAAAAAACACCACACTTGCACGCACACAAACGCACTTTGGCCATGAGGTCTGGCTGGGTGGGCTAGACTCCCTCATAGGGGGAGTCCCTCTGTCCCATCGGGCTCCCAAGTGTAGCAGGTAGGGTGGGGTGAGTGGGAGGGCCCCCCTCACACCCACCATTGCCACCGGGGGCATGGAGAAGGATGGCGATTGCAAGTCCAGCTCCTCTCTCTCGACTTCACGCACAAAATACACTTTAAAAAAGAAATTAAAGAAAAAAATAAAAAACCTGGGGAAAATATAAAATGTTTATAACATTTTTATAAGCAAAAAGGTTCTCATCTGGGGCCCTCTGGGCCCTTTCATAATTATATTATATATATATATATATATATATATGTTAAAAAAATAACCAAAAAATATATAAAAATATATAATTTTTTGTATTTTTTTAAAAAAAGGGGGGGGGGTTGTCATCTGGAGCCCTGGGGATCTCCGGGCCACTGGGGACCTCCAGACCCCTAAAACAAAACATTGGCCCTTTAATAACAAAAAATATGGGGGGTTGCCACCCAGGGCCCTGGGGGCCTCTGGGCCCCTGGGGACCTCCGGACTGCTAAAAAAAATTAAATTCCAAAAATTGGCCCTTTAATAAAAAATCCAAAAAAAAAACAACTAAAAAATATATATACAAAAAAAAAAGAGGGGGGTTACCATCTGGGGCGCTGGGGGGCCTCCAGGGATCTGGGCACTTCCGGACCCCCGGGCCCCTTACAGGTGTACAGGGCCGCCATCAGGAATTTTGGGGCCCCTTACACAGCTTCAGGCATGGGCCCCCTGGAGCAGAGAACCGGGGGGGGGGTGCTGCCGCATGAAATTGAGAAGCGGGGGGGGGGGTGCTGCCGCGAATTGAGAAGCGGGGGGGCCCTTTACAAAAAGAAGAAATAAAGAAAAATATATATAAAAAAGGGGGGTAGCCATCCGGGGCCCTGGGGACCTCTGTGCCCTTTATAAACTAAAAAGAAAAAAGAGAGAAAATATATATATATTTTTTTAAATATAACATTTATATAAAAAATAAAAAAAACAAGGTGGTTGCCTTCCAGGGCCCTGGGGACCTCTGGGCCCTTTAATAAAAAATAAAAATATAAAAAAAATGTATAAAAAAATAAAAAAAAATAAACAATTATAAAAAAAGGGGGTTTGACACATGGGGCCCTGGGGACCTCTGGGCCCTTTAATAATAATAATAATATATATATATATATATATATATACATATATATATATAATATGAAAATAAAAGAAATAAAAAAATATATAAAAAATATATTTATTTTATAAAAAAAGGGGGGTTGTCATCTGGGGCCCTGGAGATCTCCAGGTCCCTGTGGACCTCCGGACCTCTAAAAAAATAAAAGAAAAAAAATTGGCCCTTTAATAAAAAATAAAAGAAAAATATATAAAAAAAATATATTTTTTTTTTAAAATATACATATTTTTTTATAAAAAAAAGGGCTTGCCATCTGGGGCCCTTAGTGGCCTCCGGGCCCCTGGGGACCTTCGGACCCCTAAAAAAAAAAAAAAAAAACATTTTTTATTTTATTTTTATTTTTTTAGGGTGGTTCCCATCCGGGCCCCTGGGGACCCCCGGGCCCCTTACAGGTGTAATGCCTGTACCCCTCTAATGGCGGCCCTGCAGGTGTACTGCCTGTACCCCCCTGATGGCGGCCCTGGGTGTAATGTCAGCATGTGAAAAATGACATTCTGAAGGAAAAAAGCCATTTAAAACTGACTCGCGGCAATAATAAATTGTCGGCTCCCGGCAATTGCAGGAGAATTCATTCATAAAAAACACCAAAAAAAAGCGCGGGGGTCCCCCCAAATTCAATAACCAGACGCTTTAGGTCTGGTATGGATATTAAGGGGAACCCCGCCGTCAATTTAAAAAAAAAAATGACTTGGGGTTCCCCCCAAATATCCATAACCAAACCCTTCAGGTCTGGTGTGGAATTTAAGGGGAACTCCACCCCAAATTAAAAAAAAAATGGCGTGGAGTCCCCCCTAAAATCCACACCAGACCCCTTATCCGAGCACGTTGACCTGGCCGGCCGCAGAAAAGAGGGGGGGACAGAGCGCGGCCCCCCCCTCTCCTGAACCGCACCAGGCCACATGCCCTCAACATTGGGAGGGTGTTTTGGGGTACCCCCCAAAACACCTTGTCCCCATGTTGATGAGGACAAGGGTCTCTTCCCCACAACCCTTGCCCGGTGGTTGTGGGGGTCTGCGGGCAGGAGGCTTATCGAAATCTGGAAGACCCCTTTAACTAAGGGGCCCCCCAGATCCCGGCCCAACCCCTGTGTGAAATGGTAATGGGGTACCTTGTACCTCTACCATTTCACGAGAAAAAAAAAAGTAAAGGGTTAAAAACGACAAGAGCCGGTTTTTGACAAGTCCTTTATTATCTTCTTCTTTCCTTCGGGTTTCTTCTTCCTCCTCCTTCTTCTTCCTCTGCTTCTGTCTTGGGTCTTCTATTCCCGCATCTTGCTCGGAATGTCCTTCCATCTTCTGCTCCTCCCGCTGTCCTTTTCGTCCGCATCTTCTCCTTCTTGTTCTTCGCCGGAGGCGCCGCTTCCAATTGAAATCCCCGCTGTCTGCCGGACCACACCCCCCTCTGATGCCACGGGCAAGCTCTTAGGAGTGTGCTCCAAGTGCGTCAGAGGGGGGCGTGGTCACAAGTCAAAGGGCAGGAAATTCAATTTGAAGCTTGTGCGCGGCTTTTTCTTTGCCAGAGTCGCCGCTTCCGAAAGAATTGCCCGCTTTCTGGAACATGTGACCACGCCCCCCTCTGACGCACAGGCACCACACAGGGACTTTCCTAAGAGCTTGCCCGTGGCGTCAGAGGGGGGGCGTGGTCCGGCAGACAGCGGGGATTTCAATTGGAAGCGGCGCCTCCGGCGAAGAAAAACAAGAAGAAGAAGATGCGGACGAGAAGGACAGCGGAAGGAGAAGAAGATGGAAGAACATTCCGGGCAAGATGTGGGAATAGAAGACCCAAGACAGAAGCAGGGGAAGAAGAAGAAGATGGAGGAAGAAACCCGAAGGAAAGAAGAAAAGAAGAAGATAATAAAGGACTTGGCAAAAACCGGCTCTTGTCGTTTTTTACACTTGACACTTTTTTTTTCTCGTGAAATGGTAGAGGTACAGTGTACCCCATTACCATTTCACACAGGGGGGGGCGGGATCTGGGGGGCCCCTTTGTTAAAGGGGTCTTCCAGATTTCGATAAGCCTCCTGCCTGCAGACCCCCACAACCACCGGGCAAGGGTTGTGGGGAAGAGACCCTTGTCCTCATCAACATGGGGACAAGGTGTTTTGGGGGGCACCCCAAAACACCCTCCCAATGTTGAGGGCATGTGGCCTGGTGCGGTTCAGGAGAGGGGGGGGGCGCGCTCTGTCCCCCCCTCTTTTCTGCGGCCGGCCAGGTCAACGTGCTCGGATAAGGGGTCTGGTGTGGATTTTAGGGGGGACTCCACGCCATTTTTTTTTAATTTGGGGTGGAGTTCCCCTTAAATTCCACACCAGACCTGAAGGGTCTGGTTATGGATATTTGGGGGGACCCCCACGCTTTTTTTGTTCGGGTTTTTTAAGAATGAATTCTCCTGCAATTGCCGGGAGCCGACAATTCATTATAGCCGCGAGTCAGTTTTAAACGGCTTTTTTTTTTTTTTTTTTTTTTTAAGAATGTCATTTTGTGCAAAGACATATTTCTAACCACAGGAAAAGTGTGCTTTTTCACCTGCTGACATTCCCCCCCCCTCCCCCCCCATGGTACGAATTTTAAAATAATTATTCAAATGACGTGGGGTTCTATCCAAATTCCATTACAGGCCCTTCAGGTCTGATATGAATATTAAGGGGAACCCCGCCGTCATTTGTTTTAAAAAAATGACGTGGGGTTCCCCCCAAATATCCATAACCAGACCCTTCAGGTCTGGTGTGGAATTTAAAGGGAACTCCACCCCAAATTTAAAAAAAAATGGCGTGGAGTCCCCCCCAAATATCCATAACCAGACCCACACAGGGGGGGGCCGGGATCTGGGGGGCCCCTTTGTTAAAGGGGTCTTCCAGATTTCGATAAGCCTCCTGCCTGCAGACCCCCACAACCACCGGGCAAGGGTTGTGGGGAAGAGACCCTTGTCCTCATCAACATGGGGACAAGGTGTTTTGGGGGGCACCCCAAAACACCCTCCCAATGTTGAGGGCATGTGGCCTGGTGCGGTTCAGGAGAGGGGGGGGGGCGCGCTCTGTCCCCCCCTCTTTTCTGCGGCCGGCCAGGTCAACGTGCTCGGATAAGGGGTCTGGTGTGGATTTTAGGGGGGACTCCACGCCATTTTTTTTTTAATTTGGGGTGGAGTTCCCCTTAAATTCCACACCAGACCTGAAGGGTCTGGTTATGGATATTTGGGGGGACCCCCACGCTTTTTTTGTTCGGGTTTTTTAAGAATGAATTCTCCTGCAATTGCCGGGAGCCGACAATTCATTATAGCCGCGAGTCAGTTTTAAACGGCTTTTTTTTATTTATTTTTTTAAGAATGTCATTTTGTGCAAAGACATATTTCTAACCACAGGAAAAGTGTGCTTTTTCACCTGCTGACATTCCCCCCCCCTCCCCCCCATGGTACGAATTTTAAAATAATTATTCAAATGACGTGGGGTTCTATCCAAATTCCATTACAGGCCCTTCAGGTCTGATATGAATATTAAGGGGAACCCCGCCGTCATTTGTTTTAAAAAAATGACGTGGGGTTCCCCCCAAATATCCATAACCAGACCCTTCAGGTCTGGTGTGGAATTTAAGGGGAACTCCACCCCAAATTTAAAAAAAAATGGCGTGGAGTCCCCCCCAAATATCCATAACCAGACCCTTCAGGTCTGGTGTGGAATTTAAGGGGAACTCCACTCCAAATTTAAAAAGGGTCTCTTCCCCACAACCCTTGCCCGGTGGTTGTGGGGGTCTGCGGGCAGGGGGCTTATCGAAATCTGGAAGACCCCTTTAACAAAGGGGCCCCCCAGATCCCGCCCCCCCCCCCTGTGTGAAATGGTAATGGGGTACACTGTACACTGTACCATTTCACGAGAAAAAAAAAAGTGTCAAGTGTAAAAAACGACAAGAGCCGGTTTTTGACAAGTCCTTTATTATCTTCTTCTTTCCTTCGGGTTTCTTCCTCCATCTTCTTCTTCTTCCTCTGCTTCTGTCTTGGGTCTTCTATTCCCGCATCTTGCCCGGCGTGTTCTTCCATCTTCTTCTCCTCCCGCTGTCCTTCTCGTCCGCATCTTCTCCTTCTTGTTCTTCGCCGGAGGCGCCGCTTCCAATTGAAATCCCCGCTGTCTGCCGGACCACGCCCCCCTCTGACGCCACGGGCAAGCTCTTAGTAAAGTCCCCGTGTGGTGCCTGTGCGTCAGAGGGGGGCGTGGTCACATGTTCCAGAAAGCGGGCAATTCAATTGGAAGCGGCGACTCCGGCAAAGAAAAAGCCGCGCACAAGCTTCAAATTGAATTGCCCGCCCTCTGACATGTGACCACGCCCCCCTCTGACGCACTTGCAGCACACTCCTAAGAGCTTGCCCGTGGCGTCAGAGGGGGGTGTGGTCCGGCAGACAGCGGGGATTTCAATTGGAAGCGGCGCCTCCGGCAAAGAAGAAGGAGAAGATGCGGGCGAGAAGGACAGCGGGAGGAGCAGAAGATGGAAGAACACGCCGGGCAAGAATAAGCACTGATCCAGTGCGAAACGCGTCGGCTGTTCCTTGTTTCTACTGCTGTGACCCTATTTTTGTACATGCTGTCTATTGAATAAAAGACCACCCATCAGGTTTTGGAGTGCGGCTATCCATTTTTCTTTGTCTTCATTTCGCCGGGCAAGATGCGGGAATAGAAGACCCAAGACAGAAGCAGAGGAAGAAGAAGAAGGAAGAAACCCGAAGGAAAGAAGAGAGAAGATAATAAAGGACTTGTCAAAAACCGGCTCTTGTCGTTTTTAACCCTTTACATTTTTTTTTCTCGTGAAATGGTAGAGGTACAAGGTACCCCATTACCATTTCACACAGGGGGGTGGCCGGGATCTGGGGGGCCCCTTTGTTAAAGGGGTCTTCCAGATTTCGATAAGCCCCCTGCCCGCAGACCCCCACAACCACCGGGCAAGGGTTGTGGGGAAGAGACCCTTGTCCTCATCAACATGGGGACAAGGTGTTTTGGGGGGCACCCCAAAACACCCTCCCAATGTTGAGGGCATGTGGCCTGGTGCGGTTCAGGAGAGGGGGGGGCCCGCGCTCTGTCCCCCCCTCTTTTCTGCGGCCGGCCAGGTCAACGTGCTCGGATAAGGGGTCTGGTGTGGATTTTAGGGGGGGACTCCACGCCATTTTTTTTGGAAATTTGGGGTGGAGTTCCCCTTAAATTCCACACCAGACCTGAAGGGTCTGGTTATGGATATTTGGGGGGAACCCCACGTCATTTTTTTTTAAAATTGACGGCGGGGTTCCCCTTAATATCCATACCAGACCTAAAGGGTCTGGTTATTGAATTTGGGGGGACCCCCACGCTTTTTTTTTCGTTTTTTAATGAATGAATTCTCCTGCAATTGCCGGGAGCCGACAATTCATTATTGCCGCGAGTCAGTTTTAAATGGCTTTTTTGCTTTGAAAAATGTCATTTTGTGCAGAGACAGTTCTAACCACGGGAAACATGCGCTTTTTCACATGCTGACATTGGAGCCCCCCATGGTACGAAATTTAAAGAAAAATTACACTTTTATTATTGCACTTTTAGCATTATTAAAATCACTGCTCCCGAAAAAACGGCCGTTTTAAAAATAAAAAAAAGCATTGATACATGTCCCCTGGGGCAGGACTGAGGTCCCCAAACACTTTTTAGGACAAAACTTGCAGATTAGCCTTTAAAATTCACAATTAAGATTTCCCCCATAGACTTATACAGGGAGTTCGGCGGCGGCTTTACTTATCAATTACATCGCGCTGCTGCTGCGGCCGGTTCATGCGCCTAATTAAGGCTTCATCCAGCGCACTAATTAAGGCATGTACCAGCGCAGCGCAGCTTCATTAGTAAATCAGCCCCAATGTGCTCTAAAATGTGGCAAACTCAGGCAATTTTATGGCCTCAAATAAATTTAAGGAGTTGAAATGGCATAATGTTTTTTACATTAATGAATTAGATGTATTAAGTACAAAAACAATGTGTGTGTAATAGTTAGCTCAAGGCCAATTGAAAACCAAGGAAACAGATAAGAAACGCAGACAACAGTAGTTCAAATGAATAAGGATTTTTATAATCAAATCAATGATTTAGTCATGATCAACTAAAGTTTGCTGCCAAAGCACAGCCCTTCTACCCACAAAGTACTTCATGTATTTTCCAAAACACAGGCATTTTGGGAGGGTTCAGTTTGTATTCTGCCAGGTTGATCGATGTTAAAAATAGGCAAAAACGACTGGCTAGTATTCCGAAAGCATTCTCTACAACCCTTCTAGCACCAGATAGCCGATAGTTAAAAATAATTTGCTCTGGGGTGAGGTTCCTCATAGAAAATGGCTTCATAAGATGTTACCCCAGAGCAAATGCCTCATCTACCACAAATACAAAGTTGAGGCCCTCCATATTGTCCTCAGCATGTGGCAAATTTATGGTGCCATTCTGGAGATGACGGTAGAACACCGTCTGCATGATGACACCTCCATCCAAGTGGCGGCCATTCTTCCCAACATCAAGATACATAAACTCGTACTTTGCAGAGACTACAGCAAGCATAACTATACTGCAAAAGCCTTTGTAGTTATAAAAATACAAGCCCAGAGGCGCAGTGGGAGCTCCTAGGATGGCAGCTTAGGACCGGAGCTCCGCTCACCACCGGTTGTCAAACGCAAATATATAGAGTTTCAACCCGGATACAAACGACAAAAAGATATCCGAGGACTGCGGATTTGAGGGTGAATCGGAAGATACTGGGTAAACTATTCCTTATTCAGGGGAATTATACACAGGAGCCTTGTAAAGAACGACAGCTGGGGACGGGGTGCCCGCGCTGTTTCATTTTTCTGACGAGAATTACAGGTTCTATATACCCCTTAAGAGCAGAGAAACAACAGTAGTGAATAGCTGACATACTGTGGACCCAGTTCATGCCGGGCAAATATTACAAAAAGAGCAAGAAACTTAATAAAAGGCTGGCTAAGATCAATTTACTTAAGATGGCCGCCGTACCTCAGACAAGTACATTGGGTACAGTTGAGACCTCATTGACTGACAGACAAGCTATATCTCCTATAAGTCCTTCTATAGTACTTCAGACACCAAATTCTGACACTTGCCCTATTCTCTCCCCTCCTGCATCATTTGAAATTAAAAATCTCATGGAGGCTGGTCATTTAACTCCTGAGGTAATTGCCTCACAAAGTCCTGCACATATGAATACAAAGGCTGAACAGGCTCATGAGGTAACCTTCAATGTCTCTGAATTATTCATCAGAATTTCTGAAATGCTAGATAAAGGACTGGCACAAAATGCAGAAAGAATCACAGGAGAGATTAGGGCTGATTTTCAGAGCCTGGGAAGCAGAATAGAAAATATTGAACACAAACGGGAGGTTAATACAGCACGGACTGATCAGAACTCAGAACATTTGCAATTCATGCAGGAACAGCTAGAAGCTGCTCAGGCACGGATCGACAAATTAGAGAACAGATCAAGAAGAGATCATTTCAGGGTCAGAGGATTACCAGAATCTATCTCAGACGTGCATACAGCTATACAGGACATTATCAAAATCCTGTTCCCATCTATACCAACTCACAAACTGGATTTGGACCGAGCACATAGGGCCCTGGGTCCTTTAAGAAAGGATGGTTTACCAAGGGATGTGGTAGTTAAACCACATTTCTATTCCATTAAGGAGGAAGTGATGAAACAGTCTCGCAAACACGAACAACTACAGTACCAAGGCGCCATAATTCAAATATTTTCTGATATATCACCATACACAATACAGAGAAGAAGAGCCATGAAGCCTTTATTGTCTGCCCTCATGAAAAAGGACATAAGATACAAATGGGCCTTCCCCCTTGCTTTGAAATTTTCATTTAATGGCAGGCAGTATGTAGTACAGAATTTTCAGAAAGGTGAGAGACTATTATTGGACTTGAAGATTATTTCCTGCGAGCCAGAAATGGACACTACTCCTATCCAGCAGGGCTCTGCCAAAAGACAAACCCCTATCAGCCCGACTTCCTCTGCTTGGAGCAGAGTCAAGCACAGGAAGGTTAAAGATAACTTTGCAACCTGAAGAGAAGGAACATGTTTGTGGATGTCTTTTCCCCTTTCTTCAATGGGATGGTCACCGATGTCTCTTTTTCCCCTATTTTTCCATACCCGGGAAAATAGATCTCACCAAAGCTACATGTTAATACTTTCCCAGGAAATGTTTATATACATATGTGTATATGTATACATATGTATATTTCAATTTTTTTTTGTGTTTGTTGTTTTTTCTTAGGAAAGTTAAAATAGTTTATTGTCTCTTTTAACCACTTAAGACCCGGACCAATACGCTGGTAAATGACCCAAGGTGTTTTTGCGATTCGGCACTGCGTCGCTTTAACAGACAATTGCGCGGTCGTGCGACGTGGCTCCCAAACAAAATTTGCGTCCTTTTCTTCCCACAAATAGAGCTTTCTTTCGGTGGTATTTGATCGCCTCTGCGATTTTTATTTTTTGCGCTATAAACTAAAATAGGGCCACAATTTTGAAAAAAAAACACAATTTTTTTACTTTTTGTTATAAAAAAAATCAAATAAACTAAATTTTAGTAAAACATTTAGGCCAAAATTAATTCAGCCACATGTCTTTAGTAAAAAAAAAAATCGCAATAAAAAAAAATAGCTACCTAGCGGGAACAGCGACACTAATACAGCGATCAGAAAAATGATCGCTTAGTGACGCTGGCAATAGGGAGTGAAAGGGTTAACTAGGGCGGTGATCAGGGGGTTAAAACTTTATTAGGGGGGGGGGGGGCTATCCTGAACCTAACACTAACTGTTTTTTACACTGCCTGTCACACTGACACTAAATGCAGTGATTAGATCACTGCATTCAGTGACACTGTGACAGGGGGGTGGGGGGGGGGGGCGATCACAAGGGGTTAATTTGCCTATGTGAGTGTGTGTCAGTGTTGTGTTGGTGCACACTTACTTGTGATGTCTTCTCTCATCAGCAGCGCTGGGAAACAGCGCTGCGATGAGAGATTACATCATTTCCTCCTTCCTGTGTAAACACAGGAGGAGGAACTGACACGATGGGAGCGCGCTCCCATTGGCTGGGAGCGATCGCGGGGGGGGCGGAAATCACGGACATCCGCCCGCTCGTCGGCGATCGCTCCCAGAGGCAGGGGGACCCCCGCACGCCGCGGAGTGGGTCCCGATGGGACCCCCGAACCGCACGAAGGCGGGGACGTAAATTTACGCCCTTGTGCCTGTACGAGCCATTCTGTGGCCGTATATGTGCGTGCGGGGGTCCTTAAGTGGTTAATATGTCATACTGGGTTGAATTATTCATAACAGTGATTTACATTACAGTTTGTTGAGCTGTCGCTGGCAGCCGGTGGTGAGGCATTGGGCCTCAGCCTACCCCTTGGATCGACGTTCCGTCGCCCGAGGAGTGGGAACATTATTTTCTGGGCTATTATATGGTCACGTGTTTGAATGGGGGGAGAGGAAATACACCCTCCCCTCATTCTGGGTCATTTTTTTACTTTACGTTACTTTACATATGGATAAAATGTTTTTGTCTATTTTCTTTCTTCTCTATCATTTCTTTCTCTTCTGTTCACTCTTCCCCCCGACCTATCTGCCAATGAGAGCTCCTACATTTAAGTGTCTACAGTCATTATTTTGCCAACTCGGATAATGTACCTAAGTTGTTTAATGTGTCTCATGATACAGATATTGTTTGGGAACGCATGAGAATTAGCTTTGCCAATTTTATATCCCATGGCTGGTATGGCTAATCCTCTTGCTCCCCTTCGTGTTGTTTCACACAACACGCAGGGGCTGAATTCTCCAGTTAAAAGACGAAAGGTGCTACAAGTCTACAAATCCCTTCATGCTGATGTGGTATTTCTACAAGAGACCCACTTCCCAAAGCGGTATACTCCCTCGTTCTTACATGCTCATTTCCCATTATTCTACCTGTCAAAGGCCGAAAATAAGACTAAAGGAGTGGCAATTTTATTCTCCAAACCCTGCAAATTTAACTTAATTAAGGAATACGCGGACCCAGAGTGTAGATTCATTCTGGTAAAGGGCACTTTGGAAGGAAATACGTACACTTTTATATCATACTATGCTCCCAACCGGGGACAGAAGGGGTTCTTCTGCCAAATGCTGGAATTTCTCCAGCCTTTGGTAGAGGGAGTCATAGTTATGGGGGAAGATTCCAATCTGGCTTTTGACTCTGGACTGGATAAATCCGGCCCAGCAAAGGCTAAATTAATTAGACCTACTAAAACCAGTACCCAAGTCACTTGCGTGCTTCACCAATATAGATTGACCGACATATGGAGAGAATTGAACCCAACTGTTAAAGATTTTACTCACTTCTCTAACCCCCACCAGTCGTATTCACGTATAGACCATATATTACTTTCCAATCACCATGTCCCCTCGGCCCAGAAGTCCTCCATTATGGACGTCCCATGGTCGGATCATTCCATGGTTCTGTTATCTCTAAGAAAAAACAGTTCTAATCAAAGAGTATCTCATTGGACCCTCAACCAGTCATTGTTGAAAGACCCAACTACAGCCACAGAGATTGAACAAGCTATAACAGATTACTTTAAAAATAATGACATAGAGGAAATCTCTCCAGAAACCTTATGGGCGGCCCACAAGATGACAGTGAGGGGAAAACTAATACAGATCGCAGCCAGACAAAAAAGACTGAAGAGGCTGGAGGTGGAAGAACTTGAAAAGACATTTGACGATTTGAGCAAAAAGCATAAATTGGACCCCTTTGGTTTCCCAACTTCTAAATTGGACGCTGCCAGGACAGCTCTGAATCTTGTGCTTACGGTAAGAGCAGATGAGGCACTTAAATGGTCGGGAGCTAGATTTTATAGATAAAAGATAAAATTGGTTCAATGTTGGCGCATAAACTATCCCCTAGACTAAGGCCGAGAGTCCTCCCTAAGATTAAACAAGCCAATGGCTTATTTACCTTGAACCCTCAGAAGCTGATGGATTCCTTCCAAAGCTTCTATTCAAAACTTTACGACTTTGAAACACCCTCCAATTCTAATAGCGTGGGAGAATTCCTAGATAGTTTGGACCTTCCCTCGCTGGTGGAAGTGCATAGAGAGAAAATGGAAGCTCCCATCTCGATTGAGGAAGTTTTGGAAGTGATCAAAATGTTAAAAACAGATAAAGCTCCAGGACCAGATGGTTTCTCTGCTCCTTACTACAAGACTTTCTCGGCTCTTCTATCTCCATACCTTACTCGTTTTTTTAACCATTTAACGAAGGGTAATCCTATAGATATTCAGCTGAATTCGGCATATATCTCTGTGATCCCTAAACCTGATAAGGATACCAGTCAAGTGGAAAACTATAGACCAATATCGTTGATTAACAATGACCTTAAAATCCTAACCAAAATAATAGCCAATAGACTAGCATCCTTCATTGGTCAGTATATACATAAGGATCAGGTGGGTTTCATTCCTGGTAGACAAGGCCCTGACCAAGTAAGGAGAGCGGTAGACATAATCTCCATATTGCAATCCGGTTGGATAGGAGATCAAAAACAAGAAGGGATGCTCTTATCATTGGACCTTCAAAAGGCCTTTGATTCGGTCTCCTGGCCATATATGTTTGAAGTTATGAGACATTGGGGGTTTGGCTCAAGAGTCTTGGGCATATTATCTGCACTCTACTCTTCTCCTGAGGCTAAAAAAAGACTGCACGGACTATTTTCAGAATCCAATAAAATTAAAAGGGGAACCCGCCGGGGATGCCCATTGCCTCCTTTGATATTCGCAATTGTTATAGAATCTTTGGCAATAGCGATTCGGAATAACGCGAATATCAAAGGAGTTCAATGTACCCGTAAGGACCACAAATGTGCATTATTTGCAGATGACCTGCTACTATTTGTTACTTCCCCGATTTCCTCTATGTCCGAAATCTACTCTGTACTTGACAAATTCTCCAGGGCCTCTGGCCTTCAAGTCAATATGTCCAAATCTAGGGCCCTCAATGTCTCGCTTCCTGTAGATGTAGTTTCCTTACTACAAAAGAAATATGAATTTGGTTGGAATGGCTCATCTATCAAATACTTGGGTATTAATTTATTTTCGAAATTTGAGGATCTATATACAGCCAACTACCCTCCTATGTATAAAAAACTTGAATCTGATTTAGGTGATTGGGATACACAGAATATAGGCTGGATTGGCAGGATAAACTCTGTCAAGATGACTCTTCTTCCTAGACTTCTATACCTCTTTCGTTCTCTCCCCATACCGATAAAAAGGAATCACTTGAAGGCTTTTCAGGGTAAGATCACCAAATTTGTATGGAACAAAAAGAGCCCCCGTGTATCATCGCGTAGCCTCTTTAATCTCCCTAATCAGGGAGGTTTGGGACTCCCAAATTTGCTGTGGTACTACCAGGCAGCTAGACTGGCACAACTGTCAGATATATACCTCAAACAGGACCAACCTGATTGGGTTAGTCTGGAAGAACAGGAATCCCCCACATGCTCATTGGAAAATCTTGTGTGGTCTATCCCCAAACGCAGACATTGTATTATGTCTCCGGCACTGTCACAGGCGTTGGTTCTGTGGGACTCCCTCAGGAGCAATCCCTCTTTAGTCTCTAAGGCCTCATACACACGATCGGACATATCCGATGAAAACGGTCCGCGGACCATTTCCATCGGATATGTCCGATCTGGAGTTTGATCCGATGGCGTGTACACACCATCGAATCAAATTTCCCGCCGGCGGACGGCGCGGTGACGTGGCGGTGACGTTGACGCCGCCACGTCACCGCACCAGGAAGTAAAACACTTCCGCGCATGCGCCAAATCCATTCGGCGGAGGCGCGGCGGCGGTGCGGGACGACATGTCTGCTGGTAAGTGTACTAACCAGCAGACATGTCGGGCGGACGGATTCCACCCGATAGATTTCAAAGCATGCTTTGAAATCTGTCGGGTGGACAAATCTGTCCGCTAGCCCATACACAGGATCGGAGATGTCTGCTGAAACGGTCCATCGGACCGGTTTTAGCGGACATATCCCCTCGTGTGTACGAGGCCTAAGAGTCTACCATTAACTGATTTATTTAAGGTCCCATCCTTTGCATCCAATGTGAGCGTTGAATCCTTCTAGTGGTGGCGAGATAAGGGAGTATACCGCATTGGACGATTCTTCTCCCACTCAGGTCCTCTATCAGAACAATATTTTAGGGACAATCTGGATCTTCCTCCTTCAGAGAAATCAAAATTTTCTCAAATCTTCAGTTTTGTACAGAAACTCTGGACTGATAAGGCTGTAACTGGTCATTTTACGCCCTATGAACGAAAATGTGAACAGGCCCCAGTAAGGAAGGGTGGTATTTCTGTAATTTACAAATCCCTTGCGAACAATGTCAATAAATTACCCTATATGCTAGCTTGGGAGAAGGAAATTCAGGATGAGTGGGATTTGGAAGATTGGGGAGAAAACTTCCATAGATCTATAAAGGGTATCATCAACATGTCACTCATAGAGGCGAATGTCAAAATATTTACTAGATGGTATCTAGTTCCTGTAAGACTGGCATCCATATATCCTTCATCCTCACCTCTATGCTTCAGAGGATGCCAAGGTGTGGGCTCCATGATTCACACCTGGTGGGAATGCCCAAGAATACAAGGTTTTTGGAGTAAAGTTTTCCATATAATTAGACGGATTACGGGCTGTAATATACATCAGTCCCCGGCGATTGCCTTACTGAATGGATTCATACCACAAGTATCAAAGGTTACCAGAAGGCTGATATGGTTTATCCTAACAGGAGCTAGAATCACTATAGCTGCAGCCTGGAAGAAACAGGCGGTCTCAATCTTAAGTATGAAAAGAAAGATCACCTGGATAATGGAACAGGAAAGGAGAATTGGCTTAATGTTGGATAGACTAACTCAGTTTAACGCAATCTGGGAACCATGGATAAAATACTTAGGGATCTCACACCCCATAAAGGGGTGATAACATAACTTACTGTAGGCTGATGTACACACCTGGCAGGTAGGATGTCTGTCTCTCTACCCTCTCACCCCTACCCTCTTTTTCATTCCCTCTCTTTCTATCTTTCTCACATTCCTCTTTTTCTTCTCTTCTACTTTTCTTCTCTATGTTCTGGTTTTATGCTGTGCTTGTGTTCAGGTTTTTTGTATAATCTGTGTTTGGGAAACGTTCTCCATATATATACATGTTACGCCTCTATCATAGGGGTGGAGGAAGTTGAAGAGGGATTCTCCTCTCTTTTTCTCCCTCCCTCTCCCTCTCCTCTCATCGAACTTGTTATCTATTATTTTAGTATTAGGTTCATTTAATCGGTCCAGATATCATACACTTCGTACCAGAGGTACTTGAGAAGTTTTAAGTTTATGAAATGGAGGTACATCACGAAGTGGACTTCACAAAACTGTAATATTTATAATAACTTGCTAAGGGGGCGGGATGGTTTGGGGGAATTACTCTACCTCCCTGGGCACAGAGTGATCCCATTGGGGGTGTCAGTGGGGGTGGAGGGTGCCCTTCCCATCTCATTCCTATATATGTTGGACCAATAAGGTTTTGATTTATCCCAACTGCTGTAGACTAGGGACCCTAGACGGATTGATAGGAACTGCAGGATTTGGGGGAGGGTAAGGAGCTACCCCGGTTAGACTATATGGCTTAGGGTCAGAATTTACTCCCTTGTTGAACCTGTTTTCCTTTCATCGCAGATAGAATGTTATTTAGGTATGGTTGAGAAATGACGTAGTGATGACTTCAGCAAACGATTCATGTCTCAATATTTAAGGATATGTAACAAAATGTATTGATTTCATGATATGTTCTTTAAATTGTACTGACTTTATTCAGAAAAAAAACTTAAACTTGAATGAAAAAAAAAAAAATACAAGCCCAAGTTGGGTGGTGGGACAATCCGGACATGCTTCCCATCAATCACACCACCACAGTTGGGTAAATTCCACAGGTTGTTAAACTGGGCCACCACATCCTGGCACTGCTGGGGGTTTGAAGAAAACTGGGGAGTCAAACAAGAAAAACAATGACTACTTCTGCACATAACATTGCAAGTATATTTGACACAAACATTCTTGGCCAACATAAGTATTACAATTAAAAAAATTTTTTACAAATAAAAGTGTAAGTTCAAATTATCAGGTTCCTTTCCCCCTCTTGTGGCCCATTCTAAAAAATGTAGTGTGTGTGTGTGGGGGGGAGGGGGGGGGTCGTCAATGGGTAGATGTTTTGGACAGGTAACCATCTCCACTTCAATGAGAGCTGAATGCATAAATAATGTGTGATAATTTGGACAGCCCCTCCTTACTTACACTTTTGGCAGCCCAGTGGACAAGTAAGAAGTGTCATAATCCAAACATATTAATACACACTGTTCAAATTGAAGCACACTTGGACATTCATTATTTATTTACCTATCAAAATAATAGGAGACCAAAAGTTTCACCAGTACAGTTTGAAGGTAATAAGGCAGGCCCTTGCACTACTGCTTTGGTGAATTCATCCAGAAATATGAACACAAAAGAGGTATACTGTGTATTGGTTTTGCAATGTCGGCAGATAGATTAGATGTATTGGTTGACTTAGCATTTGGGGGGGGGGGTTTAAAAAACAGTTTGTGCACCCAAAAAATAGACTCTTGCACTGAATTTAAGGACAACAATAATATTGTCACACATTTAGAGGGTGCTTAGGGTAAATAGAAAAATGTAGCTGACAATAAACATTGTTAAGTTACTAGGCTAGGTGTATATGGGCTCAGGGTAGCATGCTGGGGAGGTTAGTGGAGGGAAAAATGCATATAGGCCAAAAATGGATCCTAAAAAGCTCACAGTATGCATAAGGAAAAAGAGGACATTCACAGCATATTACAATAATGGGAATGATGGAATCAATACATTTTTACAATACATTAGAAAACATTAAATACATAGAATGTAATGTTAAAGAATAAAACTTACTCGAATATAGTCCTTCTGCAGGACTTGAATAATGAGATCCCAGTTGAGACTTCTCCCTGTCGCCAAGTACTGCAAAGGTGGCCATCATCCAGAGATAATTCCTAAAATCATTAGGATTATTCTCCTGGAGCTACCGCAGCAAAGAAATATGAGAAAATTGGTCATGATTAACCACTTGCTTACTGGGCACATAAACCCCCTTCGTGCCCAGGCGAAATTTCAGCTTCCGGCACTGCGTCGCTTTAACTGACATTTGCGCGGTCGTGCGACATGGCTCCCAAACAAAATTGGCGTCCTTTTTTCCCCACAAATAGAGCTTTATTTTGGTGGTATTTGATCGCCCGTGCGGTTTTTATTTTTTGCGTTATAAACAAAAAAAGAGCGACAATTTAAAAAAATATATATTTTTTTACTTGTTGCTATAATAAATATCCCAATTTTTTTTTTTTTAAACTATTTTTTTTTTCTCAGTTAAGGTCGATACGTATTCTTCTACTTATTTTTGTAAAAAAAAAAAAATCGCAATTAGCGACTGCTTTGCGCAAAAGTTATAGTGCCTACAAAATAGGGGACGGAATTATGATTTTTTTTTTACAATTTTTTTTTTTACTAGTAATGGCGGCTGTAACGGAATGAACCGTGACAATCAGAGACTTTGGAAGGATGAGAGATACTTCTGTGCCAGGGACACTAATAACTCCTGGGTCGAAGTCCACCCTGTGCCCTTGTAGGCGTAGGGTGGCTAACAGGATCATACTTCATGTATTACATGAAATGGGACATTAATAATAAATTCATATTGCAGGACTGGAATATTACAAGGGGTCCATTTTGACTTGAGACCAGGTTAACAAGACAGTGACTCATCCCTCTGTATAATAGGCTTTTAAAATGCTAAGTGGCCCAGCTTGTGAAAGACATTTCATTGTATAAAGGTGTTAATTCAGGTCTGCTGCTATACCTTTCAATTGTCTGATAACACGGTGTAAAGCCTATTGATGCCCAGGTGTCAGAGACAGTACGTCTGTCTAGATATGTGGTTTGAGGTCAAGGCATTGTGTAAATGCCTTTTAGAATGTGATTGAGGTTCCTTATATGTGTGTGAAGATTATCTGTGATTGTGTATTATTCAAAAGGAATTGAAGTCTATTGATGATGCGGTGCCCCAATGTCTAGCTACTGATTAGATAATTAGCCTCAGTGTGTGAATAAGGGGGTGGAGATTGCATTGTCCTGTGATTACCTGTAACATCTTGTACTGTATAAAAAGCTGAGAAGAAACCAATAAAGTGTTCATTCATTTTGAAACCAGTACCAGAGCTTGTGTCTCGGTTATTATGGGAAATGGAATGGATCGTGTATGCAGGATTGTCGCAGTGTGTCAGATAAGCTTGTCGTGGTTGGATGGAAGGTCGTAAACGGTGGTGACCGTGACATTTGGTGGCATAGCGGTGGGATGATTCCATCCTCAGAAGGACGGCTACAAGGGCACATGACAATGGAGAGGCTGTATGAACGGATGAAGCTCTCTTCCCTCAAGGACTTACTGGAGAGCCGGGGCAGACCGGCCAGCAACCGTAAGAAAAGGGACATTATCGCAGAACTTGTCGAAATGAATAGAGCTAAGAGACCCAGCGTAACAGACGGGACACCCAAGGAAGGATTTTTTGATTGGGCTGTTAAACATGGACTGGCACAATATGGTCCTAATCCTCCACCGGAGATCATAGACCGGGTTATAGCGGCTGTAGATGCCACCTTGCGACAACGAAGAAGTGCTGCAGCAGCTGAAGTCACAGCAGCACCAACTGAAGAGAGAGGAGAGGTGCAGATACCAGTCTCCATGAAAGAGGAATTCCAAAGAAGGTTACAAGAGATGCGGATACAGCACAGAGGACCCGTATCAGAGGAGGTCCTGCTGGGATGGTCGGATGTGATTCGGTGCCAACTCTGGAAGGAAGCGCTAGCTCTGGAGCAGCAACACCAAGGAAAGGTCCTGCCCTCCACCTATGCAAGGTACCGGCCGCAGTATGACGTACGAATGCCGTTGTTGGGGGAACAACCGAAGCAGGAGTGGATAGCGGAGTTAAGCAGGCTGATCCGGGCAGAAATGCAGCTAGACGAGAGCTACAGAGCCCTCCGGTGGTATGTAGTCCAAGAGTGCCCGTGGTCAGTGGATGACAGCCCCACAGAAGGCTATGACTATGATGGCCTGGGATTATTGTATTGGAGGATGTCCAGTGATCCTGACTTTGGGGAAGATCGGGAGTGGCGCTTGGAGGACATAATGGAGCACAGAGAGGAAAAATTAAATATCTCGGGAGGCCACTGGTTACAGGAAGATTTGGAATTTCTGGCCATTCAGGAATGGGATTTGGAAATCGCCTACAGACAGCTGCTGGACTCTGCTCAGCAGCAGGGTAGGGCTCCCGTTGCCTGGGACTATGAGGAAAGTTCAGATGACAACTGTGAAATCCTGGCTGATGAATCAGCAGTGGAAAATATGGAGATTGCCATCCCTAAAGCCGAAGCGGATGGTGTGGAGTTCCAGAGAGCCGGGGCGGTTGGCCCCTCTCTTCAGCAACAAGCAGAGGTGGTAAAGCTTTTACCTTCAGCTGAATCACTGGCAACATAGCAGAGTGCCCGAGGCCTCTGCTTCTCACTAACAGAAGAGGGGGACCCTGTGGTAGTGGATGGGACTGTGGTCTCCACTCACAGCAACCCAGTGGAAGAGCTGGCAACAGAACAGAGGGTCACGGACCTCTGCTCTCCACTAACGGAAGAGGGGGTCCCTGTGGTAGTGGATGGGACTGTGGTCTCCACTCACAGCAACCCAGCGGAAGAGCTGGCAACAGAACAGAGGGTCACAGACCTCTGCTCTCCACTAACAGAAGAGGGGGTTCCTGGGGTAGTGGATGGGACTTCAGTCTCCACTGGCACAACCCCAGAAAATGGTACAGGACTGGGACAGGAGGATGTCGGCTTTGCTTTGCAAGCACCGGGGGGTTTTCACCTGGCACCAGTGGATGGGACTGCAGTCTCCACTGGTATACCCCAGGAAGGGGGGGCAGTTGGCCCAGACCCCCAACAGCATGATGGACTGAGCCCAGCCACCCTGCCTTCTCTCCAGTGGCTGAAAGGACTCCAGGGAGAAGGGCCAGTCCAGGACTCTCCCCAGCGGCAGGCGTGTTTTCTGAGAGAGGCAGAGGTTGGCAGGGTGAGTAATGCTCAGTTTGGAGCAATTTATTTGGGGTACGGTATGGATACCAGCATTGGAGGACTGGAACTACTGACTGACTTTGGAGTCAACCCGTTTGGAGTTCTCTCCTGTGTCCGTCTCCCACCAAAAGGAGAGAGATGTAACGGAATGAACCATGACAATCAGAGACTTTGGAAGGATGAGAGATACTTCTGTGCCAGGGACACTAATAACTCCTGGGTCGAAGTCCACCCTGTGCCCTTGTAGACGTAGGGTGGCTAACATGATCATACTTCATGTATTACATGAAATGGGACATTAATAATAAATTCATATTGCAGGACTGGAATATTACAAGGGGTCCATTTTGACTTGAGACCAGGTTAACAAGACAGTGACTCATCCCTCTGTATATTAGGCTTTTAAAATACTAAGTGGCCCGGCTTGTGAAAGACATTTCATTGTATAAAGGTGTTGATTCAGGTCTGCTGCTATACCTTTCAATTGTCTGATAACACGGTGTAAAGCCAATTGATGCCCAGGTGTCAGAGACAGTACGTCTGTCTAGATATGTGGTTTGAGGTCAAGGCATTGTGTAAATGCCTTTTAGAATGTGATTGAGGTTCCTTATATGTGTGTGAAGATTATCTGTGATTGTGTATTATTCGAAATGAATTGAAGTCTATTGATGATGGGGTGCCCCAAAGTCTATCTACTGATTAGATAATTAGCCTCAGTGTGTGAATAATGGGGTGGAGATTGCATTGTCCTGTGATTACCTGTAACATCTTGTACTGTATAAAAAGCTGAGAAGAAAAATGAAGTGTTCATTCATTTTGAAACCAGTACCAGAGCTTGTGTCTCCCATTATTATGGGAAATGGAATGAATCGTGTATGCAGGATTGTCGCAGTGTGTCAGATAAGCTTGTCGTGGTTGGATGGAAGGTCGTAAACGGTGGTGACCGTTACAGCGGTGATCTGCGATTTTTATTGTGACTGCGACATTACGGCGGACATATAGGACACTTTTGACACATTTTTGGGACCATTCACATTTATACAGCGACCAGTGCTATAAATATGCACTAATTACTGTATAAATGTGACTGGCATTGAAGGGGTTAACACTAGGGGGTGAGGAAGGGGTTAAATGTGTAGAAAGAGAGACACATATAGAGAGCATAATTAGGCTACTCGCCCTGGATTTGCAAGAAAAAAAGAGAAAGGTTCCCCAGATGGGCTTTTAGGCAGCAAAGTAACAAATTGAGGTATAGTATGGGTTGTATAAAGCAATATTTTTTGCACAATTTCCAAATATTCACATGGGTCGGAGATCATAGAGACAAATGACAAACGGTCAACATTCCTGTATAACATGTACATAGGTAGTATATATATAAGGTTGTAACATTGAGCGCTGACGCGTTTCGACCAATTCAGTCTCTTCAGGGGGCAAAAGTTCTAAAGAATAAAAATAATAATAATATTGATAAACATTCAGAATGAGTAAAATAACACATAACAGCATATAAGCAGTAAAATGCCATAATGATGTAGTTACCACTGAGACAGGAAATGAGTAGCGTGAGAGACCGCTGTAAGATCCGGGGGGGCCCTGAGCTGCCCCCGCCCTCCCATAGGTGGAGGGGCTCACCCTGGAGAACCTAAAGGAAGCCACACGAAAAAGTGCCCCCCCCGGGGAGTGACGGAGGGGCAGCTGACTGCAGAAGAACACCCATTGGGCCCATAATTAGTAAACATGTTTGTTGTAGTAGGAGTACATTGATATATAGATCAATTGCTGGAATAGCAGACAATCAAGTGCGTAGGCACATATAATAAATATATTAGAGTAATATAGTAATACATGGGCTGGGGGCGAATGCCACTGGTTGACATAGCTATGGAGAGTCATAGCATACTAAAGGGTCCTATGGGATTAGGGGTATTGGGAGTAATAATTAAATATAATAATGCTGAATTATGCGGTGAATACAGTGAAGAGTGTACGTTATTGGGGTGAGTAGTTGCCATATTAGGACAAAAGCAGTAATAAAGTGGGTGTGTGAAATGTTGAAAATAGGGGGTTGGAAGTGAGAAAACAAAAAAAATGTAAAATTAAAATATATATATGTGGAAAAATATATGTGTATAATGGGAGTGAAAGAGTGGACGAATAAGTCCCCAAAAGAAATAGGGGATGGTGGGGTGAATATAGTGAGGAGTGAAAAAGTATGAAAATGCATAATTGGAGGGATATTTACCTGATGGAATCAGAGATTAGATGTTTGTAAGCCAGACTGCAGTATGCATTCTAGGAAAGGACCCAGTATGTAGGAACAGAGATGCGGTAGCATCCAATCTGACCAAAATGTAACCTAGTGGTTGCTAAATGGGCTAGCCTTATATATGCCCCTTGGTGGGTGTGGTGATCATTAGATCACATGCAGGTGGGCAGTCTTCCTCCACTCCCATTGGGGAGGCTTAGGGCTGCCGAAATGGCGGCCCACGTGTGGCTCCCTCGGCGTCCTGGGAGGGCTGGACAGCCCCGACAGGATCGTCATCTCCGACAAAACGGCGCGACGTCATGACGCCGCGTGCACGCCCGAGCACGCGCATGCGCACCACGGGCAGATCGGGGAGGATCCAAGGAACGCCGCCGGTTGGGTGAAGCTCAAGGGGCGTCAGGAGACAAAGTTCCAGGGCTCCATGAGCAGTGTGGGGGGGGGGGGAACAGAATGTGTCCCCCCTCCCTTCCCAAAAACTGGGAGGTCGCCAAAGGCGCGGCCCCACCCCCAAGAGGGCGGGCAGGCCAGATCATGCCCCACCCGGAAATACAGACGATCACACTACATCATAAAAACATGTGACAGTTGTCATCCAAATGCTAAGACTCTAAAAAACAGGAAACGGGGAAAAATGTATACATACTATACAAGCGTATCAAGAAGGTAATATTTACACATAAAGGCGTATTGATATCATGGCTATAACCCCAAAATGTGTAGAATGTCAATTGTTGGGACATAATGTAGATTAAAGTGTTAGGACATGCTGAGATATAGAAGTCTGTATACAGTTACTTCCGAAGTATGCGAGGAGGGGGGATTTTGGGATACAGTCCCCCCAAAAATACAGAAGGTGGATTCAACCTTCTGAAAAGCCTCGATACAGAACTGATGCATATTACACCAGAAATGTGGGTCAAGGGTTGGGCATGTGGGGGTTAGGCCAAACATGAAGCAATACGCAGTTAGTGTCAATCTCCATGTGTCGGGGGAGGCGGGGGGTTTTAGCCCCCAATGGTTTATACGAAGAAAGAGAGACACATATAGAGAGCATAATTAGGCTACTCACCCTGGATTTGCAAGAAAAAAAGAGAAAGGTTCCCCAGATGGGCTTTTAGGCAGCAAAGTAAGAAATTGAGGTATAGTATGGGTTGTATAAAGCAATATTTATTGCACAATTTCCAAATATTCACATGGGTCAGAGATCATAGAGACAAATGACAAACGGTCAACATTCCTGTATCACATGTACATAGGTAGTATATATATAAGGTTGTAACATTGAGCCCCGACGTGTTTTGACCAATTCGGTCTCTTCAGGGGGCAAAAGTTCTAAAGAATAAAAATAAAAATAATATTGATAAACATTCAGAATGAGTAAAATAACACATAACAGCATATAAGCAGTAAAATGCCATAATGATGTAGTTACCACTGAGACAGGAAATGAGTAGCGTGAGAGACCGCTGTAAGATCCGGGGGGCCCTGAGCTGCCCCCGCCCTCCCATAGGTGGAGGGGCTCACCCTGGAGAACCTAAAGGAAGCCACACGAAAAAGTGCCCCCCCGGGGAGTGACGGAGGGGCAGCTGACTGCAGAAGAACACCCATTGGGCCCATAATTAGTAAACATGTTTGTTGTAGTAGGAGTACATTGATATATAGATCAATTGCTGGAATAGCAGACAATCAAGTGGGTAGGCACATATAATAAATATATTAGAGTAATATAGTAATACATGGGCTGGGGGCGAATGCCACTGGTTGACATAGCTATGGAGAGTCATAGCATACTAAAGGGTCCTATGGGATTAGGGGTATTGGGAGTAATAATTAAATATAATAATGCTGAATTATGCGGTGAATACAGTGAAGAGTGTACGTTATTGGGGTGAGTAGTTGCCATATTAGGACAAAAGCAGTAATAAAGTGGGTGTGTGAAATATTGAAGATAGGGGGTTGAAGTGAGAAAACAAAAAAATGTAAAATTAAAATATATATATGTGGAAAAATATATGTGTATAATGGGAGTGAAAGAGTGGACGAATAAGTCCCCAAAAGAAATAGGGGATGGTGGGGTGAATATAGTGAGGAGTGAAAAAGTATGAAAATGCATAATTGGAGGGATATTTACCTGATGGAATCAGAGATTAGATGTTTGTAAGCCAGACTGCAGTATGCATTCTAGGAAAGGACCCAGTATGTAGGAACAGAGATGCGGTAGCATCCAATCTGACCAAAATGTAACCTAGTGGTTGCTAAATGGGCTAGCCTTATATATGCCCCTTGGTGGGTGTGGTGATCATTAGATCACATGCAGGTGGGCAGTCTTCCTCCACTCCCATTGGGGAGGCTTAGGGCCGCCGAAATGGCGGCCCACGTGTGGCTTCCTCGGCGTCCTGGGAGGGCTGAACAGCCCCGACAGGATCGTCATCTTCGACAAAACGGCGCAACGTCATGACGCCGCGTGCACGCCCGAGCGCGCGCATGCCCACCACGGGCAGATCGGGGAGGATCCAAGGAGCGCCGCCGGTTGGGTGAAGCTCAAGGGGCATCAGGAGACAAAGCTCCAGGGCTCCATGAGCAGTGTGAGGGGGGGAAGAGAATGTGTCCCCCCTCCCTTCCCAAAAACCGGGAGGTCGCCAAAGGCGCGGCCCCACCCCCAAGAGGGCGGGCAGCCCAGATCATGCCCCACCCGGAAATACAGACGATCACACTACATCATAAAAACATGTGACAATTGTCATTTTATTGGGACTGCGACGTTATGGCGGACACATCGGACACTTTTGACACATTTTTGGCGCCATTCACATTTATACTGCGATCAGTGCTATAAAAATGCACCGATTACTGTATAAATGTGACTGGCAGTAAAGAGGTTAACACTAGGGGGGCATGGAAGGGGTTAAATGTGTATACTGGGTGTGTTCTAACTGTGTGGGGGCTGGGGCGGACACCGCGGCCGCCGGGTACACACATCGAATCCTCGGCGATGCGACGGCACTGTTTTTCCCCGCATTGACACCCAAAGACGTGACCCCGGCAGCTCAGGTCTGCGCTGTTGACGTCTTTTGTCAATAGCGCGGATCTGTAGTGGTTAAGCAACCAATTTTTGGTCCAACAACTCCTCCTCCTGTTCCTGGACCGGGCTAGAGTCAAAGCAATACCTCCAAGCCTAAAAATAGCACGCTCTCTCCTTGGATTGAGCAACATGGCTGGTTGACAAACGACGTTCAGAAACAAACTGAAAAGCACAAAGCTGAAAAGCGCGAATCAGCACAGACCAAACTTCTATTAACACGAGATTAGCAGAAGGAGTCCAATTGAACTTCTTGTAGTCTCGTTCGTGTTTGTTAGCTGACAAAGTTTTGCCGTCTGTATGCAGAAGAAGTTCACAGTTAACGCCCTTCGGACAAAATTCCATGGATTTGTCCAATGGAAATCTGATTGTGTGTATGAGGCTTTAGCCTGCCATGCAACATTTGTCAGCAGAAAGTTGGACAATTGTCTGATGGAGCGTACAAACGGTCGGATTTGAGTCCAACAGTCTGTCACCACACAATTCCCGTTGGAAAATCCGATCGCGTGTACGAGGCTTTACTTCCATTTTTGGATGATGGACTGAACAGTGCTCTATGAGATGTTCAAAGCTTGGGATATTTTTTATAACCTAACCCTGCTTTAAACTTCTCCACAATTTTATCCCTGACCTGTCGGATGTGTTCCTTTGCCTTCATGATGCTGTTTGTCCACAAAGGTTCTCTAACAAACCCGTGAGGACCTCATATAACAGCTGTATTTTATACTGGGATTAAATTACACACAGGTGGACTCTTTTTACTAATTAGGTGACTTCTGAAGGTAATTGGTTTCACCATAGTTTAGTTAGGGGTATCAGAGTAAAGGAGGCTCAATAAAAAGGCATCCCACACTTTTCAGATATTTATTTGTAAAAAAAATTGAAAACCATTTATCATTTTCCTTCCACTATAAAATGATGTGCTACTTTGTGTTTGTCTATCACATAAAAATCCCAATAAAATATATTTATGTTTTTGGTTGTAACATGACAAAATTTGGAAAATGTCAAGGGGCTTTTTAATACTTTTTCAAGGCACTGTATATACTGGAATTTTTTTGTATACTACTAATGGCGGTGATCAACGACTTATGATGGGACTGCGAGGATAGTGTGGTGGACAATCTAACACTAATTGACACGAAGTGGGAACTGACTAACTGCCACTGATATCACCAGTGACACTAATACAGTGATACAACTATACACTATGGGCCAGATTCAGCAAGACTTGCGCTGGAGTATATAGATATGCGCCGCGTAACTGTCAAGATGCGCCGTAGTATCTATGCGGCCGTACCCACCAAACTAGATGCGACAGAAAACGGGCTTTCTCCGATCGGCTTAACTTTCCCTCGCCAGAGTATCGTAAGCGCATATTTTCGCTTGTCGCATCCGTCGCGCCTATTGATTTCCCATGCAAATATGCAAATGAGGGGGATTTCCCGATTCGCGAACGGATTAGCAGCAGACGCTGGCTACATGCGCCACGCGTATGTCGTCCGTCTGTCGCAAAGTTATTCCTACAAATAGCTGCTTTATCTTTACTCCTGAAGGCCACAGGTGAGCAGGAGAGCAGCGTTACCGACGAAACTAGCAAGCTGAACAACCACACTTGCAAGGACAACACCTCTGTATGCCAACATGCCAGGGGCAGCCGTGGTCCTAGCACTACTAATGGGTCCCCCGGAACGGAGGAGGCGGGCACGTGAGAGGATATAACGCACGCGCATGAGCCTCTTTGGCATGGGGGATGAGGAGGTGTATCGCCTCTTCAGATTCAGCCCTGATGCAATACTTGAACTAACCACAACCCTGCAGGATGACATCACCAGCCCAACACACCGCTCACAAGCAGTGCAGCCACTGGTGAAGGTACTAGCAACACTTCATTTCCTTGCAAGTGGATCATTCTTACTGGCAGGAGTGCCGCCCCCTCACATTCACACACCATTCATTCACACTGTCCCCTGCACTCCTGACCGTGTGCAGTTAAACTTAAAATAAAAAGTTAATTAACTGAGCAAAGTTCAAATAAAATAAAAAGCTCATAACCTGAGCAAAGTTCAAATAAAATAAAAAGCTCATAACCCGAGCAAAATTTAAAAAATAATAAATACTCATAACCTGAGCCAAAAACATAAAATAAAAAAAAGCCCTCATCTGGGCTGACGGGGGCTCTTTCTTGTGGGCCCTCTCTGGCTCCTCAGCTGCCTGGAGGGAGTGGGTGGGGGTGGGGGGGCATCTGGAGGTGGCTAATCCCCGGGTGGGCCACTCCTGGCAGGTGTTGGCTGCATGCCCTCCAAGGCCACGGCAATCCGGCTGAGATAGTGGTTGGTCTGGGCCTGCATCCTCAGCTGGCGGGTCACATTATGCCGCTGGTCACACTGCCTCTGCCTCCCCTGGTCCTGGATGGCAGCAGTGTTGGCCTGGACGGCTGCAGTGAGGTGCCGAACATCAGCCTGCACCTCCCCCAGGCTGGTCACCACTGCAGCGCAGTTGCAGCTGACGTCCTGCACTGCGTTGGTCAGCTGGGACACAAAGCCCAGGCTGTCAGCTACCCGGTCCAGATGCCCAGCAATCTCCCCCATCTGCTGGGTCTGCCTGGCCTGGTCCCGGGCCATTTGGTCATGGACCACGTCAGACACCCCCATGGTCTTCCGGGTCGCCTTCCTGGGGCTAGGAGATGGTTGTCCCCGGGAGGATGGAGTCGCCCTTGAGGGGCTTCCTAGGATGGGGGAGGGGATTACAGAGGGCCCTGCAGAAGGGGAGGACTCCTCCAAAAACAAAACAAAGTCCTGATCAGTAAAGCCAGGCTCCTCCTCAACCACCTCAGCAGGTGAGGTGTGGGCACTCTCCTCCATCTCATTGTGTTCACCACCCAGGGGGTCGGGCTCAGGATGCCGTTGGGGGGTTGGGGTGGACTGGCCACCGGCAGATGATGGCCCAGCACCGTCATCTGTGGATGACACAAAGCAGACACATGTTGGTGGTCCCACACACTTGGCACATGTACCCTCCCCCCCCACATGCAACACACCAAATAGGGGATAAAAAACACTTACCTGTCCTGGAGCCTTCCTCCATGGAATCATATCCCGGTACCCCCTCCAACATTGCGCTGGCGTTTCCCATGAAGTGGTGCCGACGGAAGTTGTGAGCATGCGCACAGGGGAGCGAGTGGAGCCCTCCCTCACTGCGCATGCTCCTTGGATGATGCGATGAACGTAAGTCACTGCGCTGGGCTCCGCCCATCATTTACATATGATCACACCCACTTCCACTTGCGTCGGGTTGCGCCAGCGCTTTTTTGTTACTCCGCCACAAAGTAACGAACATGCGCTTGGTGAATACTGGACTTGACTCACTAGTTCGCGTCAGCGTAACGTATATGCGCTGCGCTACGCCGGATAAAATATGCGCGCATCTACCTGAATCTGGCCCTATCACTGTATTAATGATACTGGCTGGGAAGGGTTTAAATCTAGGGCGATAAAGGGGTTAAATATAGTTAGTTAGTCAGGTTGAAAAAAGACACAAGTCCATCCAGTTCAACCATAAAAAACAAAAAAAAAAAAACAAAGTAAAACACAGTACATCCTCCCATACACCCAACTCCATACCCACAGTTGATCCAGAGGAAGGCAAAAAACCCCAGCAGAGCGATGATCCAATTTGCTACCGGAGGGGAAAAAATTCCTTCCTGATCCCCCGAAAGGCAATCGGATTTACCCCGGATCAACTTTACCTACAAAACTTAGTACTCAGTTATATTATGTGCATTTAGGAAAGAATCCAGGCCTCTCTTAAAGCAATCTACTGAGCTGGCCAGAACCACCTCTGGAGGGAGTCTGTTCCACATTTTCACAGCTCTTACTGTGAAGAAACCTTTCCGTATTTGGAGGTGAAATCTCTTTTCCTCCAGACGTAAAGAGTGCCCCCTTGTCCTCAGTGTTGACCTTAAAGTGAATAACTCAACACCAAGTTCACTATATGGACCTCTTATGTATTTGTACATGTTGATCATATCCCCCCTTATTCTCCTCTTCTCAAGAGTGAATAAATTCAGTTCCTCTAATCTTTCCTCATAGCTGAGCTCCTCCATGCCTCTTATCAGTTTGGTTGCCCTTCTCTGCACTTTCTCCAGTTCTCCGATATCCTTTTTGAGAACTGGTGCCCAAAACTGGACTGCATATTCCAGATGAGGTCTTACTAATAATTTGTACAGGGGCAAAATGATATCTCTATCTCTGGAGTCCATACCTCTCTTAATACAAGAAAGGACTTTGCTCGCTTTGGAAACCGCAGCTTGGCATTGCATGCTATTATGGAGCTTATGATCAACTAAAACACCCAGATCCTTCTCCACTACAGATCCCCCCAGTTGTACTCCCCCTAGCATGTATGATGCATGAATATTCTTAGCCCCCAAGTGCATAACTTTACATTTATCAACATTAAACCTCATCTGCCACTTAGTCGCCCAATTAGACAGAGCATTGAGGTCGGCTTGTAAATTGGAGACATCCTGCAAGGACATTATTCCACTGCATAGCTTGGTGTCATCTGCAAAAACAGAAATGTTACTTTTGATCTCAGACCCAATATCATTTATAAATATATTGAAAAGTAAGGGACCCAACACTGAACCTTGGGGTACACCGCTGATAACCTTGGACCATTCAGAGTAAGAATCATTAACCACAACTCTCTGAATTCTGTCTTTCAGCCAGTTTTCTATCCATTTACAAACTGATGTATCTAATCCTGTAGACCTTACCTTACACATGAGCCGTGTGTGGGGAACTGTATCGAACGCTTTTGCAAAATCCAAGTATACCACGTCCACTGCTACGCCTCTGTCCAGGGTTTTACTTACCTCTTCATAAAAAGAAATCAGGTTTGTCTGACAACTTCTGTCTTTCATGAATCCATGCTGTCTGCTGCTTAAATAGTTTGTTTCCAGCAAGAACTCATCCACGTGGTCTTTTATTAAACGTTCCAGTATCTTCCCAACTATAGAAGTTAAACTAACAGGTCTATAGTTACTAGGTAAAGACTTTATTCCCTTTTTAAATATGGGCACCACATTGGCTTTATGCCAATCCAGTGGTACTATTCCTGTCATTAATGAGTCCCTGGTAATTTGTGTAATGCATGCTGCTTTTTACTAAAGATATCTTTGTTTTATATCCCTGCTTTGCAGGTATTAAAAACAGAGCGATTGTTCCCTCTGTACAAGGCCCTGTGTTCATTGTCATAATAGGGATCTGGGTTGTGATTGGACAGCCAATCAGCAGGTTCTGGCCATGAATCACTGGCGGGAACCTGCTGACAGACTCCCACTGTGTACAATTACAGAAACCCAGAAACAGGCAGCGGTGTACCAGTACATTGCTTTGACTTTATGGACCGTGTGTCTGCAGTACATTGGACCACCAGGTAAACAAGGCATTTGCAATGACCTACAATACAATGGGCTTTTTTATAGTAACCACCAGTGTACAGGGGGTCACTTTGCGGAATGAATTTGAGGTGGGCCAGTAGTGACTGAATATGAGGTGACTCTCATCAGGGGGACTGGTAGCTTCACATTAGGGGCAGTTTAGGGATTACATATGGGAAGGTGCAGCGTGATGCAGCGGCAGAAAACATCCAGGTGCAATAACAAGAATATATTGTAAAAAAAGTCCAGAAAAAAAAAAAAAAAAAAGGCCAGGCCGGAAGGCAACCCGAACAGCAGCACTCACAAGTTGTAACAGCAAAGTGGCAGTACAGTGGTGGACCAAAGTTGCCGACAGCATCTGTCTTGAGGACTGGTATAGCCGCGGTGCCCATTCATTTCAATGGGTAGCAGCGGTACAGGAGCAGTATACACACCGCTCCTTCACCGTTCCAAAGATGCTGTAAGCAGGACTCTGGGCTTTCACACTGAAGAGACAGCAGCAGCTCTTTTAGGGCGCTTTGTAGGTGCTTTTTTTAACGTTATAGCACCTGCAAAGCTCCTCAGTATGAAAGGGGTCTTGCAATAGTTTACCTTGTCTCCTACCATCAAAGGCTGCAGTCTCCTCAGCTTTCCAGGAAATGTCAGATGCCTATTTCTCCTGTTGTATGGTGGCTGTATGTGATTCAATGATTCAACTTCTATGTCACTACCTGTAGCACAGCAATGGCGTAGGGGTTTGAGGACGGAAACAGAGCGTAGCAGAACGCATTGGAAACTCTCAGAAGTGTAGAATGCTGAAGAATCTGGAGGAGTCTACAGCTCTGGTATAAAACATAGACTGCCAGAGAGGTGAGTATAATAACTCTGTTAAGCCAGCCATAAATAGAAGCTCGGCAGCAGGGACCGACCCAGATTCAATATGTCTATGGGCAGGCTGGGTGTACTGAAGTCGATCTATTAATTTACTTCAATACAAATGGCCTGTAATATTTTCTGCACGTGATCACTGCCGGTGGATATAGCTGCCAGCAGTAATCATTGTGTTCTGCTGGCAGGAAAGGCTCCCCGCCAACAGAACACAATAGCACAGTTGGGGGATTTCCCCATCAACACTAACTTTTTTTTGATCTGGGAATTGAGAGATTTTCTTTCCTGCAACCCGTAGTTGCAGGAAAGAAATCGCATTATCTATGGCATGCCTTATTGCAGGGAATTACCATTTCGATTATATTGGGAAACTGACAAGGGCACTTTAGTTTAGTATTGGTAAGATACAATACATAGCTCCCAACTGTCCCTTATTTAAAGAGACTGTCTCTTTTTAAATCAATTTCCTCTGTCCCTTGTTCTTCAGTTATCCCTATTTTTATTTGATTTATAGTCCTATACAAGAATTGTGCCATTTTAAGGATAAGTTCACCTTTAGTAACATGTTACACCCATATTTAGGGCCCATACACACGGCCCATATACAGGGGAAGTGTATCTTTTCCCCGTAAGCGCTGTCATAATAAAAAAAAAAAAAGGCTGTGCCGGGCTCCACCCACCTGACCACGTCAGGTACTACAACTACAACTACAACTACTGTCATCCATTGTAGCTGATGACTTGTAGTTCTCAATTATTACCAGGGCACTGATAAGTACTCTTGATAGTTCATTAATGCTTACTGTCATTCAGTGACTGCCTGCCTGTGCGAGCAGAGAGCTACACTGACAATCAGCAGGAGCTTGGGACTGCATCCATGATCTGTTGGTTGTGGGTGCATTGCTCTATTGGCTCTTAAAGGTGACCAGATTTTTTAAATTAAATCCGGGGATATATTTTTTCTTTACTAGTAATGGCGACAATCAGCGACTCTCTACCCGTCGCCGCCCGCCTCACAGCCTCTCAAGCCTTATGCCGCGAACACACGATCATTTTTTGGCTTGTAAAAAACGAATTTAAATTTTTTTTAATTTAAAATGATCGTGTGTGGGCTTCAGAGCATTTTACAGGTTCTGAAAAACGACAAAAAAAAATTTGAACATGCACTATTTTTTAACAACGTTTTAAACATTGTCGTTTTTCGGGTTGTAAAAAATGATCGTGTGTGGGCTTTAACAACGTGAAAAACCTGCGCATGCTCAGAAGCAAGTTATGAGACGGGAAAACTACTGTTCCTAATGAAGTAAGCACATTCATCACGCTGTAACAGACAGAAAAGTGCCAATCGTGTTTTACTAAGAGGAAATCAGCTAAAGAAGCCCAAAAGGCTTGTGCCATTCGAATGGAACTTCCCCTTTATAGTGCCATCGTATGTACGTGTTGTACGTCACCGCGCTTTGCTAGAGCATTTTTTTTTTCATGATCATGTGTGGGCAACATCGTTTTAATGATGAAGTTGGAAAAAAATTATTTTTTTCTAGAGGCTGAAAAACGTTGTTTTTTACAAGCCAAAAAATGATCGTGTGTATGCGGCATTACTCTCCGGGCCCTGGCTACTACTGAATGGGGAGTGGAGGAAGATCACTCTGCCAGGGAAGGCAAGGAGATCGGCAGGTGGCTGGCCAGGATTTGAGCCAAGGCAGAAGAACATGTGAGCGAAGCTGAATGGGCATGCGCCCGAAACTGAAGAAAAATATTCCCTCCGCTCCGACCAGCACATGATCCTCAGAAGGGGGAACAGATAATGGAAAAAAATACAACCCCCCTATGCTAGTAGGCACGGCGGAGCGCGGGGGGTGTAATTCCAATTTTTTTTATTTTAATTCTGCACTGACTGTCTTTGAAATTGCCCCTGACCCCTATTAAATCCAATCTGGGGACAAAACCAGGGACAGACTTGGTCCGGGGACAGTGTCCTCAATCAGGGGACTGCCCCCTGAAACTGGGGATGTCTGGTCACCCTATCTTAAAGGGGTTGTAAAGGTTTGTTTTTTATTTTCTAAATAGGTTCCTTTAAGCTAGTGCATTGTTGGTTCACTTACCTTTTTCGTCAATTTCCCTTCTAAATGTTTTTTTTCTTTGTTTTCTTTGTCTGAATTTCTCACTTCCTGTTCCTCCTCAGTAAGCTGTTATTGCTGACTAACCCCCATGGATGGGGGCAAGCTTACTAAGGAGAAACAGGAAGTAAGAAATTCAGACAAAGAAAAAAAGACATTTAGAAGGGAATTTGAAGGAAAAGGTTAGTGAACCAACAATGCACTAGCTTAACCGGCTTAAGTACCATCTCACGACTATTTACATCAGCAGAATGGCACGGACAGGCATAGGGGCTATAATAAATATCCCAATATTTTTTTTTTTTTTTTATATTTTTTTTTCTCAGTTAAGGCCGATACGTATTTTTCTACGTATTTTTGTAAAAAAAAAATCGCAATAAGCGACTGCTTTGCGCAAAAGTTATAGTGCCTACAAAATAGGGGATGGAATTATGATTTTTTTTTACAATTTTTTTTTTTACTAGTAATGGCGTCTGTAACGGATTGAACCGTGACAATCAGAGACTTTGGAAGGATGAGAGATACTTCTGTGCCAGGGACACTAATAACTCCTGGGTCGAAGTCCACCCTGTGCCCTTGTAGACGTAGGGTGGCTAACAGGATCATACTTCATGTATTACATGAAATGGGACATTAATAATAAATTCATATTGCAGGACTGGAATATTACAAGGGGTCCATTATGACTTGAGACCAGGTTAACAAGACAGTGACTCATCCCTCTGTATATTAGGCTTTTAAAATACTAAGTGGCCCGGCTTGTGAAAGACATTCATTGTATAAAGGTGTTAATTCAGGTCTGCTGCTATACCTTTCAATTGTCTGATAACACGGTGTAAAGCCTATTGATGCCCAGGTGTCAGAGACAGTACGTCTGTCTAGATATGTGGTTTGAGGTCAAGGCATTGTGTAAATGCCTTTTAGAATGTGATTGAAGTTCCTTATATGTGTGTGAAGATTATCTGTGATTGTGTATTATTCAAAAGGAATTGAAGTCTATTGATGATGGGGTGCCCCAAAGTCTAGCTACTGATTAGATAATTAGCCTCAGTGTGTGAATAATGGGGTGGAGATTGCATTGTCCTGTGATTACCTGTAACATCTTGTACTGTATAAAAAGCTCAGAAGAAACCAATAAAGTGTTCATTCATTTTGAAACCAGTACCAGAGCTTGTGTCTCGGTTATTATGGGAAATGGAATGGATCGTGTATGCAGGATTGTCGCAGTGTGTCAGATAAGCTTGTTGTGGTTGAATGCAAGGTCGTAAACGGTGGTGACCGTTTACACACAGAGCTCCAAGTCCCTGCTCTGTCACCACCGATCGCATGTACCTGGCGGACACCGCGGCCGGCAGGTACACACATCGAATCCTCGGCGATGCAACGGCACTGTTTTTCCCCGCTGCGCGCCACTCAGTGGCGCGCGCGGGGAATTACAACAACATTGACGTCCAAAGACGTGACCCCGGCAGCTCAGGTCTGCGCTGTTGACGTCTTTTGTCAATAGCGCGGATCTGTAGTGGTTAAGCAACCAATTTTTGGTCCAACAACTCCTCCTCCTCCTGTTCCTGGACCGGGCTAGAGTCAAAGCAATACCTCCAAGCCCAAAAATAGCACACTCTCTCCTCGGATTGAGCAACATGGCTGGTTGACGAACGACGTTCAAAAACAAACTGAAAAGCACAAAGCTGAAAAGCGCGAATCAGCACAGACCAAACTTCTATTAACACGAGATTAGCAGAAGGAGTCCAATTGAACTTCTTGTAGTCTCGTTCGTGTTTGTTAGCTGACAAAGTTTTGCCGTCTGTATGCAGAAGAAGTTCACAGTCAACTCCCTTCGGACAAAATTCCATGGATTTGTCCAATGGATATCTGATTGTGTGTATGAGGCTTTAGCCTGCCATGCAACATTTGTCAGCAGAAAGTTGGACAATTGTCTGATGGAGCGTACAAACGGTCGGATTTGAGTCCAACAGTCTGTCACCACACAATTCCCGTTGGAAAATCCGATCGCATGTACGAGGCTTTACTTCCATTTTTGGATGATGGACTGAACAGTGCTCTATGAAATGTTCAAAGCTTGGGATATTTTTTATAACCTAACCCTGCTTTAAACTTCTCCACAATTTTATCCCTGACCTGTCGGATGTGTTCCTTTGCCTTCATGATGCTGTTTGTCCACAAAGGTTCTCTAACAAACCTGTGAGGACTTCATATAACAGCTGTATTTTATACTGGGATTAAATTACACACAGGTGGACTCTTTTTACTAATTAGGTGACTTCTGAAGGTAATTGGTTTCACCAGAGTTTAGTTAGGGGTATCAGAGTAAAGGAGGCTCAATAAAAAGGCATCCCACACTTTTCAGATATTTATTTGTAAAAAAAATTGAAAACCATTTATCATTTTCCTTCCACTATAAAATGATGTTCTACTTTGTGTTGTCTATCACATAAAAATCCCAATAAAATATATTTATGTTTTTGGTTGTAACATGACAAAATTTGGAAAATGTCAAGGGGCTTTTTAATACTTTTTCAAGGCACTGTATATACTGGAATTTTTTTGTATACTACTAATGGCGGTGATCAACGACTTATGATGGGACTGCGAGGATAGTGTGGTGGACAATCTAACACTAATTGACACGAAGTGGGAACTGACTAACTGCCACTGATATCACCAGTGACACTAATACAGTGATACTACAATACACTATCACTGTATTAATGATACTGGCTGGGAAGGGTTTAAATCTAGGGCGATAAAGGGGTTAAATATGTGCCTAACACATGGTAATTTGTGTAATGCATGCTGCTTTTTACTAAAGATAACTTTGTTTTATATCCCTCCTTTGTAGGTATTAAAAACAGAGCGATTGTTCCCTCTGTACAAGGCCCTGTGTTCATTGTCATAATAGGGATCTGGGTTGTGATTGGACAGCCAATCAGCAGGTTCTGGCCATGAATCACTGGCAGGAACCTGCTGACAGACTCCCACTGTGTACAATTACAGAAACCCAGAAACAGGCAGCGGTGTACCAGTACATTGCTTTGACTTTATGGACCGTGTGTCTGCAGTACATTGGACCACCAGGTAAACAAGGCATTTGCAATGACCTACAATACAATGGGCTTTTTTATAGTAACCACCAGTGTACAGGGGGTCACTTTGCGGAATGAATTTGAGGTGGGCCAGTAGTGACTGAATATGAGGTGACTCTCATCAGGGGGACTGGTAGCTTCACATTAGGGGCAGTTTAGGGATTACATATGGGAAGGTGCAGCGTGATGCAGCGGCAGAAAACATCCAGGTGCAATAACAAGAATATATTGTAAAAAAAGTCCAGAAAATAAAGAAAAAACAGGCCAGGCCGGAAGGCAACCCGAACAGCAGCACTCACAAGTTGTAACAGCAAAGTGGCAGTACAGTGGTGGACCAAAGTTGCCGACAGCATCTGTCTTGAGGAGTGGTATAGCCGCGGTGCCCATTCATTTCAATGGGTAGCAGCGGTACAGGAGCGGTATACACACCGCTCCTTCACCGTTCCAAAGATGCTGTAAGCAGGACTCTGGGCTTTCACACTGAAGAGACAGCAGCGGCTCTTTTAGGGCGCTTTGTAGGCGCTTTTTTTAGCGTTATAGCACCTGCAAAGCTCCTCAGTATGAAAGAGGTCTTGCAATAGTTTACCTTGTCTCCTACCATCAAAGGCTGCAGTCTCCTCAGCTTTCCAGGGAATGTCAGATGCCTATTTCTCCTGTTGTATGGTGGCTGTATGTGATTCAACGATTCAACTTCTATGTCACTACCTGTAGCACAGCAATGGCGTAGGGGTTTGAGGACGGAAACAGAGCGTAGCAGAACGCATTGGAAACTCTCAGAAGTGTAGAATGCTGAAGAATCTGGAGGAGTCTACAGCTCTGGTATAAAACATAGACTGCCAGAGAGGTGAGTATAATAACTCTGTTAAGCCAGCCTTGGCAGCAGGGACCGACCCAGATTCAATGGGCCAGATTCAGAGAGCGATTACGCCTGTCTAACTGGTGTTAGACAGGAGTAATTTCAAATTTTGCGTGCCGTATCACTAGTTTGAATCCTCAAACCATGATACGGCGTCGTTGGGCTTCGATCTGACAGGCTTACGTCTTCGTACGCCTTTGGATCTACGCTGCGATCTTTTTGCGGCCGCTGGGTGGAGTTTGCGTCGTTTTCAGCGTCGGGGTATGCAAATGAGCTTTTTACGGGGATCCACGAAGTTACGAGCATCGTTCGCAATCGCGTATGTCATTTTTTCGCTACGTAAAGTTAAACCAGCTATTAGCTGGTCTAACGTTACGCGGCCCATGTTAAGTATGGCCGTCGTTCCCGCGTCGACTTTCAATTTATTTTTTATTTTTTGCGTAAGTTGTCCGGGAATAGGAATGTCCGTAAACGACGCTACTCAAAAAAAAAATGACGTAATGACGTGATTTCGTGCAATGCACGGCGGGAAATTTCTGAACGGAGCATGCGCAGTTCGATCGCCGCGGGGATGCGCTTAATTTAAATGCCTCACGCCCCCTATTCGCGTAGTTTGATTCCGCCGGGAGAAATACACTACGCCGCCGTACCTTACGGGCCAAAATCTCTCTGAATTCCTCCTAGAGCCAGGTAAAGTACGGCGGCGTATAGTATCTCTGATACTCTGCGGGAATCTAACTCTTGCTGAATCTGGCCCAATATGTCTATGGGCAGGCTGGGTGTACTGAAGTCGATCCATTAATTGACTTCAATACAAATGGCTTGTAAGATTTTCTGCACGTGATCACTGCCGGTGGATATAACTGCCAGCAGTAATCATTCTGTTCTGCTGGCAGGGAAGGCTCCCCGCCAACAGAACACAATAGCACAGTTGGGGGATTTCCCCATCAACACTAACTTTTTTTGATCTGGGAATTGAGAGATTTTCTTTCCTGCAACCCGTAGTTGCAGGAAAGAAATCGCATTATCTATGGCATGCCTTATTGCAGGGAATTACCATTTTGATTATATTGGGAAACTGACAAGGGCACTTTAGTTTAGTATTGGTAAGATACAATACATAGCTCCCAACTGTCCCTTATTTAAAGAGACTGTCTCTTTTTAAATCAATTTCCTCTGTCCCTTGTTCTTCAGTTATCCCTATTTTTATTTGATTTATAGTCCTATACAAGAATTGTGCCATTTTAAGGATAAGTTCACCTTTAGTAACATGTTACACCCATATTTAGGGCCCATACACAGGGCCCATATACAGCGGAAATGGGTCTTTTCCCCGTAAGCGCTGTCATAATAATAAAAAAAAAAAGGCTGTGCCGGGCTCCACCCACCTGACCACGTCATATGAATGGAAGAACTACAACTACTGTCATCCATTGTAGCTGATGACTTGTAGTTCTCAATTATTACCAGGGCACTGATAAGTACGCTTGATAGTTCATTAATGCTTACTGTCATTCAGTGACTGCCTGCCTGTGCGAGCAGAGAGCTACACTGACAATCAGCAGGAGCTTGGGACTGCACCCATGATCTGTTGGTTGTGGGTGCAATGCTCTATTGGCTCTTAAAGGTGACCAGATTTTTTTAATTAAATCCGGGGACATATTTTTTCTTTACATCGCCGCCCGCCTCACAGCCTCTCAAGCCTTATGCCGCCTACACACGATCATTTTTCGGCTTGTAAAAAACGAATTAAAAAAAAAATGTAATTTAAAATGATCGTGTGTGGGCTTCAGAGCATTTTACGGGTTCTGAAAAACGACAAAAAAAAATTTGAACATGCACTATTTTTTAACAACGTTTTAACCACTTTCCGACCAGCCGCCGCAGTAATACGGCGGCAGGTCGGCTCGCCCAGGCGAGAGCCCGTAGCTCTACTTCGGGCGCGTGAACGGCCAGGGAGCGCGCGCGCGCGCCTCCCCGCCGTTCCCGACGGTCGGATTCGATAGAGAACCGATCACTCACCAGGTCCAGGCCAATAAAATCTGGCCTGGACCTGGTGATCACCCTCAGCCAATGGTTGTTCTCCCCTGCCAATGTTTTGTAAACATTGACAGGGGAAATGCTGCTCTCTCCCTCGTGTCGGTCTTTCCGTTCCTGACCGAGAGAGAGAGAGCATCTAACCGTGAGTTGCACAACACTACACTGACACCAGGTCACGTAGGCACACAATTCACCCTAACCCCCCCCTAATAAAGGTTTAACCCCTTGATTACCCCCTGTCACCAGTGATCACAGTATAAGTGTCACGGGTGACGCAGTTTAGCTAGTTTATTTTTTATAGCATCAAGGCACCCGCCATTTTTTTTGCAATAAAGTTTTAACCCCCTGATTGCCCGGCAGGTGATCAAAGTTTGGTTTTAGCGCCGGATAGGGTCTGCGTTGCCCCAGGCAGCGTCAGATTAGTGCCAGTAGCGCTAACACCCACGCACACACCATACACCCCCCCTTAGTGGTATAGTATCTGAACTGATCGATACCTGATCTGATCAGATCTATACTAGCGTCCCCTGCAGTTTAGGGTTCCCAAAAACGCATTGTTAGCGGGATCAGCCCAGATACCTGCTAGCACCTGCGTTTAGCACCTTCGCCCAGCCCAGCCCAACCAAGTGCAGTATCGATCAATCGATCACTGACACAAAACACAAAAACACATAACTGCAGCGTTCGCTGAGTCAGGCCTGATCTCTGCGATCACTAACAGTTTTTTGGTAGCGTTTGACTGTCGCTAACAGGTCAGGTGCTTTTTTTTCCTGTGAATCTCACCACCGTACCCCTAAATTTAGAGCCCAAAATGGCAAATAGAATGTACGGTGATGAAGAGGCCTACTTGTTCATGAGCCTGTCAGATAGTGATGAGGAGGTCACGCATCTGTCAAATTCTAGCTCATATGAACCTGTAGACGACAGTGGCTCCCTGACAGATAGCTCTGACGACGGAGTGGTCCCTGCTAGGGTCAGGCGTACCAGATCCCGATCTTCTGCTGTCGCTGAGGTGCAAGAACCGCAGGGCTCTCGTATGGGGCAGAGTAGTACTAGCGCCGCTATTCCTTCGGGTGATCTGGCAAGCACCAGCGGCCTAGTACATCCTGGACATACATCCAGCACTGCAGTAACACTTGGTGACGTGGCGAGTCCCATAAGTGCAGTTCAAGCTGGCGAGGTGGCAAGCACAAGTAGTGTCCCGCTGCCACCAAGAAGAAGAAGACGACAAAGACAGGCCCGTCGTGCCCTTCCTGCTGCATTAGCCAATCCTGATTGGGTCCCCGCCACTTCTGCAGCACCCGTACTTCCCCCATTCACTGGCCAACCCGGAATTCAGGTGGAAACAGTTGATTTTACGCCACTGGATTTTTATTCACTGTTTTTCACGGAAGATCTCTATAGATCTATTGTGGACCAAAGCAATTTGTATGCTGGTCAATTCATCGCCGCTAATCCCCAGCTGTCCCTTGCCAGAGATTGGAAGCCAATTACGGTTTCCGAATTTAAGATCTTTCTGGGCCTTACCCTCCTCATGGGCATTACTAAAAAGAGTGAATTGCGGTTGTATTGGTCCACGCGCCCAATTTACTATATGCCCATTTTCTCTGCCTCCATGTCCAGGACACGATACGAGCAGATCTTGCGGTTCATGCATTTTAGTGACAATCAACTCTGTCGTCCTCGGGGAGACCCTGAATTCGATCGGCTCTACAAAATTCGGCCCCTCGTAAACCACTTCAACGAACGGTTTGCAGCCTTGTATAATCCCCAGCAAGTTGTCTGCGTTGATGAGTCCCTGATTAAGTTTTCTGGTCGCTTGTCATTCAAACAGTTCCTTCCCAGCAAGCGTGCCAGATACGGGGTCAAGTTGTATAAGCTCTGTGACAGGGCAACAGGCTATACATCTAGCTTTATGGTTTACGAGGGAAAAGACAGTCACGTAGAGCCGGAAAATTGCCCTGATTACATAGGGAGCGCTGGTAAGATAGTCTGGGAATTGGTGTCACCCTTATTCGGAAAGGGGTACCACTTGTACGTGGACAATTATTACACGAGCGTGCCACTTTTTAGTCATCTTTTTGATTATGGAATTGTCGCATGTGGCACCGTGTGACCTAATCGCCGGGGCATCCCCCAACGGCTTGTAGAATCCCGTCTTAGTCGGGGGGAGAGAGCCTGCTAACAGTGTAACAATTTGTTAGCAGTGAAGTGGAGGGATTCACGGAATGTTTTCATTCTGTCCTCGCTTCACGCAGACACGGCAGTCCAAATTCCTACGGCGACTGGTGTTGTGGAGAAACCCCTCTGTATCCACGAGTACAACCTTAACATGGGAGGGGTGGACCTCAATGACCAGTTGTTGGCGCCGTACCTAATTACCCGTAAGACCAAACGCTGGTACAAAAAAGTATCGGTTTATTTGTTTCAATTGGCTTTGCTGAACGCTCATGTGCTATACACAGCTTCAGGACAGACTGGATCCTTCCTAAAATTCCAGGAAGAGATCGCCGAAGCCCTTCTGTTCCCAACGCAAATGCAGTGAGCCGGCTGTATGAGAGGCATTTTCCTTTTATCATCCCTAGTACCCCTACCCAAAGAACCCGCCAAAGAAGATGTCGTGTCTGCAGCAAACTCGGATTTAGGCGTGACACCCGCTTTTATTGTCCCGACTGTCCTGACCAACCTGGTCTTTGCATTGGTGTATGTTTCAAACGCTACCACACACTAGTTGAGTTTTAGCGTAGGGTACAGCACCACACAGTCCTAGGCACAATAACACAGGGTTTCGGAAGATGTGATGGCCATCACATTTTGAGAGACCATAATCTGCAACGTTCAGTTTACAGTTTATAAAAGTGAAAAAAAGTGGAAAAAATTAAACTCACACAAAAACACAAAAAAAATATAAAATAAAAAATCCAAAAATAGTTGTGGTTGTATTTTTCTCCTCTCTTTGTTGTTCTCTTATGTTCACTCTCTACTGTCTACTCACTATTGTTCTATATCTATTCTCTCTATTTTTTTTTTATAGTATTTGCTTTGCAGGTATGGTATGTTATACTGTAATGTTTGTTTTATTGTTAACCATCATTTACTAGCAGGTACGCCATTTAGTTGCATCGCGGATTTATTTAGCGTGACAGCAACAGCGTTTGCTCCCACGATATATAAAGCCACGACTCCAACACTGTGGAGGTGATTTCACCACCACAGCTAAAAAAAGAGCATATATGCCGAAGCATGGGGGCATTAGGGGCGGAGGAGCGATTTTGCTCCTAATGCCGCATACATACGATCGAAATTCCGTCGGAAGCTTTCCCGTGGAAAAGTTCAACCGTGTGTACGCGGCATAACTTTTTTTGAGGGAGGATGCCCCCATGCTTCGGCATATATATTTTTTAGGCACAGGTTGCGTTATTTGCGTTAATTTATTTTTTACTGTTTTTTTATTTTTTGGTATTTGATTTGCAGGTATGGTATGGTAAGATCTTACTGTTAGAATGTAATGTTACTTTGTTTTAATGTTAACCATCATTTGCTTAGCAGGTACGCCATCCAGTTGCATCGCCGATTCATTTAGCGTGACAGCAACAGCGTTTGCTCCCACGATATTTAAAGCCGTGACTCCAACACTGTAGGAGGTGATTTCACCACCACAGTTAAAAAAAGAGCATATATGCCGAAGCATGGGGGCATTAGGGGCGGAGGAGCGATTTTGCTCCTAATGCACGTACATACGGTCGAAATTCCGTCGGAAGCTTGTCCGTGGAAAAGTCCGACCGTGTGTATGCGCCATAACTTTTTATGCAGCGTACATACGTCTGTGAGCGGCATAACTTTTTTGAGGGAGGATGCCCCCATGCTTCGGCATATATAACTGGTGCATGTATGCCCATCATTAGAAGTGGGTGGATGAAGGGAGGTATTCTAATGGTGGGCATACCCACCGATCAATCAATTTTTTTCGTTCAGCCAACAGGCTGAATGAAAAAAAAAAGATTACAATACATGTCCAACAAGAACCATCAACGTATGGTATGTTGCTGGACTTTGAATGGTTATACCAGAATGATGCCTGCGGGTTTAGGTATCATCTTGGTATCATTCTCTTTAGTCAGCGGTCGGCTTTCATGTAAAAGCAATTCTAGCGGCTAATTAGCCTCTAGAGACCCCCAGATCAGAGCCGGGGAGGGAGGAGTCCAAGATGGCGCGTCCCGCACGTCAAGGAGGCTAGAGGAACGCCCAGCCGACAGGTCTCACCACGCGATGCAGGTTAAACTATCCGACGGCTCTCCTCCTGCTCGCCCGGCTTCCCCCCTATGAGGATTCCCTCCCCCCCTCCTCCTCCTCCTCCTCCTTCTCCCGCTTCGTTGTACGCAACGCTAGCCGCGGGTCCGAGGCGGGATCGAACCACGGACAGCTACGCTGCCTCGTTCCTGGTGCGCATCGCCCGATTAGAGAGAGACACGCAGAGCTCGCATACCGTGTAGAGCGATGGCGGAGGGGACAGGATCGCGGCGGCGATTCAGGTGAGCGTGACCCCCCTCGAGTGTCCCCCTCTGGTTGAGACTGTGGAGGCGATTGTAGCGTCGGCAGGGGAGATAAGAGACACAAGTGCTTACTGAGGAGACGAGGAAGCCCGCCCACGGCCGAAGCTTGTTGCCCTGTCTATATCCCGTTCCGTTCCGCCAGGAGAGATCAGGAGACTGAGAGATTAGGAGAGGCACTTAGTGTCTAGTGCCCAGTACGGGGTTGCGCCTTGTAGTGTTTACCCTTGATGAACCCCCGGGCTAAGGGTAACACGGAGGGCTCCCCCCCCTCCCCGCAGTACTGCACTATTAACGCTGAAGGTCCCCTACAGGGCATAGCCAGAATAGTATTACTTAAAGGCAATAGCAATAGCAGCAATAGCAGCAATATAGCGCAACGTAAGGCACCATATAATACAAAGCACAGAGATACCAGAGATACCTTTTTTTTTTTTTGCTGACTTGCGCTTGGATAAAGCTGAACCAGGAGCAACATCCGCTACAGCTACAACAATCTACAACAACAATAGCATGTAAGTAAAGTGTGTGACGACTAGAAGGCGACGCTGAAGGAAGGCTGCGGAAGAGAACATCAGATAGTAACTGTGAGTAAAGCCTTGCTGCATTACTATTGCTATGGTTTCTGGATATCTGACATTTGAAGTGAAATGTAACAAGCCTTTGATGTTCTGAAGCCTCAGGCTGGAATGCCCTAAATCACGCTTTAATCATGTTGATGGAAGAGATCGAGAATATTTAATACTTAAGAGTTGTTTAAGGGATAGGAGTCTGACTTTCCAGAGCGCTCTGTGCTGTGTCTGAGCTCCACCAGGTTGTAAAATTAAATATGGAAGTATAACAAGCGGGACCTGAATAGCAATATAAGACTGATGAATAACTGATGAATAACTGTTAATAGATGTTAATAGAACTAAATACAGTTATAGTCTACCATAGATTGAGTATACATAGGAATTCCCTATACTGATTGATCTAGGAATTGAGATCGGCTCGGTAAACGGATGAGCTCCCCTGTATCTAAGTATAGCTACTGTATCTAACTATATCTAACAGTATTCAGCCGCCTGACTGAGTACAACATAGAGTGAAATATAGAGGGAAACACACATTGTAAAACGATACTATTGGGAAAACAACTTGGCTCAGCTGGGGTATAATTATGAGCACAAGAGCAAGGGGAGCAAGAGGAGGAGCAGCCTCAGCTCCACGCTTAAGCCAAAGCCCTGACCCTGGCTCAGGCTCAGGCCCTGGTCCCATGAGTAAATACGTAACTCATGTATCTCATGTAACCCAGGGGGCCAATGGGGAAAAAACAGTAGGCGAGAAGCAGCAGGGGGGCAGAGGCCCGCAAGCGGAGAAAAAAAAGGACAAGACAAAAGCGGTATCAAACAACTCAATAGACACGGAAACTATACTCGGGATGGCGACTGAACAGGATATGGACCCGATACATGATAAAAGAATGTCTGATGATCAGCAAGACAGACTGGCTCTACCAACAAAAATGGAAATACAGGGAATGTTTGCGGCGCTAGAAAGATCACTAACAGCACAAATGGAGAGAATGGAGAGAAATATGGGCTTTATGCTGGAAAGACTAGAGGGAGTAGAAAAGAAAGTAGACCACAATTCTAATATTATTAAGAAACTGGAGGAAGAAATCAAACGAATTAAAAAAGAACAAAGGGAACAAGCGTATAAAGTAGAAGATCAGGAAAATAGAGACAGAAGGAAAAATATAAGAATACGTGGGGTACCAGACTCGTCTCAGTCAGAAAATCTACCAGAAATCATACGAAAAATCTGCAACCCGCTTCTAGACAGAGAAATAACCTCTCCATTAAGCATCGAGCGGGCACACCGGATTAGGAGACCTAGAGAAATTCCCCGGGAGAGCCCCAGAGATATTATTATAAGATTTGAAAATTGGGAGGAAAAAAATCAATTATGGAAAAATCTGAGAGGAAAGTCCCCGATTAAATTTGAGGAATATAACATCCAAATTTTCCAAGATCTATCTCAAGAGACACTCAGAAGAAGAAGAAACTTAAAACCTCTATTACAGGTGTTACAAGAACGAGAAATACAATACAATTGGGGCTTCCCGGCATGCCTGATCGGTAGAAAAAATGGGGTTACCGCAAGACTAAGATTCATAGATGAAATACCAGAATTTTGTCAAAAACTGGAGATCCCAGTACCGTGAAAATACGGAGTGGGGGGGAGGCTGGAGGGGGGAGGGGTGGGGGGGAGGGGGGGTAGGGGGAGAGGGGGGTAGTAAATAAGGGAATAAGCCAATTAGGTGAAAGATTATGGTGAGACCTAGGAGTGGGTGTGACCTACCACCTTGGGGCAATCCCCCTGGAAGCAGGGAGAATGAGGGCGTGGCGAATGGAATTCCGCCTCAGGAAAGGGAACACAAGAGCACAAGGAGGTGCAAGGCGAGAGGTTCCCCAATACGACCATAGGGTCACGGTAACATCCAGGGTTAGAGGGGGGGAGGAAAGGGTGGGGGGGGGGGAGGGGTGGGAGAGGGGAGAGAGGGGGGAGGAGGGATGGTGGAGCGGGAGTGGGGATGGGAAGGGAGGGAGGGGTGGAGGGACGGAATGGGAGGTCTGGAGGGAAGGGATGGGAAAGAGTTTTAAGATTAGCGGTCTGTACGAAAGGTGCAATGAGAGCGGTAAGGGTAAGAGCAAAAAAAAAGAGGAAAAAAGGAGTATGTCTAACGTAAATCTATTAACATATAACGTGAGAGGCCTTGGTTCCCCGGGGAAAAGACACATGGTGTTAAAGGAGATCGAAGGACATGACGTAGACATAGTCTTTCTTCAGGAGACACACATAACGGCTGACTGAGGAATCAGGCTCTACTCTCGAGCGATACCAACCTGGTACTATGGCGACTCTCCTCAGAAAAGATCTAGGGGAGTCGCCATAGGGATAGGGAAAAATATCAGCTTCAAAGTTGAAGATAGGAAAGTTGACCCAGAGGGCCGTTATGTGTTTCTGAGAGGGACTCTTCAGGGGGAAAAATATACCTTGGTTAATGTATACTGTCCCAATAAACACCCTCAAAAATACTTAAAGATGATTCTAAATATACTAATGGACTTCAAACAGGGACATGTAATATTAGCAGGGGATTTCAATTTTACGCTAGAACATCAGTTAGATAGGGCATCAGGGGTTCATATAACTAATACTAAGCAACAGCAGTTGCTGAAGAATTTTTTTTTCAAACAACAACTAATAGACCCCTGGAGAATTGCCAATCCAAATAAAAGAGACTATACATATTATTCGACAGTGCATAATATGTACGCAAGATTAGATTATATAATGGTGGACCATGAAATATTGGAATATGTAAATAAAACTTCGATAGGATCGATTACGATATCCGATCACGCCCCTGCCCTGGTTAGAATTCATTTCCCAGACATTGAAGAGAGAAAGGGCAGCTGGAACCTAAACGAGGAACTACTAGAGGACCCAGAAATATGCAATATAATAAAAGCAGACATAGAGGAATATTTCGTAATAAACAATACACCGGGAGTGACCTCAGCAACGGTATGGGAAGCCCATAAGGCATATATTAGGGGAAAGCTTATTTCCTTGGGGGCTGGGAAGAAAAAAGCAAGAGAAGCCAAAAAGAAGCAATTAATTAGAGAACTCCAAGAATTGGAAAATAAACACAAAAATACAAAAGAAATCGAATTATATAAGGAAATAGTAACAAAAAGGGTCCAATTAAGAGATTTAATGGCAACTGAAACACGGAACATATTTAAAAACGTTTCAAAAGAAAGATATGTCTGGGGGAATAAACCTGGGAAATACCTGGCCAGGATTTCAAAGGAAAAAAGGAATACAAACTACATAGAAAAAATTAAGGATCAAGTGGGACAGATGAGGTATAAGACGACTGAAATCGCAGAGGCCTTTCGGACGTTTTATAGTACATTGTATTCAATTAGGAAAAGAGAAACACAGGAACAGAAGGACATTAGGAAAAAAAAATTTGAGAATATATCGAAGAAGCTAACCTCCCAAAATTAACGCAAGAAACTGTAGAATCTTTGGAAGAACCAATAACATTGGGGGAAATAAGACAAGCAATTTCGGAAACACCAGGTGGAAAGAGTCCAGGACCGGACGGGCTCCCCATTAAATACTATAAAAAATTTATGGAACCGCTGGCCCTGGTGATGTGTAATTACTTCAATAAATTGGGAGAAGAAGAAGAAATTAGAAAGGAATCCCTCCTTGCCAATATCACAATTATCGCCAAAACAGGAAAAGACAATACCATATGTTCTAATTATCGTCCAATTGCATTATTAAATGCAGATATTAAGACCTATGCAAAAATATTGGCAACGAGGATAAAAGTCCATATGCCGAATCTAATCAATGAAGATCAGACTGGGTTCATTAAAGGGAGAGAAGGACGAGATAATAGCCTAAAAACGATTTTGTTACTGCAAGACAAGCAGAAGAAACCCCCAGTCATACTCATGTCAATTGATGCTGAAAAAGCTTTTGACAGGGTTGACTGGGGGTTTATGATGGAAACATTGCGGAGCGTAGGACTGGGCCCAAGATACATGAAATGGGTAGGAAACCTATACAACGCCCCTACAGCAAGAGTAAAAGTAAATGGGAATATGTCGTCCTCTTTAGATATGAATAATGGAACAAGACAGGGCTGCCCACTCTCACCTCTCCTGTACGTAATAGCGCTCGAACCATTGCTGAACAAGATAAGAAATAACTCAGATATAGGGGGGGTGAGAGTTGGAGAAAATGAACACAAGGTGGCAGCGTATGCCGATGACATACTCTTATACATCACTAGACCAAGACTCTCTATCCCAATAATAATAGATGAGATAAGAAAATATGGAGAACTCTCCAACTTTAAAATAAACCCTGTAAAAACAGTAATATTGAACCTGGGTATAGAGACCACAGAAGAAATAGCTTTACAGGAAGCATACCCCTTCACATGGGAAAAAGAATCAATAACGTATTTAGGGATAAAAATTACACCAAGAGTAGATAAACTATATGAGGCCAACTATATTTCGTTAGTTAATGAGATAAAACAAGATTTAAAAAATCTCACAAAAAGACAGATCTCCTGGATAGGGAGGATTAATGTATTTAAAATGATGGTCCTTCCAAAAATAATCTATAAATTCCAAACGGTCCCAGTAAATGTCCCACAAAGCTTTTTTAAGTTAGTACAAACTATAATTTCAAAATTTATCTGGCAGGGAAAAAAACCAAGGATAAGTTACTCAATCCTGTCCCGCAGTAAAAAAAAAGGAGGACTATCGCTCCCTGATATAAAAAGATATTATTATGCCGCAATAATAAATAGATTGGTGGAATGGACAAATAGCAACACTGAAAAAAAATGGGCACAGATGGAGAGAGAAATAGGTTTGGCACAGTTAGACACAAATGTGTGGATCCCACCCAAATTTAGAATAGTGAACACTGACACGCACAGTATAACAAAAAATGCACTTAAGATATGGGATACGTTGTATAGGCGGGAAAAATGGGAATATAACTCCCTATTAATCCCATTAGCGAACACTAAATTTTTTCCACCAGGAAACAGGACAAAATTAGGTAGGAAACTAGAAAATAAAAGAGTAGGGGAAATAGTTTCACTAGGGAGAATTAAGGAAAAAAAAGAAATATTAGTAAGAGAGGGACACCAACAGTTAAGCGACTGGGAGTACATACAATTAAAGCACTTTGTGAGCACATTGTCAATAGGTAAGAATAAAGCACAGAACCCGATAGAAAATCTATGTTCCACCACAACACCATTACAACATGGCATCACAAAGCTTTATAAGATATTAACAGATATAGGGTCTAAGGGAACTTTGAAAAACATCGAGAAATGGGGACAAGATATGGGGGAAAGGATTGAGGAGACCTCTATGATAGGCGCGGTGTATAAATATGCACAAGACATAAAAACCATCGAAGCCAATTATAAATGCATGATGCGATGGCATTTGACCCCTGTCAAAATGAACAAAATATACCCAACTAACTCAGCTCTTTGTTGGAGAAATTGCAACCAACTAGGTACTACAAAACATATCTGGTGGGAGTGCCCGAAGATTCAAGAATATTGGCAAGATGTCCTAGAGAGTATAGAGGAAATAACAGGGATAGGGGTACCTCATAATCCCCTGTCATGTTTATTCCATGGGTCGAGAAAACAAATAGAAAATTACGGATTGACATTGGTCCCGATCCTCCTAAACGCAGCAAAGGGCGTAATACCTAAATTTTGGCTGCAGCCAAAAAAGCCAACGTTAAACGAATGGATACAACGGGTCAACCACGTTTCAGAGATGGAAAATCTAAGGAGGTTAGACCAGGGCGACAAAGAGACTGACAGTAGTAGACTGATCTGGGACAAATGGAGATTATTTAAAACAACAGAAAAATTCGCTCAGATTTCGATAGAAATAGATAGTGGAGACCAAGGAAACAGTAGATAGGAGGGGAAAAAGGAGTCGGAAAGAGAGGGACAGAACCGCTAAGTATAACGAACAAAAAAAAGAAAAAAAAAAAATAATAATTAGCCTCTAGACTGCTTTTAAAAGCAGTGGGAGGGTATGCCCCCCCCCCCCCCCGGATATAAACTGCGCCATTGGGAAAGTGGGAAAACATTTTATCACACCGATCTTGGTGTGGTCAGATGCTATGAGGGCAGAGGAGAGACCTAGGGTCTGATAGACCCCAATTTTTTCAAAAAAGAGTACCTGTCACTAACTATTGCTATTATAGGGGATATTTACATGCCCTAAGATAACAATAAAATTTATAAAAAAAAAAAAAAAGGAAGGAACAGTCTAAAATAAAATTAAAAAAGCAAAATAAATAATAATAATAAAAAAAAAAGCACCCCTGTCCCCCCCTGCTCTCACGCAAAGGCGAACGCAAGCGTCGGTATGGCGTCATATGTAAACAGAAATTGTACCATGCATGTGAGGTATCACCGCGAAGGCCAGATCGAGGGTAATAATTTTAGCAGTAGACCTCCTCCGTAAATCCAATGTGGTAACCTGTAGAGGCTTTTAAAGGCTTTTAAAAATGTATGTTGTTTGTCGCCACTGCGCATTTGTGGGAAATTTTAAAGTATGTCGTGTTTGGTATCTGTGTACTCGGCCTACGATCATCTTTTTTATTTCATGAAATATTTGGGCAATATAGTGTGTTTTAGTGCTTTAAAATAAAAAAAGTGTATTTTTTCCCCAAAAAATGCGTTTAAAAAATCGCTGCGCAAATACTGCGTGGAAAAAAAAAATGCAACACCCACCATTTTAATCTGTAGGGCCTTTGCTTTAAAAAAATATATAATGTTTGGGGGTTCAACTTAACTTTCTTGCAAAAAAAAAAAAAGTTTTTATGTAAACAAACAGTGTCAAAAAAGGCTTTGGCCCAGATTCACGTAGATCGGCGCATTATCATTCCGGCGTAGCGCACCACTTTTCCGTTAGACTTGCGCAATCTAGCCGCGTAATCCGGCGATTCACGTAGCTTTTACGCAAGAGATTGCGCAAGCGTAAGGTTTTTTCCTGAGGCGTAAGGAGGAGTAATACAAATTGGGAGGGACGTGGGCGTGTTACATTGAAATGAGCCGTGACCCCATGCAAATGAAGGGCCGGCCGACTCGCGCATGCGCGCGTGAAGGAAACCATGTCAGCTCCGTTGTGCGCATGCTCACAACTCGGGAGCGGCGCAATCAGTGAAATTGGAAATGGACTAGGGCAATGTTGTGAATTACGCAGACAGCATAAATAGACACACACAAACGCACTTCCATTGCAAAAGTACATCCCTTTGTGTCCCTTCCCATTGAATCAAGTGCTTTTGCTCTGTTGTTCGTTAGAGTGTGTTTTGTACAGTAGTTGTCAGATTAGTGTTCTGTGTGATCTAGTGCTTGTTGGTAGTTTTGTGAAAGTGTGTTTTGATAAGTGTTTTTTGACTGTTTGTTTGATTGATAGATTTCTGAGCGTTTGTTTTCTTGCTTTATTTTTTCATCTGATTTTTTTGTGTCTGTTTCTTGCTGAGTGCTAGTGTGATTTTTGGCTGTTCTTTTTCTCTTTGTGTGTGTTCTTGTCTGATTGGTTGTGCTTGTATTTGTGATTTTTGGTGACTGCTAGTGAGTTTGTTTGGAAGTATGACTGAGAGAAAAAGAAAGCTCAATTTTACTGTGGGGGAAAAAAGAATTCTTGCCCGGGCCATTAGCGACTATGGGCGTTTTCTCCACGGCCCGCAGAGTGCCACCACCACCCCGGCCAGGAGGAGGGAGATATTGGATATGATCACGGAGCAGGTCAATTCATCGGGGGAGGGGGAGACACGGACCCGCTCTGGGATTGAAAAGAAAATAAATGACCTCCGGCGTGAGGTAAAAAAAAAACTGGCCGCAATAAATGCCCATGCCAGGGGCACAGGAGGGGGCCCACCATGCCGGGTTAGATTTACAGCGACGGAGCGTGTGGTGGCCCTGACCTTTCACCGGCATGAAGTGGAGGGCCTGCCAGGCTTTGACACAAGTCCGGTCCCCGCGGTGCCAGGTAAGGTTTTTATTTCTCTCAGGTGTGTAGCATGTGTGGGGGAGGGGGTGAAAGGGAATATGTGGCAAGTGTGTGGATCCTCCAACCTGTGAATGGTTTGTGTCATCCACAGATGTGCAGGAGGGTGCAGGGCCATCTGGCCTGACCGCTCCAACGCCAGGACAGCAGCCTAATGAGGCCCCCCCAACAAGGCCAGAGTCCGCGGAGGAGGAACAAGAGGAGGAGGAGGATCATGCGGAGGACGATCATGAGGAGGAGGATAATCATGAGGAGGAGGAGTCCATGGCAGGCACTGGACAATTGGTTTCTGCGGACTCTTCCCCTCTGGCTGCAAGAAGCCTGCCCTCCCTAAGGGTGAGCCCCCACCCCTCCTCCCCCAACATGGCTCCCCTCACAAGGGCCTCCCCTTCTCCCCGGCCACAACCATCAGCTGGAGCCAGGAGGTCATCCCAGAGCACCAGGGGGGCGCCCAATCTCCTGCCCGCCTGTCTGAGAAGGAACCTGGCCACCCAGACCCGCCTTCTGAGACAGCTCTGCCAGACTATGGGGCGGGTGGATCAGAGCCTGTCCTCCATTAATGATAGCCTGGGTAACCTGGACTCCCACTCCCGGGCCTCCACAACCTGCCTAAATGACCTGCAAACTACAGCAGCAGGCGTTGGGCAGGATGTGAGGGCCCTTACCCAGGCTATCCAGGGCAACACGGCAACACTTGGTGCTGCCCTGGACAGAATAGCCGTGGCCTTGGAGGGCAGGCCGCCAGGTGGGCAGATCTCAGGGGCTGCTCCTCCTTCCCCGGCTTTTCCCCTCCCCCATGCGTCTCCCCTGAGGGTCCGGGGCCGTGGCCGGGGGCGCCCCAGGCGTGGCTCAGGCAGAGGGCATTAATTTTTGTTCCCCCTTTTGTTTGTTTTGAAAGCATTTTTATTTTTGTTCTCTGCTTATTTATTTTTTTCTATGCATTTTTTGTTTCTATGCATTTTTTTTTTCCTGACATTTTTGGCATATTTTGGGTTGTGAATGATGTTTGAATGTGGGGGTGACATTCCTGCTGGAAAAGGGGTGTCATCCTCAATTTTGGTGGAGAAGGGTTCCCCAGGACCAGGGAGAAGTGATCTCCAGGTCCGTGTGAATGGTGTATGAATGTACAGTGACATAATTGGAGCCTTGACGTGGCGTTACTGCTCACCAGTCTAGCATGGTGGACTGGTGCCAATCCAATTTGATGAGGATGTGGGGTGTGTGTGCTAGGGACCATAGTGGTGTGCATGCATGCATTCTCATTGTGCCATGATTCATGTGTGTGTTTAACGTGCAAAGATGCCCAATATGAGCTGTCTCCTGACTGCTCTTCCCTCAGAAGACGGGGTATCCTCGGTTAGGGGTTGATTGTCTGGTTGGGGGGTTAGGTCATCACGTTCCTCTATCTGCAGGCCCTTCCTCACTGCGAGATTGTGCAGCATGCAACATGCAACGATGATATGGCACACGAAGTTTGGGGAATACAACAGTGTACCCCCAGACTTATCCAGGCATCGGAAACGTGACTTCAGGAGGCCAAAGGTGCGCTCCACCACTGCACGGGTTTTGATGTGTGCTTCATTGTATCGTTCCTCTCCTGGGGTTTGGGGGTTCCGGATAGGAGTCATGAGATGGGGTCCCAGGGCATATGCAGAGTCACCTGTAAAGGAAAAGACAGGAGAATGTTAGTCATGCATGTGCCACTTCTGTTGTGCATCACGGGAGGGGATAGTCATGCCTGACTCCCATGTCACTCACCAACCAGCCAGGTGTTCCCATACACGTTCTGTTCGAATTCAGTTCGGATGTGGCATTGATTGTAGATGTAGCTGTCATGGGTGGATCCGGTGTGTTTGGCACGAACGTGCCATATGAGGCCTTGGGCATCGACTATCACCTGTACGTTGATGGAGTGCCAATTCTTCCGATTGCGGTACATGTGCTCGGTCTCATGGGGGGGCTGGAGTGCCACATGTGTGCAATCTATGGCCCCGATGGTGCGTGGGAATCTGGCAATTCGGTAGAAATCTGCCATTGCCTTGATTCGCAGCTCCTCAGTGGTTGGTTTTATGATTTGGTTGGCCAAGCGTGTGAGGATTGCAGGGACAACCTGGTGCACACATCTGCTCATGGAGGATTGTGACATCCCAGCCACCACTCCACTTGTACGCTGAAAAGAGCCACTGGCAAGGAAATGGAGTGTTGCCAGTACCTTGACCAGTGGCTGCACTGCATGTGAGCGTTGTGTTGGGCTGGTGATGTCCTCCTGCAAGGTTGTGGTTAATTCCAGGATGGCATGAGGGGGGAATCTGAAGATGCGAAAGACCTCTGAATCATTCATGCCAAACAGGTGTATGCGGGTGCGGTATACCCTCTCCCGTGCCATCCTCCGTGCCCTCCTCCTTCTTTGGTCATCTATATTCACTAGTGCAGCTATGAGCGACGATGCCCCTAGCATGTTGGCAGTCAAATTGTAGTGCAACACGTGTGTGTGGTCTGCTCCTCAGTAACGGTGTTGCTTTCTGTGAGATGTAGACGTTTTTTCAAAAGTTAGACCAGCTTTTATGTGCTCTAACTTTAGACAGGACATTTTGCACTTGCGCACATCGCGTAGCCTGCGCAGCAACTGCGTTTTTTTGTGGATCCCCGTAAGTCCCTCATTAGCATATTTGACTAGCAAATCAATGGTGTGTCTAGCGCAGTTTTGCGCGAAGGGAAGCGCATGTCTAACTCAATTACGCAGGACAAAAAAACGTAGATTTCTGGTGTATATTGTTTTGTGAATCGCGTCCAACTATACGCACGCGCACATTTAGACTTACGCACGCGCAACAGCAGTTGCGCACGCGTAATCGCTCTGTGAATCTGGGCCTTTGTCTTCAAGTGGTTAGAAGAGTGGATGATGTGCGACATAAGCTTCTAAATGTTGTGCATAAAATGCCAGGACAGTTCAAAACCCCCCCAAATGACCCCATTTTGGAAAGTAGACATCCCAAGCTATTTTCTGAGAGGTATGTTGAGTACATGGAATATTTTATATTTTGCCACCAGTTGCTGGAATATGACAAACTTTTTTTTTTTTTTTGCACAAAGTTGCCACTAAATGATATATTGCTCAAACATGCCATGGTTATATGTGGAATTACACCCCAAAATACATTCTGCTGCTTCTCCCGAGTATGGGGATACCACATGTATGAGACTTTTTGGGAGCCTAGCCGCGTACGGGACCCCAAAAACCAATCACCACCTTCAGGCTTTCTAAGGGGGTAAGTTTTGATTTCACTCCTCACTGCCTATCACAGTTTCGGAGGCCATGGAATGCCCAGATGGCACAAACCCCCCCCCCCCCAAATGACCCCATTTTGGAAAGTAGACACCCAAACCTATTTGTGAGAGGTATGGTGAGTATTTTGCAGTTCTTGCTTTTTGTCACAAAGATTTAAAAAAAAAAAAAAGAGAAAAAATAAATAAATAATAATATCTTTCTACATTTTCAAAAATAAATGAGCGCTGTAAAATACTCGCCATGCCTCTCATCAAATAGCTTGGGGTGTCTACTTTCCAAAATGGGGTCATTTGGGGGCGTTTAGTGCCATCTGGGATTTCCATGGCCTCCAAAACTGTGATAGGCAGTGAGGGGTAAAATCAAAGATTTGCGCCCTTAGAAATCCTGAAAGCGGTGCTTTGTTTTCGGGGTCCCGTAAGCGGCTAGGCTCCCAACAAGTCCCACACATATGGTATCCCCGTACTCAGGAGAAGCAGTAGAATGTATTTTGGGGTGTAATTCCACATATGCCCATGGCATGTTTGAGCAATATATCATTTAGTGGCAACTTTGTGCAAAAAAAAAAAAAAGTTTGTCATATTCCAGCAACTGGTGGCAAAATATTCCATGTACTCAACATACCTCTCAGAAAATAGCTTGGGGTGTCTACTTTCCAAAATGGGGTCATTTGGGGGGGTTTTGTGTCACCTTGGCATTTTATGGCCTTCAAAACGGTGATAGGTAGTGAGGAGTGAAATCAAAAATGTATGCCCTTAGAAATCCTGAAGGCGGTTCTTGGTTTTCGGGGTCCCGTACGCGGCTAGGCTCCCAAAAAGTCCCACACATGTGGTATCCCCATACTCAGGAGAAGCAGCAGAATGTATTTTGGGGTGCAATTCCACATATGCCCATGGCATGTGTGAGCAATATATAATTTAGTGACAACTTTGTGCAAAAAAAAATAAAAAATTCATATTCCCGCAACTTGTGGCAAAATATAGAATATTCCATGGACTCAAAATGCCTCTCAGCAAATAGCCTGGGGTGTCTACTTTCCAAAATTGGGTCATTTGGGGGGGGTTTGTGCTATTTGGGCATTTTATGGCCTTCAAAACTGTCATAGGTAGTGAGAAGTGAAATCAAAAATTTGTGACCTTAGAAATCCTGAAGCCCGTGCTTGGTTTAGGGGCCCTGCACGCAGCTAGGCTCCCCAAAAAGTCCCACACATGTGGTATCCCCATACTCAGGAGAAGCAGCAGAATGTATTTTGGGGTGTAATTCCACATATAACCATGGCATGTGTGAGCAATTTATCATTTAGTGACAACTTTTTGTAATTTTTTTTTTTTTTGTCATTATTCAATCACTTGGTACAAAAAAAAAAAAAAATATTCAGTGGGCTCAACATGCCCCTCAGTAATTTCCTTGGGGTGTCTACTTTCCAAAATGGGGTCATTTGGAGGGGTTTTGTACTGCTCTGCCATTTTGGCACCTCAAGAAATTAGATAGGCAGTCATAAAATAAAAGCTGTGTAAATTCCAGAAAATGTACCCTAGTTTGTAGACGCTATAACTTTTGCGAAAACCAATAAATATACGCTTATTGCGATTTTTTTTACTAAAGACATGTGGCTGAATACATTTTGGCCTAAATGTTTGACTAAAATTTAGTTTATTCGATATTTTTTACTTTTTGTTATAAGAAAAATCATTTTTTTTCAAAATTTACGGTCTTTTTCCGTTTATATCGCAAAAAATAAAAATCGCAGAGGCAATCAAATAACATCAAAAAAAAGCTCTATTTGTGGGAAAAAAAGGACGCAAGTTTCGTTTCAGTATAACATTGCATGACCGCGCAATTACCAGTTAAAGTAGCGCAGTTCCAAATTGTAAAAACACCTCTGGTCTTTAGGCTGACAAATGGTCCGGGGGGAAAGTGGTTAAACAATGTCGTTTTTCGGGTTGTAAAAAATGATCGTGTGTGGGCTTTAACGACGTGAAAAACCTGCGCATGCTCATAAGCAAGTTATGAGACGGGAAAACTACTGTTCCTAATGAAGTAAGCACATTCATCACGCTGTGAGGCCCCGTACACACGGCCGAGGTTCTCGCTGAAAATCAGCGAGAACCTCGCTGGAATGCACATTCCAGCGAGGACCTCGGCCGTGTGTACGGTCTCAGCGAGCTTCCCGTCGGGAAGCCCGTCGAGCCGAAATAGAGAGCACGCTCTCTATTTCCTCGACGGCCCGCCCGGAAGAATGGCTGGTTGCCATTCCCGACGGGCGGGTCGCCGATTTCGACGGCCGGCAGGGAACCTCGACGGGCGGAACGATGTGTTCTGCCCATCGAGATTCCCTGCCGTGTGTACGCGGCCTGACAGACAGAAAAGTGCCAATCGTGTTTTACTAAGAGGAAATCAGCTAAAGCAGCCCAAAAGGCTTGTGCCATTCGAATGGAACTTCCCCTTTATAGTGCCATCGTATGTACGTGTTGTACGTCACCGCGCTTTGCTAGAGCATTTTTTTTTCATGATCGTGTGTGGGCAACATCATTTTAATGATGAAGTTGGAAAAAAATTATTTTTTTCTAGAGGCTGAAAAAAGTTGTTTTTTACAAGCCGAAAAATGATCGTGTGTATGCGGCATTACTCTCCGGGCCCTGGCTACTACTGGATGGGGAGTGGAGGAAGATCACTCTGCCAGGGAAGGCAAGGAGATCGGCAGGTGGCTGGCCAGGATTTGAGCCAAGGCAGAAGAACATGTGAGCGAAGCTGAATGGGCATGCGCCCGAAACTGAAGAAAAATATCCCCTCCGCTCCGACCAGCACATGATCCTCAGAAGGGGGAACAGATAATGGAAAAAAATACAACCCCCCTATGCTAGTAGGCACGGCGGAGCGGGGGGGTGTAATTCCAATTTTTTTTATTTTAATTCTGCACTGACTGTCTTATTAAATCCAATCTGGGGACAAAACCAGGGACAGACTTGGTCCGGGGACAGTGTCCTCAATCAGGGGACTGCCCCCTGAAACTGGGGATGTCTGGTCACCCTATCTTAAAGGGGTTGTAAAGGTTTGTTTTTTATTTTCTAAATAGGTTCCTTTAAGCTAGTGCATTGTTGGTTCACTTACCTTTTTCGTCAATTTCCCTTCTAAATTTTTTTTTTTCTTTGTTTTCTTTGTCTGAATTTCTCACTTCCTGTTCCTCCTCAGTAAGCTGTTATTGCTGACTAACCCCCATGGATGGGGGCAAGCTTACTAAGGAGAAACAGGAAGTAAGAAATTCAGACAAAGAAAAAAAAACATTTAGAAGGGAAATTAAAGGAAAAGGTTAGTGAACCAACAATGCACTAGCTTAACCGGCTTAAGTACCATCTCACGACTATTTATATCAGCAGAATGGCACGGACAGGCATAGGGGCGTACAGAGAAGGCGACCCTGCTGCCTTCTCCGTGAGTCTGACCGCAGGTCCCGCGGACTCGATCGCCGCGGGGATACCCGAGATCGTCTCACGGAGAGATAGAACGAGGAGATGCTTATGTAAACAAGCATCTCCCCACTCTGCCTAGTGACAATGACAGTGATCACTGCTTGCTTTAATTGGAAGTGGTGATCACTGTCTTGTCACGTGTAGCCCATCCCCCTACAGTTAGAAGCACTCATCAGGGCACACTTAACCCTTACAGCGCCACCTAGTGGTTAACCCCTTCACTGCCTGTGTCATTTTCACAGTAATCAGTGCATTTTTATAGCACTGATCGGTGTAAACAAAATTTTGTGACAATGGTCCCAAAAATGTGTCAAAAGTGTCCGCCATAATGTCGCAGTCACAATAAAAATTGATGATCGCCGCTATTACTAGTAAAACAAAAAAATATTAATAAAAATGCCATAAAACTATCCCCTATTTTGTAGACGCTATAACTTTTGCGTAAACCGATCAATAAACGCTTATTGAGATTTTTTTTACCAAAAATATGTAGAGGAATACGTATCAGCCTAAACTGAGAAAAAAAAAATGTTATATAAATTTTTTGAGAATATTTATTATAGCAAAAAGTAAAAAATATTGATTTTTTTTTTTTAAATTGTCACTCTATTTTTGTTTATAGCGCAGAAAATAAAAACCGCAGAGGTATTCAAATACCACCAAAAGAAAGCTCTATTTGTGGGAAAAAGTACATCAATTTTGTTTGGGAGCCACGTCGCACAACCGCGCAATTGTCAGTTAAAGCAGTGCAGTGTCGAATCGCAAAAAGTGGAAATTTTGAGCTGGACACATATCTGCAGTCTTTTCTTAGCTCTCTTCAGGCAAGTTTACACTATTGCGAATTAGCTGTGGAATCCCTGCATCCAATTTGCAATAGCAGGAGATAGTGACCAGTTCTCTATGGAGCCAGTTCACATATCTCAGATGCGGCTTCGGTGCGTATTACACAGGAGCCCTGTGCAACTTTTCAGGTCCGAATTCACCCCATAATTCGGACTAAAATCGTACCTGAAACGGTAAACCAGGACCCCTGCTGGGAGCCACATCGGCATTATGTGTGAACCGAGCCTCAAAGCACCAAGTCCAGTGGCTTTATCTTGCTCTGTTCTTCTGTTATCAGCATGATAACTTCTGACAAGTTCTCTGTCAACTGTTATAAAACCAGACTGAATTTTGTGTCAGGGAGGGTGCTATAAATAGATTAGCAGAGAGCTGATCTATTCACAGCACGCCTCTGAAAGTAACTGCTTATGTGAAGAGGGGGGTCCGGATTCACAAAGCACTTACGCCGATGTAACTCACCTTTTCCTGGCGTAGAGTAAATATGCGCCCGGCGTATGTGTGCGCCACAGTCACAAACCAAGATACGCCTAAAATTCAGGCCATCCTACCCCGACATATCTTACTTACGCCGGTGTGGCGTGGGCGCAAATATGGTCTGGACGTATGTTGCTTCTCCCATTGATTAGGTATTCAAATATGCAATGAGGGAAATACGGCGATTCGTGAACTTACTTGCGCCCGGCGCATGATATACGCGGTTTGCGTAAGTTTTACGTCCGGCGTAAACTTATTTCCCATAGATGAGGCGCAACCCATGCAAAGGTATGGACCAGGGAACACAAGCCTATGTATAGTACGTTGAACGTCTGTGAATATGGGCCAACGTGGGTCTGACTGGGCATAGGTTATGTTCACGGCGTACACAGTGATCCGGCGTATCTTAGGCAGTTGTTCCGACGTGGTTGTGCGAATGCGCACGGGGATACGTCCACGTCTCGATGCATGTCCAGTTCATTTTAAGTACGGCCCATCATTTGCATGGGGTCACGCTTCATTAACATGGATCACGCCCACTTCCACTTACACTGGCTTACGCCTACGAAATATACGCCACGCTCCCCATAGGGGAGAGCGGAGAAAAGACAGGGTAGTCCCTGCACAGTGTGCGGGGACCGCCCTGTCATCCGCCGGCTCAGTGGTGATAAACTGAGTGATCCCTGCTGAGCAAACAGAGGTTTGCGGGGCGGATCAGTGAAAGGGCCCATAGAGGCTCCTCTCTTCTTTTTTAAACTCAGTTGTTACATGACGCTACTCTTATAGCAAGACATTGCTTGTATATCAAGGCAAAATGTATTGCAAAACGCTCTCAAACCAAGAGTTTTTTGTACATATAGGGAGATTTGTTTCATCTGTGTATCATCTGAGGCTCTTCACTTTGCTGGGCATATGTGAGGGTTTACATCCACTTTAAAGTATAAGTGAACTTTTTTTTTGTGGATATGGTGAAAAAAAGTCAAGATTTATTGTTGTCTGTGCCCCAATATGGAGATCCTCCCTCTCTATTTGTCCTGTTTATCGTTATCATTGAAAGTAAAATCCCAAATTTTGGGTTGTCCCCAGAACAATAATAAGTGGAAAATCTTCCAATGGAGACACTCGTTCTGGTAACAACCAGGGGTTCCTTTACTATTGGGGGATTTTCTCTCACTTCCTGTTTTAGCTTTGGGACAGGAAGTGAAGGGAAATCTCCTCAAAGAGACACATATGGTAATAAAAAAAATGGGTTATAATCCTCCCATATTCTATCCACAATGAAAAAGGTTTGCCTTCGGTTTTACTGTAACTGATACTGTTGAAGATATTTGTTTTCACAATTTCATCCTCATACTCAGCATAATAATATGCCACTTACTACTTAAAACAGAACACGTATAAAAAACATTATTATGAATAATTGCCGTGTCTGGTACAAATATCTACCTGATAATATTTATTTTGAATATGACTATTGTCAGGAATGATCCCAGTCCCTTACAGCACCATACTGGCTCAATCATCTGCGCACGCGTGTAACATTTGTTCTCCGCGCCTGCCAACCAAACTTGAGCTATACCCCCCCCCCCCCCCACAACGCGTGACGTTCTTGAGGTACAGCTCCTCCCGCCAATAGTAATCGAGAACAAAAGTTCGCAGGGTCGTTTGGACGAATCGTAGAGGCCCGATGCGGCGGTGGGCGTTTCCCTCGGAAGCTGTGTGAGGAAGAAGGCAGTAGTAGGCGGCGCTGGGCAGCTAGCAAGTTGTGCCGAGCCAGCAATTCGCGTCAGGGGCAGTGGCGTCAGAGATGCAGTTTGTTTAGCTCAGGATGGAGGAGCCATGGGGGTGAAGTAGGTGTCCGGGGTGCACAGAAGGCGGCCTTTTCCTTCAGGCCGGAGAATCGATACGCCGAGCGCAGCTACGGAACTAGGATTTAATCAAGGAGGAGGGGAAGCCTCCAAGAGGACGGGCGGAGGGAGGAAAGAGCCCGAGTGGAGGAGAATGGAGGAGAAAAAAGAAGAGGGTGAGGCCGAGATTCAGGAGCACGGACCCGAACATTGGTTCAGTAAATGGGAGCGCCAGTGTCTGGCTGAGGCCGAACAGGAGGAGCCCATAGAAGAGGAGGCCGAGCAGAGTCAGCAGAAGCTCTGGCATCTCTTCCAGAATTCCGCCACGGCCGTGGCTCAGCTTTACAAAGGTCAGAACCGGGTGGGGTGCGGGGAGGGAACACCGGGGCCAAAAAAAACAAAATGGCGGAAGACCGTACCGAAGTAGCTGCATTTAGCCCCGCCCTCTGACCCTCGATTTGTATAGGCCGGGAGATGTAACCCGTAGCAACCTGTGATGAGTGTCATTGGCCTTCTTGTGTTTATTGCGCTCCACCTATTTGTGTGGTGCTCGGGGCGTGTTTAGCGCTCCCTATCAGCCCCGGGGGTGTCATTGACAGCATCGCCCACCAGGGACGCCCTTCCGTCATGACAGCTGTGTTTGCTCCCGATGATGCCCCTAGACGGCCGGAAGGAGCCAGCGACAGTCCGATCCGCGGCGGAAGGACGGGGGATTAGGGCTGTTCAGCCGAAAACAAAATGGCGCTGCAGCCTTTTATTGTGACTAATTGGCAGCCGGTTATTTACGGGATTGGAACGTTGGGTCTGATCAAAATGGCGAATATGGCCGATGGTGCCGGCAGAGGAGTCCGGACTTCTGTTTGTATTCACACCAGTGCCTTGTGTCTTCTTTACAGATCGCGTCTGTCAGCAACAAGGAATGTCACTGTGGGCTCCTTTCCAGAACGCTGCTACAGCTGTCACCAATCTGTACAAAGGTAGGACGAGGCCGGAGCAGACTCGGCGCTGGCTGTGTGCACATCGTGTTCTGTCTAATGCGCTTCTCAACCAGCTACCATCTGTCAGGATTTCATGTAGTGTGTGCGATTTTCTCATCTCTAGTCTTATAACATGAACTGAAAGCTAGAACATGGAAATCCACATCTTTGTAGTAATTGGTTTAGGTAATACTTTTTTTTTTTTTTTTTTTCAGTGTGTTTGAACTTGAGGCATGCATGTCTTTTCATCCTTTGCTGCATATCAGTGTTGCTGATCTCCTGCAGCCTCTTCACATCTACACTGGGGTGGGTTTATAGAAGGTGAGGTTAGTGGGCAATGCCTTTTTTTTTTTTTATTCACCTGTAGTCCCCATTGGGAAAATGTTACAGGGTGATAGTGTAGGAAAACAAGTGGGAGCCAGGGACAGAGCGTTGTCACCTTGAACTGTTGTGAACCTCTTTTTTTTCTGTGGAGGGATTCTAGTGGATATATTTACATAAAAAAACTGTAAATGTAAAAACAAGTTTGAAAATTGCATTTAAAGTTATTGTAAAGGTTCTGTTTTTTTTTTTTTTGTTAGGCCACTTTTCGCCCAGCCTAAAGCAGAAAAGGTTATATGACATGACGTCCCCCCCCCCCGTAACGTTTCGGTGATTGGTGGTGCTGCGTGTCAGTGTGACACACTGCTACACCGATCTTGGTAAAGAGCCCCCGGAGGCTCTTTACCACGTGATCAGCCGTGTCCAATCACGGCTTATTACTATGTAAACGGGAAGAGCCGTTGATTGGCTTTTCCTCACTCGCGTCTGATAGACGCGAGTAGAGGAGAGCCGAATGTCTGGTCTCCTGACGCGGAGGTCTGTGCTAATTGTCTATCTAAGATGCCTGTCAGTGCCACCCATAAGTGCCCATCAGTGCTGCATATCAGTGAAGGAGAAAACATACTTGCTTATTTACAAAATGTTATAACGAAAACAAAATTAAAACCGTATAGGTGATCAAATACCACCAAAATAAAGCTCTATTTGTGGGAACAAAATGATAAAAATTCTGTTTGGGTGCAATGTAGCATGACCGCGCAATTGTCATTTAAACAGCGACTGTGCTGAAGGCTGAAAATTGGCTTGGGCAGGAAGGGGCGTAAGTGCCTGGTATTGCAGTGGTTTTGCACAGAGCAGCCCCGATGCTTCTCTTTTGGGGTCCCATGCTGCTACTCCCGTCTCCTCAACCCGCTACCCTGAGTGCCCTTCTAGAATGGCACTTTCAATGGGCTCACTCAGGACCGCTTCTGAGCCGCTCTGTCTGTGGCAATTGCCACAGACAGCAGTGCCCAGCCCCCGCTCTCTCAACATAGGATTTGATTAACGGGAGCCAGTGGCTCTGTGTTATCAATCTGCCCTATGAGGAGGGACAGAACTGGGAGAGCCGACGCTCGTTTGCACATTGCTGGATCAAGATCAGGCTCAAGTAAGTATAAAGGGGATGGGTCCTCTGCAACAGAAGGTTTTTCTACCTCACGGCATAGAATGCATTAAAGTAAACTACTTCTTTTTTTTTTTAAAGCCCAACTCCGGCATAACAGCTCCCCTTTAATTGCTGGTAAGAAGGGGAAATAAATGCTAACTGACCACATGAGCTTCTCTCTCCTGTTCACTTCCTGCTGTCTTTCTTTTGGGTGTCCACATCACTGCCTGCTTGATGTGGGTGCCTATTATTGGCGGAGACAACACTTTCAGCAGCCAGATCCTCTTAAGGGCAGGAGAATTTAGGAGGTCAGGGAGAGGATTGGTGATTAAAAAGATAATAGGGGGGGAAATACCTGGTACCCAGGCGAAGGATATTGGCTTTGTTCATAGAGGACACTGATTTTGTTATGCTGCAGGATTGCTTAGGGAGAGGAGTTTGGAAGCAAGTCTGAAAAAAAAAAATTCAATCAATTCACTATTTAAATGTATTTTTCCTGGAGTTGGGCTTTGTCAGGTTAAAAACATGCGTATACAAGGCCTTGCAATAGCAGAACATTCATATTCTTTGCCCTGTTGGTCCAGGACCCCTACGGATTCATTTTCCAATGCTGCAGGCTTCATATGACTTTGGCATGCCAGACTTCTAGGAGTGTTGGGTGTGTCACCCCCCCCCCCCCCACTGTACATTGTGGTTCCCTCTTCCAACCCCTATGTGACTATTGTGTCTTTGTGACATAGGGGTCTGAGGATGCAACCCGAGCACATGGTGGGGGGACACAAGGCTACTGATACTTCTGGAAGTGTATTGGGCCTCTTTTAGATGTGGTTTTGAGAGAGGGGGGGGATTGAGGCACATTTTTAACAAGTTGCAAATTGCATGGGACGGGTTTGTTTGGATGTCGGGGTGCTTCACTTTAAGCCTATGGCAAAATCTCCCCCCAACTAAATATCGACACATTGCGATTGGCAGGTGGCAAGCTCTCTGAACAGAGCAGCGCTGCACACGCCCCACAACCATGTACAAAGCATGGAATTGGGGCACAGTTGTAAGCTATTGCAGGGACCTTGACAGGGGAACTTTAAAGTGTTCTTACATTTCTTACATTTCAAGTAAATGTAAACCAATCTTATCAGTGTGTCAAACTTGTATAGTCTTACAGCTTTAAGCTGGCCATAGATGGATTGAAATTTAGTTCAGCAGGGACCAGCCAAACTTTTATTTAATCAATGGTAGTTCTCATTTAAGGACTGACTGCTCAGTGAACTAGCTTGTTGGAAAACTTTTCTTTGATTGCATTGCAGCACAGATCGGTATATTCTGACAGGGGAGTCCCTGCTGTCAAAATACAGGAGTGCAGTCGTGATGGTTCCTTCATCCATCATGAATATGAATATGTTGACGGGGGGGGGGGGGGAGATCTGTTAAGTTTTTTTTTTTTGTTTTTTTTTTTGTTTTTTTTGATCAGCTGGTTGGGTGATCAAAATACTGACTTATCTATTGACTGCTTTATACTGCACATTTTGTTCAGTATGTTCTTTGTGGTTTTATGCACCTACACCCCCTTCCTGCCCAGACAAAATATTAGCTTCTGGCACTGTGTCGCTTTAACTGACAATTGCGCGGTCGTGCGATGTGGCTCCCAAACAAAATTGACGACCCCCCCCCCCCCCCCTCCACAAATATAGCTTTCTTTTGGTGGTATTTGATCGCCCGTGCAGTTTTTATTTTTTGAGCTATAAACAAAAAAATAGCGACAATTTTGAAAAAATACACTATTTTTTGTTTTTTGCCATAATAAATATCCCATTTAAAAAAAAAAACATTTTTTATCTGTTTAGGTCGATATGTATTCTTCTACATATTTTTGGTAATAAAAAATAAAATCGCAATAACCGTATAGTGACTGGTTTGCGCAAAATTTATATTGCCTAACAAAATAAGGGACATAATTATGATTTATTTTTTACTAGAAATGACGGCGATCTGCAATTTTTTTTTTTTTATTTTTTTTTTTTTTTTGGGACTGGGACATTATATCGGACACATCGGACACTTTTGACACATTTTTGGGACCATTTACATTTATACAGTGAACAATGCTATAAATATGCATTGATTACTGTATAAATGTAACTGGTAGGGAAGGGGTTAACCACTAGGGGGCGGGGAAGGGGTTAAATGTTTCTCCTAAATTGTGTTCTAACACTGGGGGGAGGGGACTGACTGGGGGAGATGACCGATTGTGTCCCTATGTACAAGAGACACAGCATCGGTCTCCTCTCTCCCTGACAGGGACATGGAGCTCTGTGTATACACACGGAGCTCTGTGTATACACACAGAGCTCCACGTCCCAGCTCAATTGGGAGAAAACTGGTTAAGATACTGGCGTCTGGGAGGGGACTTTTAGTTGTTTCATTGCCACAGGGATGATGACTTTAGTTCTGCTTTGGTAAAGCTATGACATGCTTCGTACTGTAGTAAAAATGGAAGAGAAGCAGGGGGAATTAAATGGATTTAGTGGATAGATGTTTGTTTTGCAGAAACGTCCTGCTGTCAGACCAGTAGGGTTTTCTCCCCCCCCCCCTCGTCTTTTTTCAACCAGGTTAACTATGTAACCATATAGTTGCACACTGACTATGAATTATTGCGTTTGTACTTGTCTTTGCATTGTCTGAAATGAAATGCCAATGTAATGGTTTAACTTTACTTTAGTCCTATTTCCAGTAGCATGGCCTGGCACTATGCTTATATCCTGCTTTGCTGTGGATAAGCCTTTACGTTTTTTTGCAGAAAAAGACTTGTTCAGTAAAGTGGAAGAGGAAATGGTTATGATACTGGCCAGCAGATTAAAGGCCTCTAGCAGCAGGCAGAAAGTATTCTCCCCTCCCCCCCCCCCTCGTGTCACATTTGGCACCTTTCGGGGGAGGGGGAGCAGATACCTGTGTAATCCAGGTATTTGCTCCCACTTCTGGGCATAGGTTGTGGGAGCTGCCGTGATCTACGCCATGTCCAGCCCCTGATTGTCCCCCCCCCCCCCCCCCCCTCCGCTGTCTTCTGGGAGGCGCTCAGGTCCCAGAAGACAGTAGGGACCAGTGGGATCACACAGCATGACTTGCGCATGCGCACCAGGGAACCAGGCTGTGAAGCCGCAAGGTTTCACTTTCTGATTCCCTTACCGAAGATGGTGGCGCCTCCAACCGAGAGCCGAGGGACAAGATCGGCTTCGGGTACCGCCATCGCTGGCACCCTGGACAATGTAAGTGTCCGTATTTTAAAAGTCAGCAGCTGCAGTATTTGTAGCTGCTAAATTGTAAAAAAAAAAAAAAAAAAAAAAAATGTCTGAACTCTTTAAGGTTAATATTACAGCTGGATTTATTTTAATTTTTGTTTTTGCATAAAATAGTTCTGCTTTTAATTGTTAGTAGTGATGAAACTCTAGTTTTGTTAGCTCTCAGTTTTGGGTGAGGGTGTCCAATTCAAATGTACAGTGTCTTGTAAAAGTATTTGTCATAGAACACAATGTGGCACAGGACATGGAGGGGGAAAATAGTGGTTTTTTTTTTTCTTTCAAATATCTGAAAAGTGTGGCGTGCATTTGTATTCAGCCAGTCAATACTTTGAAGAACCACCTTTTTGGGTGCAATCACAGCTGCAAGTCTTTTTGGGCATGTCTCAACTTTGCACATCTACAGAGTGACATTTTTGCCCATTCTTTGCAAAAAAACTCAAGCTCTGTGAATTTAAATGGAGAGCGCCTGCGAACAGCAATGTTGGTCTTGCTACAGATTCTCAATTGAATTTAGGTCAGAACTTTGACTGTGTCAGTCTAACGTATGAATATACTTTGATCTAAAACATTCCATTGTAGCTCTGGCTGAATGTTAGCAATGTTGTTGTCAATGGTTGAATGTCTTGGTATCAAATCTTTTGCTGACTCGCAGGTTCTCTTCTAAGATTGCCCTGTAATTTGCTCGATCCATCTTCCTATTCATTTTGACCTGTCCCTGCTGAAGAAAAGCATTAACAAAACCTAATACTGCCACTACATATTTGAAAAGTGTGGCGTGAATTTGTATTCAGCCCCCTTTTCTCTGATACCCCTAACTAAAATCTACTGGAACCAATTGCCTTCAGAAGCCGCCTAAAATTGGTAAACAGAGTCCGCCTGTGTGAAATTTAATCTCAGTATAAATAAAGCTGTTCTGTGAAGTCAATTCATCTGAAAATGCCAACAGTATGGCACAACTGCAAACCTACCAAGACATGTCTGTCCACCTAAACTGACAGGCTGGGTAAGGAGAGCATTAATTGGAGAAGTAACCAAGAGGCTCCTGGAGGAGCTGCAGAGATCCACACTTAAGGTGGGACAATCGGTCCACAGGACAACTATTAATTTGTGCACTCCAAAAATCTGGGCTTTAACCACTTAAAGCGGAGGTTCATCCTAAAAAAACATCTATCTACCGTTACATCCAGCATACTGCTGACATCTGCAGTATGCTGTGTTTTTTTTTTGCTGTACTTGCCATCCTATCATTTTCATCCGGCTCTGACTCCCACGGGGAATAGGCGTTCCTAAGACGAGGCGTAGCTGATTTACGTGCGGGTAAAGCGCGTCACGGCTTCCGAAAATACACACGCCGAGTCCCACTTTGTGTATTTTCGGAAGCCGTGACGCACCTTACCCGCACGCCTACTCCCCGGGGGAGCGAGAAGCCGGGTGAAAACGACGATAAGACGTAAGTAAAGCAGAAAAAAAATAAAAATCCAGCATACTGTCGCTTTAAGGGTGCAACGGATCAAAAAACTCACGGTTCGGATCGTTCTTCGGATCAGGAGTCACGGATCAGATCATTGTTCGGATCAGCAAAAAAAAAAAAATCTCCCTCACTGTAATATCCACATCCCCCCCCCCCCCCCCCCCCCCCTCAGTACAGACACCCCACAGTAGTGCAGACCTCCAGACATCGTCGCGTGTTTCCCTCGAGCGCGGGCTCCTTCTCTGTGGGTGTGAACAGAGGAGGGGCGCCGCCGCTGGGTGTGCCGATCCGAACGGGGTGACCCCTACTGTCGATGTGAGCTGGATGTAACGGTATATAGATGTTTTAGGGTGAACCCCCGCTTTAGGAACCCGGACTTTTGACACATTTTTGGGGCCATTGTCATTTTCACAGCAAAAATGCATTTACTGTGAAAATGACAAATGCAGTTTAGGAGTTAACCACTGGGGGGTGCTGTAGTGGTTATGCGTGACCTCATATGTTTTTCTAACTGTAGGGGCTGGACATGTGACGTCATTGATCGTGTTTCCCTATATCAGGGAACACACGATCAATGAAGCTGCCACTGTGAAGAACGGGGAAGGTGTGTTTACACACCTCCCTGTTCTTCAGCTCCGGGGACCAATTTGTGGGACTCCAGCGCCGATCGGTCCTGGAACTTCGCACCGGATCGCGGGCGCACGCCCCACGGCTGGGCACTTAAAGGGAACGTACAGGTACGTGCCTGTGCCCAGCCGTGCCATTCTGCTGATGTATATCTGCAGGAAGCGGTCTAGGTGGTTAAGAAAGCAATTGTTGAAAGAGAGCCATAAGAAGTTGCTTTTCTTTTTTTTTTTTTTCTTTTTTTACATGAAGACATGAGGGGGACACAGAAAACATGAGGAACCAGGTGCTCTGGTCAGATGAATCCAAAATTTGACTATTTGGCCTTAAAGCAAAACGCTCTTCATCCAATCTGACAGAGCTTGAGGAGGGGGGGCTGAATACAAAGGCACGGTACACGTTTCAGATAAATGGTTTTCAATTTTTTTTATTTTTTTTTTACAAATTATCATTTTCCTTAGACTGCCCAATTATGTGCCACTTTGTGTTCTAGCGCATGAACAACATTTTAAATTTTTTGTTGTAACATGACAATTTGGAACCTTTTAAGGGGTATGAATTATTTTTCAAGTCACAAAGTTCAATTTGGTCGCATCTGACGGAGCACCTTCCACATGTTTTCTGTGTGTGTCTCCCCCCCTCCCCCCATGGCTTCTTGCTGGACTTTTTAGGGCCTTCTTGTAACAATGGCTTTCTTCTTGCCACTCTTCAAAAAAGGCCAGATTTGTGGAGTGTACAACTAATAGTTGTCCTGTGGACAGATTCTCCCACCTGAGCTGTGGATCTCTGCAGTGCCTCCAGAGTGATCATGGGTGCTTCTTGGCTGCTTCTCTAAATGCTCTCCTTGCCCGGCCTGTCAGTTTAGGTGGATGGCCATGTCTTGGTAGGTTTTTAGTTGTGCCATACTCCTTTCCATTTTCGGTTAAGTGGATTGAACAGTGCTCTGTGAGATGTTCAAAGTTTGGGATATTTTTTTTTACAACCTAACCCTGCTAGTGTGATCGTTATCCTTCGTGATGCTGTTTGTTCATCAAGGTTTTCTAACAAACCTCTGGGGGATTCACAGAAAAGCTGTGTTTATTTTGAGATTGAATTACACACAGGTGGACACTCTTTACTAACTAGGTGATTTCTGAAGACAATTGGTTCCACTAGATTTTATAGTTTGAGGTATCGGAGTAAAGGGGGCTTAATGGAAATGAACGCCACACTTTTTTACATATTTTATTTGTAAAAAAAAAATTAAAACAATTTATCATTTTCTTTCCACTTCACAATTTATTTGCCACTTTGTGTCTGTCTATCACACAACGTTTTTGGTTGTAACATAACCAAATGTGGAAAATTTTAAGGGTCTGAATATTTTTTTCAAGGCTCTGTATTAGAGGTCGTCCGATATCAGCTGGCCGATATATGTGTTTTTTTTAATTAATCGGCATTGGCCAATTTTAAACTTCAGCAGCGCGACTTGCAAAAAGCTTCTATAATAGAAGTCAATGCAAGTTGCCTGAAGTTTACGTGGAGGAGACTCTGGGCAGCCTGCCAAGTTTTGAGAAGATATACAATGTTGCTACTTATCAATTAACTGAACTCCGTGTAGGAGAGTTCTCAGTTTAACCATTTAAAGGCTAAATCTTTTTTCACACCTGGTGCTTACAAATAAAAATCCTGTATTTTCTGCTGGAAAATCACTTGGAACCCCCAAACATTATTTATTTTATTTTTTAGCAGAGACCCTAGGAAATAAAATAGCGTTTGCTGCAATATTTAATGTTACACGGTATTTGCGCAGCGGTCTTTCAAACACATTTTTTTTGGAAAAAATATGCTTTAACAAATAAAAAAACAAAACAGTAAAGTTAGCCTATTTTTTTTTTCGTCCAAAAGTTTTCATTACCTGTATTTGTGTATTAGATATTTTTTTATATGTAATATATTTTATTTATTTTATATCTAAATTACACATACAAGTGCACCGATTGGAGGCTTGTTGTGTTTAAATGTAAAATGTTCTGTATTACTTAGCAGAGCAATAATGGAACTTCTGCTTTTCCGAATCCCCCCCCCCTCTGGTGTCACATTTGGTACCTTTCAGGGGGGAAGGGGGGGGCAGATACCTCCATAATCCCAGGTATTTGCTCCCTTTTCTGGGCATAGATCACTGCAGTGACTGTGGTGACCTACACCACATCTGGTGCTTAATCCGCCCCCCAGCTTTTTTCTGGGAGATGCACAGGTCCCAGAAGACAGCAGGGACCCGTGGGATTGCGCAGCTCGTCTTGCGCATGCACAATAGGGAACCAGGAAGTGAAGCTGCAAGGCTTCACTTCCTGATTCCCTTAACGAAGATGGTGGCCGACGCACCCGAGGTATAGTTCGGCTTCGGGTGCCAGCATTGTGGGCACCCACGACAGGTAAGTGTCCATATATTAAAAGTCAACAGCTGCAGTATTTGTAGCTGCTAACTTTTATTTATTTTTTCCGCAGAACTCTGCTGCCTAAACACTGGACCATCATTCTAGCAGCGCTATTTGGCTGCTAGCGGGGTGCTTATATCCCAGCTAGAGGCTGATTAAGGGGTTAAATGCTCCCATGTAGCGCCACTGCAGAAGCTCTTTGCAGGCGTTCATCTCAATGGGCAGGAGTGGTGGAGGAGCCGCTCCAAAGATGCTGCTTGCAGGACTTTTCTTTAATGTTCTGCCAGCGCACCACCTCAATGTGAAAGCACTCGGGCTTTCAGACAGACTGCAGGGGAGCAGTTTTGCAGGCACTTTACAGGTGCTATTTTTAGCCCAAAAGTGCCTGAATACGCCCCAGTGTGAAAGCGGTCTAACTGTTAGATTTTGAGATGAAGGGGGGGGGGGGGGGGAATCGGCCCAACATATTGGCCAAAAAAAAATAAAAAATCGGCATCATAAATCGGCTATCGGCCGCCGCGATTTCTGAATATCGGCATCGGCCAGAGAAAAACCCATATCGGTCGACCTCTACTCTGTATATTGTGAGATAAGAAAATTGTGGTTACTTTTACCCTACAAGACATCGAATTTATAATTCTATACTGAATGAAAATCAGAATTTGCCTTTTTGAATTTGGAGACACACACACACACTTTAGCAGACATCCTAGGGAATAGACAATTGCGCAGTCATGCGACGTGGCTCCCAAACAAAATTTGTGTCCCTTTCTTTTGGTGGTATTCGATCGCCTCTGCGATTTTTTATTTTTTGCGCTATATACAAAAATAGAGCGAAAAAAAAATCTATTTTTTACTTTTTGTTATAAGAAAAATCAATAAACTACATTTTAGTCAAACATTTAGGCCAACATTTATTTAGCCACATGTCTTTAGTAAAAAAAAATCGCAATAAAAAAAATTAGCTACCTAGCGGGAACAGCGACACTAATACAGCGATCAGAAAAATGATCGCTTAGTGATGCTGGCAATAGGGAGTGAAAGGGTTAACTAGGGCAGTGATCAAGGGGTTAAAAATTTATTAGGGGGGGGGGGTACAGGTGCTACCCTGGACCTAACACTAACTGCCTGTCACACTGCCTGTCACACTGCCTGTCACACTGCCTGTCACACTGCCTGTCACACTGCCTGTCACACTGCCTGTCACACTGCCTGTCACACTGCCTGTCACACTGACACTAAATACAGTAATCATACATGTATGATTACTGCATTCAGTGACACTGTGACGGGGGGAGGGGGGGGCGATCGCGGGGGTTAAATGTGTTTATGTGTAGTGTTGTGCAGGACTTACTGTGTGGTGATCTCTCCTCAGCGGTGGTTGAAAAAAACGCAGAGGGAGAGATCACATCGCTTCCTCCTTCCTGTGTTTACACAGGAGGAGGAAGTGACAGGGCTGGCGGGCGCGCGCATTGGCTGGGAGCGATCTGGAGGGGGCGGACAAAAACGAATAGCCGCCCCCTCTTGTCGGATCGCTCCTGCAGCTGCGTGGACCGCCGCATGTACGGGGGGGGGGGGGGGGTCCGACCCCCGATACCCCCCCCCCCAAGGCACCAACGTATATATATACGTTGATGTGCCTGTCGGTGTCATTCTGCCAACGTAAATGTACATGCGGCGGTCCTTAAGTGGTTAAACACCTTTTTTGGGGGAAAAAACGGTTTCGTGAATTAAAAAATAACAAAACAGTAAAGTTAGCCCAATTTTTTTGTAAAATATGAAAGATGTTACGCCGAGTAAATGGATACCTAACATGTCATGCTTTAAAATTGCGCACACTCATGGAATGGCGCCAAACTTCGGTACTTCAAAATCTCCATAGGCGGTGCTTTTTTTTTTTTTTTTTTTTTTTTTTTTACAGGTTACTAGTTTTGAGTTAGAGGTCTAGTGCTAGAATTGTTGCACACGCTCTAATGCACAAGACGATACCTCACATGTGGGGTTTGAACGGCGTTTACATATGTGGGCGAGACTTGCATGCGCGTTTGCTTCTGCGCACGAGCTACCGGGGATAGGGGCGTTTTTTTTTTATCACTTTTATTCCTATTACAAGGAATGTAAACATCCCTTGTAATAGGAATCAGTGTGACAGGTCCTCTTTATGGAGAGATGTGGGGTCAATAAGACCCCACATCTCTCCTTCGGGTTTACAAGCATGAAATCGGTGAAAAAACATTCACCGATCTCACACCGACAGCCGTGATTGCGGCTTTGTTTACTTCCGGGTCCCGGGCATGACGTCATAACGTCGCGCCCGGTCCTCCGACAGTCATCTCTATGGTTCTTCACCGAGCGCCGGCAGATTCGCTCTCTGGGCCACTGATGGCACGGGAGAGCCCGGAGAAGCACCGGATGGCGGCGGAAGGAGGGGCGTCCCCTCCCGCCACCTATAAGAACGATCAAGCGGCGGAACTGCCGATTTGATCATTCTTATTGTGCACAGAATCGCTGGCTGAATACGGTGATATATGAATGATGCTTTAAAATGCATTGTTATGAAACTGACATTTGCAGTTTGGGAGTTAACCACAAGGGGGCACTGAAGGCGTTGTGTGACCTAATATGTGTTTACAGCTGTAGGGGGGTGTGGCTGTAGGTGTGACATCGATTGTGTATCCTTCTTAAAGGCATCATGCGATCGATGATGCCGCCACAGTGAAGAGCGGGGAAGCTGTGTTTACAAACGGCTCTCCCCCTTCTTCAGCTCCGGGGACCGATCGCCTGACTCCAGCATCATTCGGGTCAGCGACTCCCAGAGCTTTGGACCGGGTCGTGGGAGTGCGCCGAGGGCGCACTCCCACGACCCAGTACTAGCGCAGCAAATGACAGAAAACCATTAAGGGGTTGTAAAGGTACAATTCCCCCCCAATAGCTTCCTTTACCTTAGTGCAGTCCTCCTTCACTTACCTCATCCTTCGATTTTTTGCTTTTGAATGTCCTTATTTCGTCTGGGAAATCCTCACTTTCTGATCTTCTGTCTGTAACTCCACACAGTAGTGCAAGGCTTTCTCCCTGGTGTGGAGAAAACCTCTTGAGGGAGCGAGCAGGAGTGTCAGGACGTCCACTAACACACAGCTCCTTTCTCTATCTGCAACGTGGAGAGCGTCCTGACTCTTCTGTAGTCCAAGGGAGGGGGTGAGCACGACGCTCCACACCAGGGAGAAACCCTTGCATTACTGTGTGGAGTTGCAGACAGAACAGGAAGTGATGATTTCTCAGAAGAAATAAGGACATTTTAAAAGCAAAATGGAAGGATGAGGTAAGTGAAGGAGGACTGCACCAAGGTAAGGAAAGCTATTTAGGAAAAAAAATTGTACCTTTACAACCCCTTTAGTTTGACCTGTCATTATGATTCAATTTATTATCCTTTTCTAGAGGTACCAACAAATCTGGCCCAGGTCATTTGAGAATATATTTGCAGATAAAGCAATTTATCTTTTTACACTTTCTTTGCTTTACTCTGACATACTATAAGGCTTGCAGGTATATATCAGCCAACTGCTTTTCACTTTTCAGGAGGAATGAAGCCTTGTTTCAATGAGCTGTAAGGGTATAATCTACAGTATATACATTATATATTGTATGGCAAGTGCTACTAAATTATTTTACATTTTACCTTGCAGAAAGTGTGGATGCCCATCAGCGGACTTTGGATTTAGGAATTCAGACTGGATGCCAGCGACGCAATAAAGAAGTTTTAGCCTGGGTAAAGAAACGACGGCGAACTATTCGTCGAGAGGATTTGATCAGCTTTTTGTGTGGCAAAATTCCACCTCCACGTAACTCTCGTGCACCACCGAGACTGACTGTTGTTTCTCCTAACCGAGCTACACCATCTGAAACTGGCTCATCTGTAGAGACTGATTTGCAGCCCTTCCGAGAAGCAATAGCGCTCCATGGTAAGTGTTAGTTTTGAACTGAATATCATTAAAGCACTACAGTGGTGTTTTGTATAGTAGCTGCACAAAATAGAACAAATGCCAGATTTAACGTGACTCTAGTTTAAAAAAAATAAAAAATTCTATTCACGTATAAACTCAAAGTACCTTCTTCTGTTGCTCTGTTAATCCAAATTTTTCAATTTCTTAAAATTTTTTGCTACCTGCGATCTGACTTTCTGTTATAGGGTGGCTTTGATTATTCCCTATTGTTTAGTGTGCTTTTTAAGATGAAATGTATAGGTGTACGTTTTTAAAGTGTTTTCTATTGGTGTCGTACAACAGCTTCTTAACTGCCATTCAGGCATGGAAGAGCAAGATGCAGTGTTTTTTAATTTTAACTTTCGGTACGACAAAATAACAAAGGGTTCATAGCATGCTATGAGGAAGAACGTCTGTTCCGCAAAGCCTATCCAACATTTGTCTGTATGGCACTTCCACATCTTGATTTTGACGTTGGCACTTGGATTCCATTATATGCAACATCTTACTTTTTGCGAGTGTCTTTTGCATTTTTAATGCACTAGGACAGTAATGGCAAACCTTGGCACCCCAGATGTTTTGGAACTACATTTCACATGATGCTCGACTACACTGCAGAGTGCATGAGCATCATGGGAAATGTAGTTCCAAAACATATGGGGTGCCAAGGTTTGAGAGAGATCGAGATCATCAGATTTCCCCAATTGGAAGAGGGCAGTATTCCTGAATATCCACAATCAAAGCCACCTCCTGTGCAGTTTCTGTTCATTGCAACACTTTAGCTTGGTGTGTCAACCTTTTTCTTTGTAAAAAAAAAAAGTGAAGGCACACTCTGAGTTAGTGATTGTAAAGGTTAATTATTTAAAAAACAAACATTTAATACTTGCACAGAGCAGCTCAATCTTCTTTTTTGGTCCCCTATCCTGGCCCACCCCCCCTTTTCCGAGTGCCACCAATAGCAAGCCCTTTGCTATGGGGACACTTGAGTAGACTTGTTCCCATGAATGGACATCCATTCACACACCGTGCAGCAAAGCTTTGCGCTCACCCCCCTCGCTCTCTTCTCATTGGCTCACTAGCTGTGATTGACAGCTGCAAGGGCCAATGGCTCCCACTGCTGTGTGAGCCAGGGAGGGGAGAGAGACTTGGGCACATCTCTGGTTTGAGATGTGACTCGGGTAAGCGTAAGACCTGCACCCAGAAGGCATTTTTACCTTAATGCATAGCTATAATGCATTAAAGTAAAAAACCTGCCTTTAGAACCACTTTTAAGTCCAAGGAGGTGAATGACATCTCCTGAGCTTCTCTATTTACTTCTGACAGTGTTATTTTACTCCTGGCAGATGGCTATCGCTTTATTTCCAGGAGTCTGACACTGATGCTTAAAGCGGAGCTCCAGCCGCGATTTTTTTTTTTTTTTTAAAGTCAGCAGCTACTAACAGTGTAGCTGCTGACTTTAAATAAGGACACTTACCTTGTCCTACTTGCCCGCGCTGATGGGCCCCCTGATGCCGGTCCCACAATCGCTCCGGGTCCCGCGCCGCCATTCACACTATGGGAAACAGGCAGTGAAGCCGTACGGCTTCACTGCCCATTTCCTACTGCGCCTGCGTGAGTCTTACGCTGGCTTGTGAATGGGCGGCTGCTCTCTGAGAACACACACAGTTCCCAGAAAGCAGCGCACCCCATTCACAAGAAGGACAAGAAGAAAAAGCACCGCGGAGTGGAAGAGGCAGATTACGGACTTCCGCATAGCAACAGGTATTTCGGGTGAGGTTTTTTTTTTTTTTTTTCAGGTTTTTTTTTATTTAATTTTTTTAAACAACATGGGAAAATGTTGTTTTCCTGGGTGGAGCTCCGCTTTAAGGTCTAAGCATTTTTAACATTTGGGGCTGCTGCAGCTGCTATGCCAGTATCGGTATCAGGACCGATTCCGAGTATTTTTGGGAGTACGCCGCCGCATACCGCAAAGCTGCCGCGTTAATCCCTGTGCATTACAGCGCCGCATTACAGGCAGCTTTCGTTTGAATATGTGTAATCCCGCTGCGCCATGTATAGACACTCCCCCTTGCTCGGGATTGGGCGGATCCTTCCAATCCCGAGAAGGGGAGTGTCTATACATGGTGCGGCGGGGATTACACGTATTCAAACGAAAGCTGCCTGTAATGCGGCGCTGTAATGCACAGGGATTAACGCGGCAGCATCTACCATTGGGTATGGGGGACATGGCTGCATATGTGAGGGACATGGCTGCATCTATGTGGGGGGGGGGGGGGGGGGGGGGGGGGGGACATGACATGGCTGCATCTATTAGGGGGGGGGACATGGCTGCATCTATGAGGGGGGGGGACACATGGCTGCACCTATGAGGGGGGGGGGGACACATGGCTGCACCTATGAGGGGGGGGGACACATGGCTGCATCTATGAGGGGGGGGACACATGGCTGCATCTATGTGGGGGGGGGATACATGGCTGCATCTATGTGGGGGGGGGGATACATGGCTGCATCTATGTGGGGGGGGGGATACATGGCTGCATCTATGTGGGGGGGGGGATACATGGCTGCATCTCTGTGGGGGGGGGGGATACATGGCTGCATCTCTGTGGGGGGGGGGGATACATGGCTGCATCTCTGTGGGGGGGGGGATACATGGCTGCATCTCTGTGGGGGGGGGATACATGGCTGCATCTCTGTGGGGGGGGGATACATGGCTGCATCTCTGTGGGGGGGGGGGGGATACATGGCTGCATCTCTGTGGGGGGGGGGATACATGGCTGCATCTCTGTGGGGGGGGGATACATGGCTGCATCTCTGTGGGGGGGGGATACATGGCTGCATCTCTGTGGGGGGGGGATACATGGCTGCATCTCTGTGGGGGGGGGGGGGGATACATGGCTGCATCTGTGGGGGGGGGGGGATACATGGCTGCATCTGTGGGGGGGGAGAGATGCATGGCTGCATCTATGTGGGGGGGGGAGAGATGCATGGCTGCATCTATGTGGGGGGGGGAGCGGGGAGGGGCGGGGGGAGAGATGCATGGCTGCATCTATGTGGGGGGGGAGGGGGGGAGAGATGCATGGCTGCATCTATGTGGGGGAGGGGGGGGAGAGATGCATGGCTGCATCTATGTGGGGGAGGGGGAGAGATGCATGGCTATGTTGGTGATGCATCTATGTGGGGGAGGGGGGGAGAGATGCATGGCTGCATCTATGTGGGGGAGGGGGGGGGAGAGGCTGATGCATGGCTGCATCTATGTGGGGGAGGGGGAGAGATGCATGGCTGCATCTATGTGGGGGAGATGCATGGCTGCATCTATGTGGGGGGGGAGATGCATGGCTGCATCTATGTGCGGGGGGGAGAGATGCATGGCTGCATCTATGTGGGGGGGGGGAGAGATGCATGGCTGCATCTATGTGGGGGGGGGGGAGAGGTGTGGATGCATGGCTGCATCTATGGGGGGTGTGTGGAGGGGGGGGGGGGAGAGATGCATGGCTGCATCTATGTGGGGGGGGAGAGATGCATGGCTGCATCTATGTGGGCGGGGGGAGGGGGGGGAGAGATGCATGGCTGCATCTATGTGGGGGGGAGAGATGCATGGCTGCATCTATGTGGGGGGGGAGAGATGCATGGCTGCATCTATGTGGGGGGGGGGAGAGATGCATGGCTGCATCTATGTGGGGGGGGGGGGAGAGATGCATGGCTGCATCTATGTGGGGGGGGGGGGGAGAGATGCATGGCTGCATCTATGTGGGGGGGGGGGGGGGCATCTATGGGGGAGAGAGATGCATGGCTGCATCTATGTGGGGGGGGGAGAGATATGCATCTATGTGGGGGGGGGGAGAGATGCATGGCTGCATCTATGTGGGGGGGGGGAGAGATGCATGGCTGCATCTATGTGGGGGGGGGGGGGGAGAGATGCATGGCTGCATCTATGTGGGGGGGGGGGAGAGAGATGCATGGCTGCATCTATGTGGGGGGGGGGGAGAGATGCATGGCTGCATCTATGTGGGGGGGGGGGAGAGATGCATGGCTGCATCTATGTGGGGGGGGGGGAGAGATGCATGGCTGCATCTATGTGGGGGGGGGGGAGAGATGCATGGCTGCATCTATGTGGGGGGGGGGGGGGGGGGGAGGGGGGGGGGAGAGATGCATGGCTGCATCTATGTGGGGGGGGGGGAGAGATATGTGGGGGGGGGGGAGAGATGCATGGCTGCATCTATGTGGGGGGGGGGGGGGGAGAGATGCATGGCTGCATCTATGTGGGGGGGGGAGAGATGCATGGCTGCATCTATGAGGGGGGAGGGGGGGGGGGAGAGATGCATGGCTGCATCTATGTGGGGGGGGGGGGAGAGATGCATGGCTGCATCTATGTGGGGGGGGGAGAGAGATGCATGGCTGCATCTATGTGGGGGGGGGGAGAGAGAGATGCATGGCTGCATCTATGTGGGGGGGGGGAGAGAGATGCATGGCTGCATCTATGTGGGGGGGGGGGAGGAGAGATGCATGGCTGCATCTATGTGGGGGGGGGAGAGAGAGATGCATGAGAGAGGGGCTGCATCTATGTGGGGGGGGGGAGAGAGATGCATGGCTGCATCTATGTGGGGGGGGGGGGGGGGGAGATGCATGGCTGCATCTATGTGGGGGGGGGGGGGGAGGGAGATGCATGGCTGCATCTATGTGGGGGGGGGGGAGGAGAGATGCATGGCTGCATCTATGTGGGGGGGGGGGGGGGGGGGGGATGTGGGGGGGGGAGAGATGCATGGCTGCATCTATGTGGGGGGGGGGGGGGGGGGAGAGAGATGCATGGCTGCATCTATGTGGGGGGGGGAGTGGGGAGAGAGATGCATGGCTGCATCTATGTGGGGGGGGGGGGGGGGGGGGGGGGGAGATGTGGGGGGGTGGGGGGGAGATGCATGGCTGCTATGTGGGGGGGGGGGATCTATGCGGGGGAGAGAGATCGGGCGGGGGGTGTGGGGGGGGGGGGGATGTGGGGGGGGGGGGGATGCATGGCTGCATCTATGTGGGGGGGGGAGATGCATGGCTGCATCTATGTGGGGGGGGGAGATAGATGCAGCCATGTATCTGACCCCTAAGATGCCGTGGATGACCCCCCCCCCTACATAGATGCATCTGTGGGGGGGGGGGGAGATATATGGCTGCATTTGGGGACACATTTAAAAAAAGTATCGGTACTTGTACTCAGTCCTAAAAAAAAAGTGGTATCGGGACAACCCTACTTTGTATTATGTGAACTCATTCACACAGTGCAAAGGCTTCCCTGAATGGGCAGCAAAAGGAAGGGGTGGGCATAGCTGCTCTGTGCGCCTCTCCTGTGTATGCTCTGGAATAGCCCTAAACCTGTTGGATGTAAATAATTGAGATAAGTTCTGGAGATGTCATGCACCTCGGACTTAACTCCTAGTGTGCCTGCACTTTTTTCTTAAGGTAGATCTCTCATGAGAGCATTATGTAAGCTAACCCTGCTTGCATCTTATTTTGAGAATCCCAGTTCCCTGGCTGTTCTAATTGCTCGGCTTCAATGCTTTGTTTATGCCAGGCCAGTGAATCATAAAGATGAGGCATTCTCTGACCCTCATTTATAACATGTTCTGCGTCTGTGCCCTTAAAAGTATTAGCCAGACAGCCAAGAACCTAGAATTTTCAAGAGGCCAGCAGTGATGGCAACATATCTCTATCATGACTGTGTTTCTATGGATAGCAGTCCTTGCAATGCCTCTATTGAAGTCAGTAATGTACTGCATCTCACAGCCTGTATCTCTAAGGATGAAAATTGTTGTCTTGTTTATAGGGTTGTCCAGATACCGAGTATTTGCGGGAGTACTTGTACTCACACAAATGCTCCCGATACCTAAATAGAATACTTTTTTTGTTTTTATCAACATGTTCTGTGAAAATTCTTTGAGTTTTTTTACTACTGCGTGACAAGCAAATAAAACATTTTTATTCATTTTTACTCATTTTTATTTTATAATGTCTTGAGTTAGTTCTTCATAATTCTAAAGAAAATATCCTTAGTCTGTATTGTGGTTTGAAAACTGTCACATGACATTTAAAAAAAAGTATCGGTATTCGGTATCGGCAAGTACATGAAAAAAAGTATCGGTACTTGTACTCGGTCCTACAAAAGTGGTATCGGGACAACCCTACTTGTTTAGAGTGAAATGTGTTTAATTTAAACCATTGTAGGCAAATGCAAACACTTTAAATGTTGAATCTGGCAGGAAAACGTGTAATGTATTTTTTTTTTCTTTATTTGCAGGACTGAGTGGTGCAATGGCTAGTATTAGTGTCCGCTCAAGTACTCCAGGCTCACCAACTCATGTTAGCGGCAGTTCTACCAGTAGCCGCAGGAGAAATGGACTCCTTGATGTTGATTTGAACACTTTCATATCAGAGGAAATGGCACTCCACTTAGATAGTGGCAACCGCAAACGTACCTCAGCCCAATGCGGCGATGTCATTACAGACTCGCCAACTCACAAACGCAACCGACTTATGTAAATCTGCAGAAGACTCTACCACCATGCTGCTTTGAAGCCACTTTTAATCCTCCTCATACTGTTTAAAAGGAACCATGAGGCCCATCTTCCCTTTTCACTGTTAAAGACCCTTGAATTATTAAATAATTGCTGTTAAGCAAGCTCCTGCTATTGTAATTGTGGTTTTCTTTAATCTATACACCCCAGCACAGGACGTCTGGTTTGTGTAATATTTGGAAAGATTATCAGAACGTGAACATCAGTTCATTCAGTGCAAAGTGACCTTACTTGTCTCTAAAAGGGAAAATGTAAATTGTTGGATTTTCTTTCTTCTTTTTTTTTAAAATATAACTCTCCAACTGGTCTGAGTATTTTTGCTTCAACAGTATTGCAATTTTGGATTTGCCTAACTCTGCTGTGCAAGTCAATCAGTTCCATTCCTTTTCAGGCACCTAGTTACAATTATACTGCATTATTTTTTTCTTGCATATTATGGTGATCATGTCATGAGGTGCTATGGTTATGCTAATAATAATTTACAGTTGATCAGTGCTAGGCACTTTTCACTGGTTTAATTTTTGTTTTAGTGCTGTCCTTTACCAATATTAAATCTTCTCCCAGATTACTCTTAATAGGCTTTTAATATTGTCAATTTAAACACATTTATGCTCATTCTTATATGCTGGTTGTATCATTGTGGGGTAAATGTAAACTGTATAAATCACCCTAAAGTTGACACCCCCATACATTGTTTTAAACATGTTTTTTAACCTTGGTTTATCTGTGTTCAGTAAGATTGATTTACAGGTTAGTTCTGTCTATAGGCTGCATATTTTCTAATTATGATTGCAAATGCTTTTCTTTCCATCATTGCCTTTTCAAATGGTAAAAAACAAACAAAAAAAATCGGCTTAGGATTGTGTACATTGTACTAATTTTTTAAATCTACCTAAAATGTATAACTCAATTAGAGCGTACTTGCAAATTCAACTAATTACTGTCTTCCTGTAACATTTGTGGGCTCTGGCAGGGAAGCCAACTTTTTTTTTTTTTTTTTTTTTGGTCTCACATCTTCATTTGTACTTTCCATTTATTTCTAAGGGTTTTCTAACAGGGGGGCATGTGAGCGCCTTGTTCTGTATAAAGTCTGGCAATAAATGGCAAAGCTTTAGGTAGCAGAGGTGTAGAGTGAGGGGAGAACTCTCTACCAGGGTTCCCAAATGTTGAAAGAAGATCCTAAAGCATCTGTTTTGATAAGACCTGTTTGATTGGTACAATATAGATCTTGTGCTACAACATTGGCCTTTTTGTCTAAATTTCTACTTAAATGCATGTTGTAGCAGCTGCCCATAACTGCTAAATTTATTTTAAATTTAAAAAAAATTCTGTATAAAAATATTTGATAGTTGTAAGTTATTTCCATAGGGGTTTATTTTTTTTTAAGGGAAATCCACTCTGCACTACTAGTGCACTTTGAAGTGCAGTCACTATAAATCTGTGGGGAAGCTCTGCTGATTTTGCATGTCCACGTCAGATCTCCAGCGACTGCAGTTGTAGTGCAAAGTGGATTTGATGGGTGTAGTTTTTCTCCCAGCTGGCCCAATTGACTGACAAGTCGCCCCAGAGTATGGTATAAATTGCTGAGCTTAGCTGTTCCTTTTCCACTGCTTCTGCTTTACAGTGCTTGAACTTGATTGGCTATTCATGCACAAAGGACTGTATTGTAAGATGGCAGTCCCCATATTTGGAAAGGCGCTATATATAATATAACATTTGGGTGGTCTTTTTTTATTTTATGCATCAAGTGTAAAGTAAGCATTTATAGGCCTTATTTATGCTAATGGTGCCCTCTGACAGGTGATACCTGTTCAACTCACTGTTCATAAGACATTTGACAGGCAGTGAGGAAGTTGTTATATCGCCTTTTCGCTGCCTTTTTTTTTTCTGCCCTCAATGTAAAGTGTAAACGAGGCTTTACTTTGTCCTCCTATGAGCAAGGCACAGGTTCACTTTAAAATTTCCCTTCATGTACAAGTTAACTTATTCAGATACTATATACCTAATGAAAATGATAAAGCTTTACAGAAATATGTCAATTGCTTACAGCAAAGTGAACACTATTTGCTTTTTGCTGAAAGACTGATGTGGTCCTTTGCACAGTACAAATGATGCTATAAATAAACCAGTAAAAAGGGCTACTTGGAATTTTTCCTTTACTTATAATTTGGTTTAGTGTGAACATATTGTTCTTTGGTGACTGAGAAGTATTCAGCCTTGTTGTATAGCTTGTAGAATGGAACTTTGATCTCCATACTTTTTATGTGGGACTGTCCTATACAAAACCTTATAACCCATCATAAAATCAATTGGCCTTAACTTGCCATTTTTCGACTTAATTTGTTTGTCACCTGTGATAGTGTGTCAAGAGAAATTCATTTTTATGGCAATAAAGGCACTCCTGCGAATGTTGGTGAAATTGCTTGGTGGTCGGGTCTCAAGGTGGCTAAACACACACACACTGGAGTGCCTTATTTGTGTACTGTGACATTTTCAAAAGCTATTTGCACATGTTCAGTGGTTATAAAAAAAAAATGCGTGCATGTCCTAATGCTGCTTAAAAAAATGTTCATGATTAATTGGAGGCATTCAACAGTCTGTTAGTTAGTCATTTTTTAAGTTTATCCTTCGAGAAACTAAACTATATATAAATATGTGTATATATATATACATACACCAAGCAAACAAAATTAGAAATTTCTCAATTGCGGTCTAAGCAGATATATAAATGCAAACTTTACTCTGCTCTTATAGATTATGTAAGGAATATTGTACTAATTGGCACTTGCAGAACCTAAAGTGGAACAACGGCTATATATTGGGGGGGCCGCGTCTGTTCTTCTGTAAGCCTTTAAAACGGTCTAGGTTCCTATGTGGAAGATTCCCTGCTCACTTCTTATCCTGTAGTGGTGGCCATTGGCAAAGAAGCGATACAACCTTTCTTCTTTTTTATTTATTTTTATTGCGGTCTTTAGTTTACCCTCCCTCCCTTCCCAGCAAGATGTGTGATGATCTCCCTGATGCAGTCATGCCAATAAAAACCTAGAAGACATTCAAACTGCTCCCCAGTCTCCCCATATTGTTAAAAAAAAAAACTGGTGTTCCACTTTAAGTTGCTCAGGTATAAATAATCCAGGCAGTTCTGTAAGCAGGAGGCTCAAATGAATAATGTCTTGGTTGGTGAGTTGTAACAGTCCTTTGACAATTTTCAACTTATAAAGTGCAGCTGTCAAACCTGGAAAATAACATCTCTCCTGTGTCTGTGACAATCGTTCCATTTGGTATTGCACATATCTGTTGCTTCAAGAGTCTATGGAAGGTGCTTGATTAATACAAGTCTGCAGTTTTACTAGCCTGCCGTTAAGGGAGACTTGGAACTATAGTTTGTGCGTGTCAAGAAAGAGGATGTAAAAAACTGAAATTAGGGGAAGTAACATTCTTCTCCTATAACTTTGTTGTTGGGTGAATACCAGATATTAAAGCTGCCATTTTTATATTGAAAATGAGGTTTGCTTGTTTAAATTATTGGATTACTTGGTAAATTCAAATAACTTCACCGCAGCTTGTCACAAAAGGTTACAATAAAACATAACATTAACAACATTTTGTGTTTTTTTTTTTTTTGGACTGTACTTCTTCGGTGGATCACAGGAGTGCAGTTTTTTTGCGCACCTGTGACCTGGTTTCAGCCAACAGTGGACCAAAAGCCTGCTGTTGGCTGATTTCACAGAGAGCAGCTTTCTGCATACAGTCTTTGATCGGTTGTCAGTCTTGGAGCCAGCAGGGAACAGATGTTGCATCCACCTAGGCAAGTATGATTCACCTAGGCAAGCCCAACATGGTATTTCCCATGCAGTGGGTCTGCGCACCCCCCCCCCCCCCCCCCATAAAATCCAGTGCGAGACTGTTCCTGTCTATAGTGCATGCTTGGCCGTGCTGATATCGGAAACAGTTAACTTTTAGGACTGCTGGAGTGTGTGGGTGACAAACTGGTCTTCTGCTGGGAGGAGCAGTGGATCAGGTAAGTATATCTCACCTAGAATAAAGTGAACAGTTAACCCATGCAGTGGGGGCACAGCCCCTGCATGGTCAAACATCTGAGTTTTTACATGGTTTTTAAAAATGAAAGTAACCTGACAGTCTAGCATTTTACAACTGTGGACAATTCTTTTGGTGTCCTATTGGGGGGGGGACTTTATTTTATTTTTTTACATCACAATTTTTTTTTTTTGTATTTTATACTGGGTTTATAGTGCCAAGAGTTTGCACATTGCGTTAAAGAAAAATTAAGGCAGACTGTACAGTTAAAGGTTGTAAGCCCCCAGCATTTCATATTCCTGATATGTGGCTTCTCTACCATATCATGTGTATGAGAAAGTATCCTGTTTTCTTTGTATTGCTTATGTGAAATCTCTGGTGTTCTGGACAGCTGAAGTTATATATCAGACAGGAGGCTCGTATCTTATGCATTAATCTTTCTTTATTAATGCCCATAGCAGCATATTTTACAACTTTTCTTTTAATAACTTTCAATGTAAAGATTTTTTCCCCCCAATAAACTACGACTCCCAGCAGTCCCGGTGTCTATAGCCACACCCAGGTCAGTGGCTTCTAATGGACTGCCTGCAAACGATCCTCCCTCTTTCTTTCTGCTCATGGCTGCAAGATAAGTGATTGTTCTGTGTTTTTTGTGTCACTGCACTGCCGTTTGCATTTTTCCTTCCCACTGACTGGTCTGGACCCACCAGAGCAGTCTTTTGTCTTATTCCTCACTTGTTCCTTGTTAATTATTCCTTGTGTCCGAGTGTCTTCAACCCTTTTACTATCTCCTCAGCGCTGCTGACCGTTCCCCCATCTAGACCAGCACCCCGTTTCCCTCTGTCCGAACACCGTGCAGGCGCCGCTTCGACGGGGGCCAACCCCCCCCCTTTCCACATTCGATTCTCTTTTCCTCTGCTCCTTACATCAGCGGCTCCGCCGCCATCTTATCCTTTCTCTCCCTTCTTCCCGCGGGCGGGGGGTGGGGCCTCCCCCCTCACATCTGTCTCTTCTCCTCGCTGATTCGACGGGAGTGTCCTCCCCACGTCAGCGCTGGACGCTATAGAGACAGCCTATCAGAGCTGGGAATCTGTCTCGTGTGACTGGTCCCCTCTGAGCAGAGGCTTGTGGTCTTTCTCCTCCCACCGCAGCGCCAGTTCCAGCGCTGACGGTGGTAAGGAGGGAGCCTGTTAGGTACTGTGCTATTGTTTTATAGGTACAGGAGACGGAATTTATTCCGTTTACCCTTGTCAGTCGAGTTTACATTATAGGCACTGCCATAAGACTACCTGAGTCGTCCTGATAGGGCCCAACTTAAACCTTGGATATTCATACCAGAGTCATTATTCACTGCTGGGTACAATGTCCGAGCAAGCCACTCCAGTACCCCCCAGGGGGGGAGCTCCCCTATGGAATCAGCCCATACCCTGAGTGCCTCCCAGGTTCAAGACATAATAAATCTGTCTATCCAAGCTGCCCTGACTTCTGCCGCCTCGTCTTACAGGGTTCAGCAATCTGTGGCCCCACCCTTACTGCCGCCTCAGTGCGGCGAACCGCCTATAAAGAAGGGGAAAGCCTCACATAAGAGGAAATATACCCTGGCGGTACATGACTCCCCGGCAGGGGAAGGAAACAATTTGCTTCAAGTAGCTCCTGCCACAAGCTACCAACCCCAGCATCTAGCAGACAATTCTCGACCCCAGGGAGACACAACATAAGGGGCATAGGGCCAATAGAAGGGCCAAGCCAGACTCCTATGTGGACTCCTCAGAGGAGGACTCGGCCGACCCCTCGGATGGGTCAGACACCTCGGAGTCTGATTCGTACGTTGATGATGCTGGGGATACGGCGCTTACTACAACCGCCACCCCTGCCACGCAGGGAGAGATTCTCCTGGACGCCCTAGGAGATCAGCCATCCGCGTTCTGGGGAATGGACCCCATTACCGCATGTTTCCCAATATGTGGAACTATGGGCCAGAAAGTCCTTAGATAGAACTAGCCGCAATAAGCTCATGGCAGAATGCCCCAGACCCTTCATCCCCAAAAAGGTTGTGGCTACCCCAGAGGTAGACCCCGTATTGACTAAATACCTATTGAAATCAGGGAAGTTTCAGAAGAAGGGCATAGAACGCTCTTTCCGGTCCATCCAAGACCGCGTCCTGGACCTAATGGGCCACTTAACAAAGATTCTAAACCTGAACAAACTGCGGCATCCGAGCAACCAGTGGACCTCCAACAATTAAGAGGTTGGGCACAGAGGGCGATATGCCTAGCAGGCACCGCCAACACTGCATGTTCGGTAGAGAGGCGCCGTTCTATACTCATGCGCCTAGACCCCCAGCTGTCCACTTGGCGGAGTCTGAACCTGGACCGTCGGCTGACGGCATGTTGTTTGGCGACATGTTGATCAAAGATATCAACAAATTCGTGGGACTTTTCACCAGTCTCGATAAAGCACAAAACTCTTTGAGAAAAATTGGAGCTCCTAAGGTTTTTTTTACCAGGGCCGGCAGAAATAAGGGCCGTTCTGCCGGCTGTACCCCCTTCTACAGGCCACAAGGCAGATCCCCTACCAGTATCATTAGTCTCCATCCTATACCGTCCCAGTGGCACAACCTGCGCCCTTCTTCCCTCCCCGAGGCAGACCATGGCGAGGCCGTGGTGGACGCGGTTACCTACGATCCCGACCTACTACTGGTGAGTATGCCCTACACTCCACTCAACCACATTCCTGTGGGGGGACGCCTGAGGTATTTTACCCACGCCTGGTCTGCGATTACGGCAGACGCGTGGGTCCTACACACAGTTGCGGGGTTTGCTATAGAAATACAATCTCTACCGACACTCGATATAGTTCCTCCTATTCGGTTTGCAAACCAAAACGTTGTTCTCATAGACAACGAATTACGAGATCTCCTGACCAAACAGGCAGTTACAGAGGTGGACCCCTCTTCCCCAGGCTTCATAAGCAACCTGTTCCTGGTCCGCAAGAAAGGAGGAGGTTATCGTCCAGTTATAAATCTCCAGAGACCTGAACCAGTATGTCGAATACCGACACTTCAAAATGGAGGGAATTCACTTCCTCCGAGACCTCCTCCACCCAGGGGACTGGCTCGTGAAGGTGGATCTAAAGGACGCCTACCTCACGGTCCCTATACACCCGGAATCACAACACCTCCTTCGATTCCTGTGGAAGAGCAGGATGTGGCAATTTACCTGCCTCCCATTCGGCCTATCGTCCGCCCCCTGGTGTTTCACCAAACTCATGAAACCAGTGGTACTGAGAAGCAGTGGTGGCTCTGTCACGCCGTCGAATGGAACGGCAAAGCCATCTTCAACCCCAGTCCGGACGTCGTCATAGAATCAGACGCCAGTCGCCAGGGCTGGGGCGCCCGGTGCGGCACATCTTCCACAGGAGGGACGTGGTCGGCCGAGGAAGCCACACTCCATATCAATGCGTTGGAACTCTTGGCAGCCTTATTCGCTGTCAGGAGCTTCATGCCACGTACATCCACATGCTGTATACTGTTTCGCATGGACAATGTGGCGGCGGTGCAATATGTCAACAGCCTGGGAGGCACCAAGTCCAAAATACTAGCGAATATTGTGAAGGAATTTTGGCATTTCTGTCTAGCCCGCAACATAACCCCTATTGCGGAGTACATTCCGGGAGTCTCCAACTTGGTAGCCGACTGGAACTCTCGCTATCTTCGTGACTTCAGCGACTGGAGACTGGATCGTTCTGTGTTTCTTCAGTTGCAGCGACTCTGGGGGCCACTATCTATAGATCTCTTCGCTTCTCGCCTCAACCACCAACTGCCCCGCTTCTTCAGCTGGAGGCCGGATCCGGAGGCATATGCGGTGGACGCTCTCCGCCAGCCTTGGCCGGAGGGCACGCATTATGCGTTTCCTCCTTTTTAGGTAATCCCCAGACTCCTCCTACAGATAGCCACTCTGAAAGTGACCGTGGTGCTGATCACACCATGGTGGCCGACCCAGCCGTGGTTTCCCCTACTGCTGGGGATGACCGTGAATCTTCCCAGGCTGATTCCCCACTTTCCTCACCAACCCGAGCAGGGGTCTTCACCCCCTGGTTCTAGAGAACAACCTGCCTCTCCTGGCGTGGTTGGTTTTGGGTTCCCGGACCAAGATATCGTCCTTTCAAAGTCAGCTCGGGATCTCCTCGCCCTGGCCTGGGCCCCCGGGACTAGATCGGCATATCGATCAGCCTGGAGACTCTGGGTGCGTTGGTGTGATCAACGACAGGTTGATCCCGTACAAGCCCCTGTATCGCTAGTAGTGAACTACTTGACGGATTCATTCGAATCTGGCAAATCGTTCAGTTCCATTAATGTTTAATGTTTAATATCATTGCCTCGTGGACTCTTTGCCAGTTGGCAAGCATCCTCTGGTATGCCGACTCTTGAGAGGCGTGAAGTTTCAACGTCCCCCACGGCCTAGATACCAGGCAACCTGGGATGTATCCAGGGTGCTTGATATGTTCGCCAGATGGGAGGACAACTCGGATCTTCCATTAAGACTACTTTCCATAAAAATGACAGTCCTCCTATGTCTAGTTTCCATCAAGAGAGTGTCAGACGTTAAGGCCCTGGACATCTCTAGGCGTCAATTTTCGCTGCAGGGAGTCAAATTTTCGGTAGTACGCAGGACTAAGACCGGTATTCAATCGGTCTTTTACACGTTTTTTCCTGCACACCCACTTCTCTGTGTCGTTCGTTGCCTGCAGGCATACGAATCACAGACCGCTGACTTGCGTTCCCCAGACTCTTCACAGCTTCTGGTGTCTTACGTCAAACCACATCATCCTGTCTCCTCTGGCGCGCTGGGTACGAGTCACCATGGAGATGGCGGAGATCGATCTTACCCTCTTCGGAGCACACTCCGCCAGGGGAGCTATGGCTACTAAGGTGGTCACGTCAGGAGGCTCTCTCCGATCTCTTAGTGACGGCGGGTTGGTCTTCAGAGACCACCTTCCGTCATTTCTACTTCAGACCTCAGGACCATGTATCCATGTCAGTCCTATCTTAGTGCTACGGCTGTATTATGATTTGTTCTATGATTGTTATGTCTGCATAATTAAAATGCTAGCTTTGAACTTGCATAAGATATGAGCCTCCTGTCTGATATATAAATCTAGATTTTCCTAGCTTGTGACGGAAAATATAAGTTATATGATGACAGGAGGCGAGTATCTTCCCTCCCGACCCACCCTATTACGTATATCTCTGATCTTTCGCAGGTTACTGAGTGCTGTTATTGGATCCTGATTCTGGATGATCCGGTTTAAAGATCCGTTGGGTTCCTGTCCCCTGTTGGGACGAAGTTTCCTGAAGAACCCTCGTTGGGATGCAGTTTTCCTGAGACCCCCGTTGGGGCACAGTTGGCGGTCAAGTTCCAGACCTGGAGTTGTCGGATGTCGGCCGGCCGGCCTGAGGTCCAGCAGAACGCTATGTTTCTCCGCGATTGTGGTGCTCCAGTATCGAGTTATCGCATCAAGAAAGAGGAGGATCGTTTGCAGGCAGTCCATTATATAGAGGCCACTGACCTGGGTGTGGCTATAGACACCGGGACTGCTGGGAGTCGTAGTTTATTGGGGGGAAAAAATCTTTACATTGAAAGTTATTAAAAGAAAAGTAAAATATGCTGCTATGGGCATTAATAAAGAAAGATTAATGCATAAGATACTCGCCTCCTGTCATCATATAACTTATATTTTCCGTCACAAGCTAGGAAAATCTAGATTTACATACAGTTCATACATAATACTGCACTTAGTGGTCCAAACTGTTTAAGCATCCCACGTACATATACTGTGGCAGGGCAGCCCTTGATTTCTTCCATCCGCTCTGGGGTGCATGCCGCTGGAGCCACGCTCCCGCTGTTATTAGACACAGTGGGTCTGGTGGCTGCAATCGTTCGCTGGAGAGATAGAACAGCGGTCTGCCTCTGTAAACAAGGCAGACTGTTGTTGAGAGAGATCTATGATTGCTGCTAATCGGGGACAGTCCATCCCCCATGCAGTAAGAAAGCACACCCAGGGGTCACATTTCACCCTTTGATTGCCCCATGATGTTAACCTCTTCCCTGACAGTGTCATACAGTGTATGCATTTATTATTTTTTAGCACTGTTTAATCTATTGGTGTCATGGTCACCCAAAAAGTGTCACTTGGTGTCAGATTTGTCCGCCACAATCCTAAAGATTGCTGCCATTACTAGTAAAAACAAAAAAAGTACATCAATCTATCCCATAGTTTGTAGATGCTGCTATAACTTTTGTGCAAACCAATAATTCTACACTTATTGGTATTTTTGGTAATATGGATAAAGTTAAAAATATTTTTATTTTTCAAAAAAAAAATTTTTTGAGTACAGCGTCGACATGCAATTGTAAGTTAAAGTAAAGGGGGTTAAACTTTCTGGGGTTGAAGTGGTTAAAGTGACAGGAAACTTGGAGATCAGCTTTAAGATACTAAAATTTCCTCTAGACAACCTGCTATCTATTCTTTACCCAGCATTGATGCACTGGGCCATTAAGAATGCAAAACTTTCTAGTACAGAACCTGTAACTGATAAGCCAGCCCAATTCTCCAAGAACTCAAACCTCTTTTACGGTTTTGGTCACTTAACTCCCTAAGTTCTTGCAGTCTCTGCTATAGCACATACAAGTAGTAAATGAATGAAAAAGGGGGGGACTTCTGCGCTAAAATTACAAGGTCGCCCTAAACACACAGAAAAAACAATGCAGCAAAAACAAAAGTGTAAACACAACACCTGAAAAAGAACAACTGTAAAGAAAAAGTAATTGCGCAAAGTGCATAAGACCAACATATGTTGGATATAGGTTTGTAGAGTGATGCAAGTGACATATAGATCAATAGTGCACAATACTATAAAGTGCAAACAGAGTCCATGATGTTAAGAGGTGTTCCAGGATACCCGCTAGTTCCGTGAAAGATGTGCACTTCACCACACACACACACTCTGGTCTCCCAGAACCCCAGTTGAAGACACGTATGTCGTAACGTGTAGGGTGAAGGGAGACATACACCGGGATTGCTGTCATACCAGCGCGGTGCCGCTGTGTTGTATGCTCGTTTTTACTTCTATGTTTGTAAGTGCAAATTTTATTTATTAAACTCCTCTGTATCAATGATAATGCACTATTGGAGGTCCTCTTTCCTGTTTTTATCCCACCTCTGAGACCCAGATCATACTATCCATGTTGTGAACACCAGGGAGATACCCAGCAGTGGATCTGCACATTGAGGTCTCTTTTTAGCCGTTTAGAGCTGAGAGTTCTGGGAGACCAGAGTGTGTGTGTGGTGAAGTGCACATCTTTCACGGAACTAGCGGGTATCCTGGAACACCTCTTAACATCATGGACTCTGTTTGCACTTTATAGTATTGTGCACTATTGATCTATATGTCACTTGCATCACTCTGCAAACCTATATCCAACATATGTTGGTCTTATGCACTTTGCGCATCACTCTGCAAACCTATATCCAACATATGTTGGTCTATTGCACTTTGCGCAATTACTTTTTCTTTACATACAAATAGTAGTATTTCTAAATATTTTACCTTGGGGGCTTCTTGTGAGTTTGTTTCAATTTCCTGAAATTTTTTTTTGAGGACCTTCCATCTCACCCAATCGTCATTACTGGTACTAATGTGTACCATAACCGAGTACCCAGAAAACGGTTGTGACAGAATGCTCTGTGTTGACTTTGCCCCCCCCCCCCCGCCCCCTTTTTCTTCTAAAATATTGTTAAAATGTTTTGGCTACTGAATATATACTTTTACAGTACTGCTGCTCCCTATCTTAAATATCGGAAAATATTTTTAATATCCTGAAGGAAGTCCCTGTAATTCTAGTTTAAATTGATTTATACATGAAGGAGAGAAGTTCCAGAATAAGCTTGATATGGAAGTGGGAAAATAAAACACCAGCATGGGTTTTTGTTACGCTGATCATGAAGGGAAACTGCACCAAATTTTAAATAAAAAACTGGCGTGGGTTCCCCTTCAGGAGCATACCAAGCCCTTAGGTCTGGTATGGATTTTAGGGGGAACTCCTACGCCGAAAAAACGGTTTGGGGTGGGGGCACTGCACCCCCACCCCAAAGCACTCTTGTCCCCATGTTGATGGGGACAAGGGCCTCTTCCCGACAACCCTGGCCTTTGGTTGTTGGGGGTCTGCGGGCTGGGGGGCTTAACGGAATCCGGGATACCCCTTTAATAAGGGGGCCCCCACCCTATGGGTATGGGGTACATCATACCCCTTCCCATTCACCTGGGGGAAAAATGTAAATTAAAATAAACACACTACACAGGTTTTCAAAATAATTTATTAATCAGCTGGGGAGGGCCTTCTGCTGGCCCCCCCGTCCTCTTTTAGCTCTTTTACAAGCGGGGGGCCGGACTTCTTCGCAGTTTTCTGCCGAGGGGGGGTCCCGGACTTCACTGCCGTCTTGTTGTGTTCTGCCTTTCTTCTTTAAGCTCTTTTACAAGGGGGGTCCCGGACTTCTTCGCCATTTGCTGACGGGGGGGACTTCACCGCCGTCTTCTCTGTGCTCTCTTCTGCCGGGCTCCACCTTTTCTCTTCTAGCGATGTTGGCACGACAAGCTCTCCCGCTGTAATGCCCATGTGCACGTTATGCAACGACTTATATAGGCATGGAGCGTGGTCACCGGGTGATGTCACCCGGCGACCCCACCCCTTGTTATATCAGATTCCCATCATGCCCCGGGAATGTGATGTAACAAGGGGTGGGGTCGCCGGGTGGCATCACCCGGTGACCACGCTCCATGCCTATATAAGTCGTTGCGCAACGTGCACACGGCATTACAGTGGGAGAGCTTGTCGTGTCAACATTGCTAGAAGAGAAGAGGGAACAAGACGGTGGAGAAGATCGGGCCCCCGCGGTGGAGCCCGGCAGAAGGAGAGCACAGAGAAGACGGCGGTGAGGTCTGGGACCCCCCCCCGGCAGAAAACGGTGAAGAAGTCCAGGACCCCCCTTGTAAAAGAGCTTAAAGAAGAAAGGGGGGCCCCGGCAGAACACAACAAAATGGCGGTGAAGTCCGGGATCCCCCCCCCCCCGGCAGAAAAGGCGAAGAAGTCCGGCCCCCCCGCTTGTAAAAGAGATTAAAGAAGAAAGCCGGGGGCCTGGCAGAAGGCCCCCCCCCCAGCTGACTAATACATTACTTTAAAAACCTATGTAGTGTTTTTTTTATTTTATTTACATTTTTCCCCAGGTGAATGGGTAGGGGTATGATGTACCCCATACCCATTCACATATGGTGGGGGGCCGGTATCTGAGGGCCCCCTTATAAAAGGGGTGTCCCGGATCTAGATAAGCCGCAGCCCCAGACAACCAACAGCCAGGGTTGTCGTGAAAAGGCCCTTGTCCCCATCAACATGGGGGCAAGGGTGCTTTGGGGTTGGGGGGCGCAGTGCAAAGCACCCACCCCCCATGTTGAGGGCATGCGGCCTGGTACGGTTCAGGCGGTGGGGTGCTCCCTCGCCCCCACACCCTTTCCTGACTGGTCAGGCGCCGTGCTCAGATAAGGGTCTGCTATGGATTTTGGGGAACTCCCACGCCGTTTTTTCGGTGTAGGAGTTCCCTCTTAAAATCCATACCAGATGTACGGGCCTGGCATGCTTCTGAAAGGGAACCCACGCCGGTTTTTATTTAAAATTTGGCGCAGTTTCCCTTCATGGTCAACGTAACTTAAAAAAGATTCAGCCATTCAGGTGTGCCTCTTCAACCCACGCAAAGGCAGCTACGCCACTTAGCATTTACCAATATTTTGCCGCCGTAATCGAGAGGCGCACCTGAATGGCCGAAAATGCCACTCACTCATGCGCAGTACACAAATAAACCTTCCACAGGTTAAAATGTACTAGCAGGCGCAGCGGCTGCTTTCTACAAAAGTCACTTTCACGTTCTATTCAGGCCGTATATGTTACACGAACACATGTCACTACACTTCCCCACATCATCCCACATCCCGCCCCCATAATAAACTCACCCCAAACTATTTTAATTTACATTTCTAAATGCTGTGCGCCAGGTCCATAGTGGCGCACTGTGCACTCCCTCCTGGGCGCATCCGGCATTATAGCAAATCCGGAAAAGCGCTGCATTGCCGGCGCATTCCTTTAGTAAATACTATAACGGCCGTTGCGCACGCTGCTGCGCCATGTTTCATGGCGCAATCGGTTCATAAATCAGCCCCTGATTGTACATGAACAACAAAAAAACAAAGTGCAGCGGCAGAGCTATTAACCACTTCAGCCCCGGGCCTATTTTGGCACTTTTCTCCTTTATGTAAAAATCACAATTTTTTTGCTCGAAAATTAATCAGAACCCCCAAACATTATTTGTACTTCGGAGTCTCAGGTAATCGTGCTGGGGAAAGGGTCTGAGGGGAAAACAGGGAATAGATCGGAGGTGGGAAAGTGACCTGAGATGTGCCGGGGTCACGTGGTCAGTATGCCTAAAAGGGGGCAAAAATAAAACAGTAGGATGAGCTAGCCAAGAGATTGAAATGAAAGTAACTGTATGCAACCACCAGCCCCCAACGTAAGAATGCCTGTGACAGACATGTGGAACTGACATATGTCCGGAAAAGCAAGCCGACTACCGCCAATCTAACTCCTCAACAACGAGAATACAGACCCCTTGATGAATGGCAGCAGAAACTGCACCTGTACTGCAAGCACGGCCCGGAGAGGATATTGAAGTTCTACCCTGGTTAAGCAGCATGGAATGGCTACGAGTCATGCTAGCAGAGAAGGGAGTACTAGGGAAAGGAAGGTGGCCTATCCCTGAGTACATCCGCAAAAGTCTAGTGCCCAGACTGTCCTGGGCCCAGCTTGAAAACCCGTTTGAGCTGAAAGTGGCAAAGAAAGCAAAAAGGCAAGTAGGAACTGAATGTTCGTGAGAAAATAACCCAGGATACCGAGATAGAAACGACTGGAAGATATCCCAGGCTGAGTAAAGCTTTCTAGGCTGAATGAAAAGGACTTGAAGATCAAGCTCCGTCTGTAAAAAGAGAAGGCCGTATCGGGAGTTTCAAGGAGAGCGAGCTACCATGCATAGAATACGTAACCGGAGAAGGACGGATGGCAGCAAACTCTGCGATATCTGCTGCCTGTGACATGAAATCTGCAAAGAAGAACAACATTCTTAAAAACAACATAACCAACGAGCCCCAACTCACCTTGGGAAAAGGAAAAATCCCTACCTCCCTTACCCCTACCTACGTAGGTGTCCGTGACTAACACACACAGTAACGTAGAGCAGGAACGAAAACGTAGCACAAGACTGAAAATGTGTCATTTTCAAGAAACTAGCAAGGCTCAGCAACCTGAGGCAAATCAGGCCAATTAAAAAGTAACACTCAAGCCTATGAACCTGAAGACGTGTCAGGCAAGTGATGTAAGTAGTGAGAAAAAGTGATGTATGAACGTAATGAAAGCCGTGAGAAGCTGATGAGGGGACTTGCCACCGCACAAGCCAATTAGAAACGAACATCTCAATCCGACAGTACCCGTAGACGTGACAGGTAACCAGCAGTGGAGAGTGGTCATGAACTAACGTGAGGATATGAACGTGACAAGTATGCAGAGACTGTGCAAATAAAACGTAGGTAAGTGTAGCTGGACTGAGAACGTAACAAACCCCATGAATGCAAAGGCCTGAGCAACCTGAGGCGTAGCAGGCAAATTAAAAACGTACACTCAGGCCCGATGAACCTGAAGACGTGTCAGGTCATGGTATGAGAAATGCAACGCCAAGATGCATGAAACGTATGAGAAACGGATGAGGGGACTTGCCACTGCACAAGCCAATTAGAAACGAACATCTCAATCCGACAGTACCTGTAGACGTGACAGATAACCAGCAGTGGAGAGTAGCCATGAACTAACATGTTTGCACAGACTATGAAAATAAAATATAGGTAAGTGTAGGACTAATGCAGCTGGACTGAGAATGTGACAAACCCATGAATTGCAAAGGCCGAGCAACCTGAGGCGTAGCAGGCAAATTAAAAACGTACACTCAGGCCCGATGAACCTGAAGACGTGTCAGGTCATAGTATGTCAAGATGCATGAAACGTATGAGACACGGATGAGGAGACTTGCCACCATACAAGCCGATTAAAAACGCTCATCTCAATCCATAAGCACCCATAGACGTGATGCGTGACCCCCCCCCCAGCGGTGAAACGCCATGAATCTACAATGATACAATGAATCGACAAATCTACCAACTAGACACCATCACGACTGAAACCTGTATGATAGACCTGAAGTTGCATGAGCGACGTGAAGTAGCATGAGAGACATAAGCACCCGAGCACACGAATAGCATGAGAAGTGAATAGCATGAGAAACGTGAATAGAACGAGAAACGTGAATAGAACGAGAAACGTGAATAGTACGAGAAACATGAATAGTATGCGAAACGAAAAAACATGAGAAGCGCAATACACTTGAGAACATAATACCCAGAGCAGCGTAATCGTATGAGAAGTGTAATCGTATGAGAAGCGTAATCGCATGAGAAGCGTAATCGCATGAGAAGCGTAATCGTATGAGAAGCGTAATCGTACATACATACATTAATAACCAATAATTGCATCATAACTGAAACCTGCAAGAGAAACGTAAATACCAGAAAACATGAGTAGCATGAGAAACGTATTGTAAAACGCACCATAGAAACGTAAAATTGTCTGATTGAACGAAAAAACATCAGACATAACTGCATGAAACAATGTAAAATGGCATGAGAACATAACTAGCCTGAGAAACGCAACACATGAAAGTGCAACGCACAAGAACATGACTGGCGTGGGAAACGTGAACGCAAGGGAACATGACCAGCATGAGAAACGTGATCGCCTGGGAACCGTAACTAGCTCGATAAATGTGCACATAAGAAACTTAACCGCATGAGGACATGACTAACATGAGAAACGAAAACATACAAGTAACCATGAGAAACGTAATTGCATGAGAACATGACATCCTGAGAAACGTCATCACATGAAAAACGTCATCGCATGAGAACGAAACCACATAAGAAACGTAAACGCATGAGAAACGTAATCGCATGAGAAACAAAAAACAAACACATGAGGACATGATACCATGAGAAACGTAATTGCATCAGAAACAAAAAACACATGAGCCGTAATCGCATGAGAAACGTAATCACATGAGAAACCATGAGAACGCAATTGCATGAGAAACCACGAGAAACGTAACCGCATGAGAAACGTGATCGCATGAAAATGTAGTCACATGAAAATACTTAAACGCATCCGAAACAAACTCACATGAGAACATAAAACCATGAGAGAAACGTAATCACATGAGAAACAAACCCGCAATTGCACCAGAAACATAATCGCATGAGAACATAATACCATGGGAAACGTAATTGGATGGAAACGTAGTCGCATGAAAAACGTAGTCGCATGAAATTTTTTTATCGCATCAGAAACATAATACCATGGGAAACATAATCGTATCAGAAACAAAAAACCATGGGAAACGAAGTCGTCGCATGGGAAACGTCGTCGTCGCATGGGAAACGTAGTCGTCGCATGGGAAACGTAATCAAATCAGAAACATAATACCAGGGGAAACGTAGTCGCATGAGAACTTAGTTGCATGAAACGTAGTCGCATGAAAAACTTCATCGTAATGAACACAATGCATGAGGACATGACTAGCATGAAAACCGTAAACGCCTAACATGAATCGCATGACATGAATCGCATAACATAAATCGCATAATGAGAACCGTCATCGCCTGAAGAGAAACGTAACCATCAGGAGAACCTTAACCAGCAGGAGAAACTTTGACAGGGAGCCCTCAGCACCCACAAGGCTGTCACTGGGAGACATGTGTCACAGGGGAGGAGACAGGCCATGCAGGGGAAGATGCTCCTTCAGCCAATCAGCGCTCAGCTACATAACACAGCTAGGAGGAAGCAGAGTGTGGACAGGGAAAGCACACATGCCCACACACCCGCACCGGGATGTGACCCCCAATGCTGACTGAGCCCACAAAACTACTGCACCTGACCCAACCAACATCCCCCCATGTGAGGTACTAGACTAGCGTGAGGAGCCGTGGAGCGGGTGACGTCATTGGAGCAAACGGGGGTGGGAGGAACAGGCGGGCGGTCTCCATGGAGCCCTGCACCACGTGGACGTGGGTGCCCGGAGGAGTGAGAGGGAGGATGGCTGGCTCCCCTCTCACCGAGTATGCCCGGAGGAGCAGGAGGGAGGACGGAGGGACCCCCCACAGCGTGAGCCCGAGTGGAGAAGCAGGCGGCCCCTCTGATGCTGACAAGTGCCTGGCTGACATGGTAGACAGCCCCCCAATGGTGCCTGCCACAACTACAGACCTGCACCCCCCCTGCAAGCATTGGGAGAAGCAGGGGGGCGGTTGGGGTGAGCGGCGCTCAGCTGACGGAGGAAGATGAGGTACAGACAGTCCGGTCCGCTGGGAATCCTGAGGAGAGCACAATGGACACCTGCAGCAGCTGCCACCATTGCTGTGGACGGAAACAGGAAGTGACATGCAATACCCAGAAACCCCACACACAAGAAAACCGACGCCCAGAAAGAGGATGGAGGGCGGGTATAAATACCTCCCGACTCCTCCTAAAAACATGCGGTCAGCCTTTTTACATATTATTTTTTTAGCAGACACCCTAGGGAATAAAATGGCGGTCATTGCAACTTTTTTTCTCGCACGGTATTTGCGCAATAATTTTCAAACACCTTTTTTTAGGGAAAAAAACTGTTTCATGAAATAAAAAATAACAAAACAGTAAAGTTAGCCCAATTTTTTTGTATAATTTGAAAGACGATGTTACGCCGAGTAAATAGATACCTAACATGTCACGCTTTAAAATGGAATGGCGCCAAACTTCGGTACTTAAAAATCTCCATAGGCGACGCTTTAATTTTTTTTACAGGTTACAATTTTTAAGATACAGAGGAGGTCTAGTGCTAGAATTGTTGCACACGCTCTAGCGCACGCGATGATACCTCACATGTGGGGTTTGAACGCTGTTTACATATGTGGGCATGCACGTTCGCTTCTGCACGCGAGCGACCGGGACAGGGGCATTTTAAATTTTATTTTTTATTATTTTATTTTATTTTTTTACTTCATTTTTTTGATCACTTTTATTCCTATTACAAGGAATGTAAACATCCCTTGTAATAGGAATCACTGTGACAGGTCCTCTTTATGGAAAGATGCAGGGTCAATATGACCCCACATCTCTCCTACAGGCTTACAAGCATGAAATCAGTAAAAAAAAATCACCGATTACATGCCGACAGCCGCGATAGCTGCTTTGTTTACTTCCGGGTAACGGGCGTGACGTCATCACGTCGCGTCCGGTCCTCCGATGGTCATAGAGATGACTGTGACCGTCTGGTCACCAGTCATCTCTATGCTTCACCAACGAGCACCGGCCGATTCGCTCTCCGGGCCCCCGATGGCACAGGAGAGCCCGGAGAAGCACCGGATGGCGGCGGGAGGGGGGGACGTCCTCTCACGCTGCCTAGAAGAACGATCAAGCGCTGCTGGTGCACAGATTTGCCGGCTGAAGACGGCGATATCTGAATGATGCCTGCAGCTGCAGGCATCATTGAGATATCACCGCACAAAGCCGAGGACGTCCAGGGACGTGATTTGGAATGAAGTGGCTAATGAATATGTAAATAACATGAGAAGTGTGATAAATACATAAAAAAGTTATTGTCATGAACAGATTGTGAACACGAAAAAAAATTAATCTGAAAAATTTTGCAAAACGTCAAACAAAAATGTAAGAAATTGCTAGTATGGGTGTCAATCCATGGCTGTCACTGGAAACAGACATTTTTGTGGCATTGGAATGACACCCATGCAAATTATTGCTGTTTACTTGTAAGTTAGTGTAGCGCCCTGCTCCTGTTGATCAGGCGCTGATTTAAATTTAGTTGGGTCTGAGCTGTTATTTGGCTCAGATAAGAATGATTAAGGGCAATTTAGCCTCTGTTTCAGCCGTGACTGTGCTGGGAGTATCCACCATTGTTCGCCCTGGGTAGTCACTACCACCCCAGGCCAAGGGTGGCAGCAGCAAGGTCAAGGTGCATTGGGTGTCCCCCTCATCAGCGAATCAGTGGGAGTGGTTGATCGCTGTGCATGCCAGGGAGGGTTGCTTAAGGGGCAGATGCCATTAGCGTGAGGTCGTCAGTCTGTCGTCCCACGCGCCTCGTGGCCCGTCTGGCCATGAGGTGCGTGTTCTGAATCCTGGTTCTGGGACCACGTTGGCCCGGGCCGTGACTTCGTTTGTGGGCCCAGTAGTCTGGCTGGGGCCTGCTTTGCAAAGGTGATCCTGTGCTGTCCGTCCTGCGGGAGAAAGCCACTTGATGATGGAAGCCAGGGCAGGACCTATCCTGGAGAGGGCCATGCAACCTAGGAAGAAGGCCTGGAAACTTTATCGAAGGATGCACCGCACACCGAGAGGCTTGATAGTGTCGCCTGTCGGGTCTAAAAGTTCTACCAAAGCTAAGCTGGAGAGATCTGGGTGCTGAATCCTGTGGCAGAGGATTCCGGACCAAAGTGTCTCCTCATAAAGGAAGATATGTGGCAGAGACTGTACTTTACTTGTGCGCCATCCTAGCTGCTAGGCCAGTGAGAGAGACCTATGCGGGTGAGCAATACCCACTCTGGCTAGAGTGGCAAGGATTACTATTTGCTGGAATCAGGAGTGTTTCGCTATTTGTGACTATGCACCTGAACCTATCTACCTTTCCACCCCTTATTCCTTCTTTTCTACTGAAGTTCTGCAAAATAAATCTAAAGCCTCGTACACACGGTCGGACATCAAACAAACTTTCCCTTGGATTTTTGTCTGAAGGGAGTTGTCCGGTCACACCCATAGCATACACACGCTCTGATTTTTTTGGCAACAAACACGTAGTGACGTTTCAACGCACTGACGAGAGTTTAAAAGAGGAAGTTCAATTCTCCAGCATTACCCTTTGGGCTCCTTCTGCTAATAGAGAGTTAGTAGAGGTTTCGTCTGTGTGCATTCGCGATTTTCAGTTTCGTGCAATTTTGTTCGTTTCTGAACGTCCGTTCGTCAAGCAAACAAGTTGCGCAATGGGGCTATTCTGAATCGGCTGCAAAGGCTATGAATGTGGTTTTCAGTAGCACATGGTTGAATGCTCTGAAGAGATAGTTCATACCAAATGACCTTTCAGATAGCTTACTCAGTCACAACTCACATGAGAGGAGATCTGGCGATGTTTATTCATCGTATGATCCGTAGGATGCAAGTTACAACAGGTAAAAGAACGATTCTTCCATGCAGGTATAGGAGATGCAAACAGGTCACATGAATTACAGCATTCAAATGACTAATACAGAAGAGAGGGGGAGGAGAAAACTCAGCAGCATGGAAACTACGGAATGCCACTAGGGACAAACTAGATAGGCATTAAAGAGACAGTACATAATAATAAAAACAATATCATGTAACATGACACTCCCCGCCTGAAATCTTTAGATTTCAAAGTCTATTACATATAAGCATGTTTCATGCTTCTTTCCACAAACCCATATATTTCAGGATGTGGCACATATTTACTAGTGGGTGATTGATTACCACCCCAAGGCGATTGTAATCAGAACAATACTATATATAAAGATAAATCCCAATGTCAAGAAGTCCAACTTGTACCTGTAGGGGAAGAAACGTTAAAGACAAAACTGGTGAGTAAACCATAGATACGAGATACCTGCAAACACAAGAAGGTATGCTGTAAATGAACAACGAAACATGAAGTCCAAAAAACAGATGACATGAGTCCTGTAGTCTATCGTTTATAATCGTGGGACTTCAACAGCAGCACAATCAATAGTGATATTCTCCCCGCCATAGCAGGTATAGCCGGTACTCCTGCACAAGTCACTCACTTGGAAGAAGAAGCACCAATTCCGTGATTGGTCGTGAAAAAGTCTGAGCAGAACCTGACTTGGTTATCTTAATCTCAACCTTTTCGAACCTTTCCGTCATCGCTTAGTATTGCGCTTGTTACAAGACCCATAGGCCACTCATTGCGACAGACTTCTCTATCTTTCAGAAGGACAAGGTCGCCTACTTTGAGGTTAGGCTTGGGTGTTTGCCATTTGGAACAGCTTTGAAGGGTATGCAGGTACTCCTTTCTCCAGCAGGGCCCAAAAGACATTGGCTAGGTGTTGCACCCGTTTCCATTGACGCCTATAGATATCCTTCGGGTCAATCTCGGCAGAAGATATCACGGTAGTTCCAACCTTCTGAGTAAGGAGTGTGGCTGGGGTAAGGATCATTGGAGCATCAGGATCGGAAGATACTGGTACTAGAGGCCTTGCATTAATGATGGCAGATACTTCTGAGAGAAAGGTACTCAAAGTCTGATGAGTCAATAGTGAAGACTTGTGGTCCTGCAACATGGAATCAATTTTAATGTCCATTTCACTCTTTATGACTTCAGCTATTTCCACTGCTAGCACAGCTGCACAAAGTTCATGTCTGGGTATGGTATGTGCAGGTTTTGGTGTTAGCTTTGTCTTGCCTAGAACAAAGTTGCAGTGTATGTCTCCATTAACTCCTGAGGTCTTCAAATAGGCCACTGCAGCTATAGCTTCAACTGATGCATCTGAGAAAATATGGATTTCCCTCTGGACAGCGGCTGAGATGGAGACTGGGGCATAGCAACGTGGAATTTGGAGCTGTTCTAGTGTCTTCAGAGAACCTCTCCATTTTTCCCATCTTTGTTGTTTCTCAATAGGTAACGGAGTGTCCAAATCTATGTTATCAGTAGTAAGCTGTCTTAATAGCATCTTACCTTGGGTGGTGACTGGGGCTATAAATCCCAGTGGGTCGTAGATGCTGTTCACTATGAACAAGACTCCTCTCTTGGTGAAGGGTCTGTCACAGGTTGACACTTGAAAGGTGAATGTGTCTTCTTTGATTTTCCACAGCAGACCTAGACTTTTCTGCATAGGGGGCGTGTCTGACCCAAGGTCAAGGTCTTTCACACTGGCAGCATAGTCCTCAGGGTGAAATGCATTCATTAGCTCTTGGCTGTTAGATATAATTTTGTGAAGTCTCAAGTTTGCTACAGATAGCATCTCCTTTGTTCTGGTAAGAAGATCAATTGCTTCTTTAGCAGTAGGAAAGGATTTGAGCCTGTCGTCTACGTAAAAGTTCCTTTCAACAAATTGACGAGCGTCAAATTCTCCAAGCTGAGCTGTCTTTTTTAGTCCATAGATTGCTACAGCTGGAGAAGGGCTGTTCCCAAAGACATGCACCCTCATTCGGTAATCAATTACCTCTTTGTTGATGTCGTTGTCCTTGTGCCATAGAAACCTGAGGTAATTCCTGTTATCTTCCTTGACGATGAAGCAGTGGAACATTTGTTGAATGTCGGCCATCACCGCTACAGGTTCTTGACGAAAGCGAATTAGGACTCCAATGAGGCTGTTGTTCAAGTTGGGCCCTGTGAGGAGCATGTTGTTAAGTGAGAAGCCTTCATGTTGGGCACTGGAGTCAAAGACAACTCTGATTTGGTCTGGCTTCCGTGGGTGATACACACCGAAGGAAGGGAGGTACCAGCATTCTTCTCCTTCTTTCAATGAGGGTGCGGGTTCACCATGACCTCTATCAAAGATATTCTGTATAAAGTCCACAAAATGTCTTTCCATCTTTGGCTTCCTGCTTAAGGTACGCTTTAAGGAGGAGAATCTTTTAACTGCTTGATGTAGATTGTTCGGTAGCTTCTCTCTCGGGAGGCAAAAGGGTAGGGGTGCTACCCAGCTATTGGAATCTTCCTGAAAGAACTCATTGTCCATTACTTTAACCTCCCTGGCGTTATGATTCTGTCTGGAATTTTGTACCAAAAGCGTTGCAATTGTTTTGCAAGGAAATGTGGTGTTATGTATTATAGGCATGCAATTCTTAGTAAGTACTTACTTAAATCTATCTAAACAAGAGTCTAATAGGCATCCCGGGTATGATTTTTTTTTTTTTTTTTTTTTATTAAAAATTATAATATAATAAATAATTATAAAAAATTATAACAAATAATAATATAATTATAGTAAAAATTATTTAATAATGTAATCAAATCAAAATCACTGAAATTTGCTCAGTTGCAGAATTTTTGCTGTCATAATTTTTTTTTTTTATGACGAATTTCCCCACAGATCGCTATCGCTAAATTCTGCAAGTGATTATAATTTATTATCGCTGTTTTTTAGCTGCTCTAAAACAATTTTTGCCATAAAGGGACACTTTTGGTTGCTATGGGCAATCTACAGTTTGCAGGGAGAAAGAAAAGTTTTTATTATATAAAATGACATGCAGGGCACTGGGCAGACCACTAGGGACATGGGGGGTGTGTATTTTTTACATACAGTACTGTAATCTATAAGATTACATTGTACTGTATGTAAAGTGTTTGTTTACATTTTTGAATTTGGCGCCGTTCTCCGTCCCCGTGCGACGTAACGTCGCAGGGAACGGAGCTCGGCGGCACACGGGGACGCTGTGTGAATCGAGCGAGCACCCGCTCGCTCACACAGCGTGGATGCATCGCTGGATCCAGGGAGAAGGTAAGTAAACAGTCTCTGGATTCTGCGAGGCGAGCCCGTGTCTGACACGGGATCAACAATAGTAGCAGCAAATTTTTACCCCGTGTCAGACACGGGAACAACGCCAAGGAGGTTAAGGAATTCTTTGTCTTCTGCCGAAGGAGCCAACTTGTCGTCTTCGACTGCTTACATTGAAAACTGTAGAACCAAAGCTGTCATCGTAGGTGCGGGAAATGTTTGTGTTGCAATGTTGCAATTTGCAGCTAGTTACCTTCTCCTTTACCCAGTAGTGATGTGGGCATGGCTCAAAGTGAGTATTACGACCATTTGGCAATACATTTGTCTTGAATGAAGAAATGTTAGTAGGCCTTTTCATTTTGCCTATACAGACGTTGCCTATGATGACCCAGCCTAAGTCCAGGTACTGGGCGAATGGGGCCTCTGGAGGTCCGCTGACCTGTCTGTGTACCTTGTGGAATCTTTAGAATATCTCTTCCCAGCAGAAGAAGGATTTTAGCATCTTTGTCAAGTGGTGGGATTTCACTTGCTATTGACTTTAGGTGAGGGTGGTAGAAGGCAACTTCTGGTGTATGTATTTCTTCTTTGTTGGCTGGTATCTGGTTACACTCTATAAGTGTAGGTAAGGGTAATTGTAGGTTGTTTTCTAGAGAGGACACAATAAATCCATGGGCCCTTCTTCCAAAAACTTCTGTAGTTCCATTACAAGTGCCTAAAGTGTAAGGGTGAACCTCTCCTTTTATGCAAAATAGATCGAACAGTTCTGATCGGTCAAGTGATCGATTGCTTTGATCATCTAAGATAGCATACACCCTTAAAGTCTTTTCTGGCTGATCCTTGTGATGAATATTCACTAGGCATATTTTAGAGCAAGACTTGTCACAGTAATCTTCCCCACAGACTTCAGTGCACGAAGAAAATACCATGGTGGAATTAGGTACCTGATCTGTACTCTTCCCGCTGTGATTTTGCCCAGGAGAAAGGTTTGCAGGTTGTGAAGGATTGGACTCAAGGGGATGGAGTGCTTGCACGTAGTCCTCGGAACCGCACTTTATGCATTTGATAGGGATTTTACATTCCTTGACAAAGTGATCGGTGGAAGCACAGCATCTATAACATACCCAAAAAGTTATTTTCGTTCTTGTAGGGGCTCCTTCTTGAAACCGATACATTTTTTGAGGGGATGAGGCTTCTTGTGGATGGGACATAATCGGTTTGGGTTTTCGATCTTGCCGCTCTTGTTTGAGGCGGGAGCTAAGGGGCGAGTGGGAATAATGTCTGTCTTCCTAACAGACACGGGACCTCTGCGGTTCCTGTAGCTAGTATGTAGGTCGTCACCTTTAGGTGAGGGAGTATTGAACTCACTGAATTCAAAACTAGGATCGTTCTTGGTGTCAGCAATGTTCCTGACGAAATCGCAGAAGTAGGAGAACGGGCGAAAGGAAACCTTGTTTTTCCGTTTGTATGATGACCCAACTTGGATCCACTTTTCTTGTAGGCCATGCGGAAGCTTGCAAATGATAGGGTTAACTCCTCGAGCAGTGTCCAGGTAACTGAGGCCAGGTAGCTTAGGGTCAGTTTTGGCAAGCTGGACTTCGAGAAGAAGGTCACTGAGTCTCTGGAACTCTTTATTGTCCTCACCAGATATCCTTGGGAAATTTTCCAATCGTTTGAGCAATGCATTCTTTATGGCTTTAGGACTACTGTAAGTCTGTTCTAGACGCTCCCATGCTGCGGTAAGACCTGCAGTTGGATTGTCGATGTAGACTGACCTGAGGCTCTTGACACGTTCTGTAGACTGTGGGCCAAGCAACCCGATCAGCAGATCCAGCTCACGGTCGGCAGTAATACCGATACCGCCTATTATAGCTTTGAAAGCGGCTTTCCAGCTTCTGTAGTTTTCAGGATGGTTGTCGAAGTTTACTAGGCCTGACTTGGTGAGCTCACGTCGAAGTAAGTACTTTACGAACTCTGTTGTATCGGTTGCCTCTGACTTTACATAGGAGGTTGTTGGTTGAATGTTGTGGATTGCATTGTTTATGGCAGGGGTCCTCAAACTACGGCCCGCGGAGGACTTTAAACCGGCCCGCCCGACGCTGAGAGGCAATGCCGGTTACACAGCAATCCCGCTGTGTCACAGAGATCAGTTCTGGCGCACTGTGAGAAATGTCCCGCCCTCCTACTCCTAGACTAGCTTGTGTGATAGAGCCAGTGTGCTGTCTGTCACACGAGCTGGTCTAGGAGGAGGAGGGCGGGACATTTCTCACAGCGCGCCATAACTGTTACTACAGTGAGAGCACAGCACAACGTGGGAGTCAGAGCCAGACCGTGACACAGCACAGCGTGTTAGAGCACAGTAAGGAGAAGGCTGTGAAAAGGGGTGACAATGGTGAGTGAAGGGGGGGGGGGGGTCTTGGCTTCCAATGATGATGATGATTTTGTGATAATGGGGGGGGGACAGATGGCTTCCAATGATGATGACGATTTTGTGATAATGGGGGGGGGGGGGACGACAGATGGCTTCCAATGATGATGATGATTTTGTGATGATGGGGGGGGGGGGTGGTGGCTTGCAATGATGATTATGTGATAATGGGGGGGGGGGGGCAGATGGCTTCCAATGATGATGATGATTTTGTGAAGGGGGGGGGGGGGTCTTGGCTTCCAATGATGATGATGATTTTGTGATAATGGGGGGGGACAGATGGCTTCCAATGATGATGACGATTTTGTGATAATGGGGGGGGGACAGATGGCTTCCAATGATGATGATGATTTTGTGATGATGGGGGGGGGGGGTGGCTTGCAATGATGATGATGATGGTTTTGTGATAATGGGGGGGGGGGGACAGATGGCTTCCAATGATGATGATGATTTTGTGATGATGGGGAGGGGGGTGGCTTGCAATGATGATGATGATGATGATGATGGTTTTGTGATAATGGGGGGGGGGGGGGACAGATGGCTTGCGATGATGATGGTTTTGTGATGATGGGGGGGGTGGCTTGCAATGATGATGATGATGATGATTTTGTGTTCATGGGGGGGGGGACAGATGGCTTGCGATGATGATGATTTTGTGATGATGGGGGGGGGGACAGATGGCTTGCAATGATGATTTTGTGATGATGGGGGGGGGTGGCTTGCAATGATGATGATGATGATTTTGTGATAATGGGGGGGGGGGGGGGGACAGATGGCTTGCGATGATGATGATTGTGATTGGGGGGGGGTGGCTTGCAATGATGATGATTTTGTGATGATGGGGGGGGGGGAGATGGCTTGCGATGATGATGATGATTATTTTGTGATGATGGGGGGGTAGATGGCTTGCCATGATGATGATGATGATTTTGTGATGGGGGGGGGGGGAGATGGCTTGCGATGATGATGATGATTTTGTGATGATGGGGGGGGGGGGGAGATGGCTTGCGATGATGATGATTTTGTAATGGGGGGGGGGGGGGGGAGATGGCTTGCGATGATGATGATTTTGTGATGAGGGGGGAGATGGCTTGCGATGATGATGATTTTGTGATGGGGGGGGGGAGATGGCTTGCGATGATGATGATTTTGTGATGAGGGGGGAGATGGCTTGTGATGGTGATGATTTTGTGATGAGGGGGGGGGGGATGGCTTGCGATGATGATGATGATTTTGTGATGATGGGGGGGGGGGGGGGGAGATGGCTTGCGATGCTGATGATGATTTTGTGATGAGGGGGGGGAGATGGCTTGCGATGATGATGATGATTTTGTGATGGGGGGGAGATGGCTTGCGATGATGATGATGATGATGATTTTGTGATGAGGGGGGGAGATGGCTTGCCATGATGATGATGATGATTTTGTGATGGGGGGGGGGGGGAGATGGCTTGCGATGATGATGATGATTTTGTGATGATGAGGGGGGGGGGGGGAGATGGCTTGCGATGATGATGATTTTGTGATGGGGGGGGGGGAGATGGCTTGCGATGATGATGATTTTGTGATGAGGGGGGAGATGGCTTGCGATGATGATGATTTTGTGATGGGGGGGGGAGATGGCTTGCGATGATGATGATTTTGTGATGAGGGGGGAGATGGCTTGTGATGGTGATGATTTTGTGATGAGGGGGGGGGGGGGTGGCTTGCGATGATGATGATGATTTTGTGATGATGGGGTGGGGGGGGAGATGGCTTGCGATGCTGATGATGATTTTGTGATGAGGGGGGGAGATGGCTTGCGATGATGATGATGATTTTGTGATGGGGGGGAGATGGCTTGCGATGATGATGATGATGATGATTTTGTGATGAGGGGGGGAGATGGCTTGCGATGATGATGATGATGATTTTGTGATGAGGGGGGGGAGATGGCTTGCAATGATGATGATGATGATTTTGTGATGGGGGGGGGAGATGGCTTGTGATGATGATGATAATGATGATGATTTTGTGATGAGGGGGGGAGATTGCTTGCGATGATGATTTTGTGATGATGCAGGGGGGAATGGTTTGCGATGATGATGATGATTTTGTGATGATGGGTGGGAGATGGCTTGCGATGATGATAATGATGGGGGGGGATGGCTTGCGATGATGATGATGATGATTTTGTGATGAGGGGGGAGATGGCTTGCGATGATGATTTTGTGATGAGGCAGGGGGGGGGTGGCTTGCGATGATGATGATGATGATTTTGTGATGAGGGGGGGAGATGGCTTGCGATGATGATTTTGTGATGATGCAGGGGGAAATGGTTTGCGATGATGATGATGATTTTGTGATGATGGGTGGGAGATGGCTTGCGATGATGATAATGATGGGGGGGGGGGATGGCTTGCGATGATGATGATGATTTTGTGATGGGGGGGGGGAGATGGCTTGCGATGATGATGATGATTTTGTGATGATGGGGGGGGGGAGATGGCTTGCGATGATGATGATGATGATTTTGTGATGGGGGGGGGGAGATGGCTTGCGATGATGATGATTTTGTGATGTGGGGGGAGATGGCTTGCGATGATGATGATGATGATTTTGTGATGATGGGGGGGAGATGGCTTGTGATGGTAATGATTTTGTGATGAGGGGGGGAGATGGCTTGCGATGATGATTTTATGATGATGCAGGGGGGAATGGTTTGCGATGATGATGATGATTTTGTGATGATGGGTGGGAGATGGCTTGCGATGATGATAATGATTGGGGGGGGGGGTGGCTTGCGATGATGATGATGATGATTTTGTGATGGGGGGGAGATGGCTTGCGATGATGATGATGATTTTGTGATGATGGGGGGGGGGAGATGGCTTGCGATGATGATGATGATGATTTTGTGATGGGGGGGGGGGGGGGGGGAGATGGCTTGCGATGATGATGATTTTGTGATGAGGGGGGAGATGGCTTGCGATGATGATGATGATTTTGTGATGATGGGGGGGAGATGGCTTGTGATGGTGATGATTTTGTGATGAGGGGGGGAGATGGCTTGCGATTATGATGATGATTTTGTGATGAGGGGGGGAGATGGCTTGCGATGATGATGATTTTGTGATGAGGGGGGGAGATGGCTTGCAATGATGATGATGATGATTTTGTGATGGGGGGGGAGATGGCTTGCGATGATGATGATGATGATTTTGTGATGAGGGGGGAGATGGCTTGCGATGATGATTTTGTGATGATGCAGGGGGGAATGGTTTGCGATGATGATGATGATTTTGTAATGATGGGTGGGAGATGGCTTGCGATGATGATAATGATGGGGGGGGGGATGGCTTGCGATGATGATGATGATGATTTTGTGATGAGGGGGGGAGATGGCTTGCGATGATGATTTTGTGATGATGATGGGGGGGATGGCTTGCGATGATGATGATGATGATTTTGTGATGAGGGGGGGGGAGATGGCTTGCGATGATGATTTTGTGATGATGCAGGGGGGAATGGTTTGCGATGATGATGATGATTTTGTGATGATGGGTGGGAGATGGCTTGCGATGATGATAATGTTGGGGGGGGGGGGTGGCTTGCGATGATGATGATGATGATGATGATGATTTTGTGATGATGGGGGGGAGATGGCTTGCGATGATGATGATGATGATGGGGGAGATGGCTTGCGATGATGATGATGGGCTGGCTTGCGATGGTGAGGGGAGTTGATTATTTGTGTGAGGGCTGCGCTGGCGAGCATTGATGGTATATTTGTTTTGTAGCGCTGTGAGTGAGAGTGAGTGAGTGAGAGTGAGTGAGTGAGAGAGTGTGTATACATATATACATATAGGTATTTTACTAATAGCAATTTGGAATCCCTAGGAAAGAATGATGTCAAGAAAAAGAAAAATTGACTCGGAGTGTAGGATATTCAAAGAACAGTGGACTTATGATTACTTTTTCATGCAGTACAAGGAAAGAGCTGTGTGTCTGATATGCCAGAATGCAGTGTCTGTGTTCAAAGAATACAATTTGCCTCGACAATATCAAACTCAACATAAAGATAAATATGATTGTTTGGTCAGAGACGTGAGAAAAGATAAAATATTAAAACTGAAAAATACATTGACAACTCAGCAAAATACTTTTGTGAAGCAGAAGCAGCTAAATATTTCATCCATGCGAGCAAGTTTTCAAGTTGCCAAGCTAATAGCGTGCACTGGCAGACCATTCGTGGAGGGAGAATTTGTTAAAGAATGCCTTCTTTCTGTCGCCAAAGAGATGTGTCCAGAGAAGGCCGATTTATTTAGTACAGTGAGTCTTTCAGGACCTACAATTACACGAAGAATTGAAGAAATGGGAGACAATTTGCGTCTGCGTTTGCAAAACTCTGCAAAAAAACGTTCCTATTTTTCCTTGGCACTCGATGATAGCAATGATGTTCGTGATTCTGCACAACTTCTAATTTTTATTCGTGGGACGAATGACTGTTTCGAAGTCACAGAAGAGCTTGCTGCACTGCAAAGCATCAAAGGAACAACTACAGGAGAGGATATCTTTGAAAAGCTTTGCCAAACTGTGAATGGTTTGGAGCTGGACTGGGCTAAACTAGCCAGTGTGACAACTGACGGTGCTCCTAGCATGGTGGGGTCTAAGAACGGAGTAATTGCTTGCATTAATCAAGAGATGGACAAACACAACCATTCTCATCCAATAACCATACACTGCCTCATCCACCAACAAGCACTGTGTAGTAAATCACTGAAGTGGGACTCTGTTATGAAAATTGTGGTATCTTGTGTTAACTTCATTAGAGCTCATGCACTAAACCACAGACAATTTCAGGAATTTCTGTCTGAGCTAAATGTTGCCTATGGAGATGTTCTTTACCACACGGAAGTCCGTTGGCTGAGTCGAGGGAGAGTTTTGAAACGTTTCTATGACTTACTTCCACAGATTACAGCTTTTCTGCTTTCAAAAAACAAAGAAGTACCAGAGCTCAATGATGCAGAATGGAAATGGCACCTTGCCTTTCTGACAGATGTAACGAGCCGATCTAATACCTTCACCGGACACCAAGCCATGTTGGTACTGTAAAACTTAACAACGAACCCTTGCCCCACCTGCCGGGTCTTGTTATTGGGCAACTGCAAGGCAAAATGATCCTGCCACCTGGTAAGATCCCCCCTGCGCAGAAACGGGGAATGGCTCCCAGCTCTAGCCACCTCCCCTGGTCTGAGAAAACCGAAGAAGCAGAGGAACACCGCAGCTTCCAGGATCAGGCTGGGACCCACACCAAACGGCGCCAGGGCGAGCAAGTCCGCCAACCCCCGCATCATAGACCCGGAAATTGGCAAACGAGTCACCACCGGCCTTCCCTGCACCTTCTGAATACCCCTGAGCATGGCTCTGACAGGATAAGCCGCAAAAATGGACGGTGCTGCCGGCCGTGCTAGGGAAAAATAATGCTGAATGCCGGCTAGGTATACCTTAATGGTGCTGTGGGATAGACATAGATTATCATGGCAGAAAGCCATGAAAGCCAAGATATAGCTGATATTATCCCCCTCGCTGTTAGGGTAACGGGACGTGAAATCACAAAAACACCTCCACGCTGTGCCATAAGCTCTGCGCGTGTTACAGGCCAACGAACAGTGGATAAGGTCAGCTGCACGAGCCCTTAGGGATCCTAGTCCAACCTCAGCTGGGCAAACGGCGGCACTGGAACGCCCCTCCGATCTGCCTCCGGATGCTGCTGGAAGAAACGAGGGAAATCAGCCCTGGACAAAGCGTCTGCCGCCCCATTATCCACCCCCCTAATGAACTCCCCCTGAAAATGGAAATTGAACCTGAGGCCTAACCATGTCAACCTGCGCATGAAGGCCATGATTGCGAGGGAACCAGACCTCCCCTTATTTATGATCGCTGCCGTGGCGGCATTGTCGGTGAGGAACACCACCGTATGCCCAGACCACAAGGGCCCCCAGGTATATGCCGCGGCCACAACAGGGATAATCTCGAACAATGCAGATGTCCGGGAAAACCCCGGAATATCCGCCACCTCCGGAGGCCAGGGCCCGGCGAGCCACTGCCGCCCGAAAATGGCCGAGAAACCCACCGAGGCGGCGGCATTGGAAAACACCCTGGGAGACGCTGGCGAGGGGAGTCGGATAAATAAGGACACCCCATTCCAGTCACGCAAAAAACACATCCCACATGAGTAGATCCGCCCTGGCATCGGCTTCCAACCACACCCTAGCGTCTGCGTCTCGGAAGAGCGGCAGAAGCGCCAGTAGGCGTGAAACAAACGACCTACCCTGCGGGATAATGCGCATGGCGAAATTCAGCGTGCCCAAGAGGGACTGCAACTCCTTCTTGGAACACACCGGGGACCTAGCCACGCCATGGATGACACCGCGGATCCTGACCAGCTTGTCCTGTGGCAAGCTAGCAACCATCCGCACCGTGTCCAACGTAATCCCCAGGAAGGTAACCGTGGTAGCTGGACCCTCCACCTTGTGGGTGGCCAAGGGGACATTCAGATCCCTGAACAGCTCGGTGAGCGTAGCGAGATCCCTGGGAGCCCGAGCTGGGCTTTCTAACAGCAAAAAATCATCCAGGTAGTTAATGACTCCGCCACACCCCAACCGTTGAGCTAAAATCCACTCAAGTGCCGAGGCAAATGTGTCGAAAAGCCATGGGCTACTCTTGGATCCGAATGTCAGCTTGGTCGCAAAGAAGAATTCCTCCCGCCATTTGATGCCGTACCACTGCCACAGAGACGGCATGATAGGGAGGAGCTTGAAGGCGTCGGAGATATCCGCCTTGGACAACCAAGCCCCTGCGCCTAACTGCAATATCAGCTGGATGGCAGTGTCGACGAGCATACTTCAATGCAAACTCCTCTGACGGAACGAGGGAGTTTAAACTGGGCACAGGTGATGAATGAGGCGCAGACAGATCGTACACCAAACAAAATTTATTAGAAAACTTCCCTTTCACCACCCCAATAGGACTCACTCTCCACATGACAAACGGCGGGGATGAAAATGGGCCAATGACAAATTGTGGCTAGGCCAGCTGTTTAAACGGATCCGTCCAAGGTGCCGCAGTGCCAAAGTGGACGGTACCCGGGCCCCGGTTGGAAGAACGGGGCTTTTGCCTATAATGCTTCTCTTCAGAGAGCTGGATCCTGGATTCCAGAGCATTGGTCGATTTCAAAGACCAAATGTTGTCTGTTGCCAGAATGCTGTATAGGTCCAGGGGAGAGGTGACCTGCTATGGACCCCAGTCCCTGAAGATCAGTGACAAAGCCCACGGTGAGGGGTGAAGGCTGGGCCTCTTGCTTTTAGCAACACGCTGCAGCGTGGACAGGTAAGTGGAGGGCTGCAGGATGTGGTCTGTTGGCAGTTCCTCCTGAAAAGGGGGGTTGTAGGACTGGCCTATATGGTGCTGCTATGCACGGGCAACTCACCACTATGTCTGTTGAGACAGGATGGTCCCTTACCCTTACTTCCCCCTTAGCAGCCTGGTGTCTGTTGGGCTATGTGGTGCACTCTGCTAGTGGTCTTTTTACCATGCCTGGTTGACCTGAGCGTTACTGGGCTCCCTGTTGTGGCTTCCTCCGCTCGGCAGCATCCTGTCTCCCTCTGTAGCTGCCGCCGTGAATCGGCGTCCTCGTGCGCGCGCGTGCTCAAGAAATAGACGCAGGGTGCGGCGTGACGCAGTGGGCGGCGGGGGAGGGAGGGGTTGAAGCGCGTCAGCATCTAGTAGTTTTAAAAGCCAGCAAGCCAGTTTTCAGGATAGACACAGAGCGCTGGCTGGCTTGCTTTCAGGGAGGATCCAGGACACTCTAGGTGCACCAGTTCAGGGGCTGTGAGCCCAGATCTGAACACTCTGCATTGCAGGAAGCTCTGTTTAGCCTCTTTTCTTCCCATATAACAGACTCAACACTAGGTTCTGCTGGCGGCTTGCCTTAAAAAAAAAAAAGAAAAAAAGAGGCATCTGCAAATCCCAGAGCCGTGCTGGAGTTTCCCCTGATTAATTCCTGTAGGGATACCTGCTGGTTTGTATGATGGCTCCCAAGGGATCAGGCTCTGCCAAGGGGACAAGGGCTACAAAGAAGACTAAGGGTTCCCCGTCGGGCTCTGAGGATTTGGGCCAGGCCTCAGCTGCGCCGCCCTCCCCTAAAGGACCAGAGTTGGGGCTCCAGCGTGGGCCATCTGAGCCAGGTGCTGCTGAGGCTGGCCCTAGTCCACCAGCCCCGGTCTATGTGACTCAAGAGGTGCTGGCTTCCACCTTGGGGGGGTTGGAGGACAGGTTGACAGCGTTAATTGCTGCATCTTTATCAGGAAGGAAACGCGCACGTTCTCTTTCTCCTGCATTACAATCCCCTCGATTAGACATCTCTTCGGATGAGATGGAGTTCCTGGGGGACCAATGGGGAGGTCCTGGAGGACGAGGAGTCTGAGGAGTCTACCATAGAGGAGCCCTTTTCGGCCTCCCAGGCAGAAAAGCTATGGGTCCATTCTTTAACAGAGATGGTCCGGTCCGCTTTTAAGGTACCTATACCGGCAGCCCCGGTGGGTGCAGTATCCTCGTTGGGGTCTTTAAAGGCACCACAGTCTGGTTCCTGTTTTCCAATCCACCCCCTCCTGGAGGACATAATGTATAAGGAGTGGGCTAAGCCGGACAGAATCTTTATTCCCCCTAGAAGATTCTCTGTCCTGTACCCCATGGAGGAAAGGTTTACAAAGAAATGGTCAATTCCCGTTGTGGATGCTGCTATATCGTGTGTCAATAAGACATTAACCTGCCCTGTCGACAACGTCCAGATGTTCAAGGACACAGTCGACAAGCGGTTGGAGACGTTGTTAAAATTAGCCTTTTCAACCACAGGGGCCGTTGTCCAACCGGCTATTGCCGCTATAGGGGTGTGCCAGGCCTTAAAAGACCAGGTCAAGCTGGTCCTGAAGGACATTCCAGCTCAACAGGCACGAGAGTTGGCAGATTTGCCAAGGGCTCTTTGTTTCGCGGTTGACGCTATTAAGGACTCGGTTCAGCAGGCCTCTCGTCTATCAATGTTCTTAGTACATATGCGTAGATTGCTTTGGCTGAAGAACTGGTCGGCTGAGACCCCCTGCAAAAGGCTCCTGACAGGTTTCCCCTTCCACTGGGAAAGACTATTTGGAGAAGATTTGGATACCTATATTCAAAAAATCTCCAGCGGGAAAAGCACTCTTTTGCCGGTGAAGAAGAAATTCAGAGGGCCCACATTTAGGTGCCCTGCGGGGCCGGGGCCCGGGTCCTCCAATCCCAGGCAGTATCAACGGCCGGGGGGCCGGCCTGCGATTGACAATAAGCCACTCAGTTTCCGGAGAACAAAGGACCTTGGACCCGTAAACCAAGTAAAGCCACCCCAAAGGCGTCCTTGTGAAGGGGCGCCCCCATCCTTTCGGGTGGGGGGAAGGCTCCAGTTATTTTCAAGTGTCTGGGAAACAAGGGTCTCCGACAGATGGGCCCGTTCCGCAGTCACTTTAGGGTATCAGCTGGAGTTTCAGCGCTTCCCTCCCCCACGGTTCCAAAGGTCAAATATACCAAGCGACCCAAGGAAAGCAGCGGCACTATTGGCATCATTAGATCACCTCTTGGCTCAGGGGGTGATCGTGCGGATGCCAGTTCAAGAAAGGGGGTCAGGCTTTTATTCAAATCTCTTTATCATCCCCAAACCAAACGGCGATGTAAGGCCCATCCTGGACCTGAAGGGCCTAAACAAATACCTTGTGGTCCAATCTTTTCGGATGGAATCCATCCGTTCAGTTGCCGCTGCACTCCATTGAGGGGACTTCTTGGCATCCATAAACGTAAGGGACGCGTACCCTCACATCCCTATTTTCCCTGGCCACCACAGGTTCCTGCGATTCGTGGTGGGTCAGCACACCACTTTCAGTTCATAGCCCTCCCCTTCGGGTTGGCCACGGCCCCCAGGGTTTTTACGAAGATCTTGGCTCCAGTGCTGGCAAATCTGAGAACCCAGGGAATTCAAATTTTGGCGTACTTGGACGACCTCCTCTTGATAGACCAGTCGGCCTCCAGCCTAAGGCAGGCAATTCAGACCACCCTGCGGTATCTGGAGGGCTTCGGTTGGATAATAAACAGGGACAAATCTGCCCTGGAACCGACCAGAATCCTAGAGCATGCGTATCGACACCGGTCGGCAAAGGATTTTTTTGCCACAGGCAAAGGCTCAGGCCCTAAGGGGGTTGGTACTATCGGTACTGAGGAGAACAAGACCCACCATTCGGCTCTCTATGCAGCTGCTAGGGAAGATGGTTGCGACTTTCGAGGCGGTACCCTACGCTCAAATTCACTCGAGGAGATTACAGTGGGCAATCCTGGCAAGATGGAACAGGCAGGTTCAGGCCTTGGATCTGCCCATGACACTCTCTCCGAATGTTCGGAAGAGCTTCAGTTGGTGGTTGGCTCCCGGGAATCTGCTGAAGGGGAAATCCTTCAACCCAGGGCCTTGGCAGTTGGTCACAACAGACGCCAGCCGGGCAGGGTGGGGAGCAGTCCTGGGAAACTTATCCCAACAGGGGAGTTGGTCATCCTCAGAACGTCTTCTACCCATCAACCTGTTGGAAATGCGGGCAGTCCGATTGGCCCTAAGGGCTTGGACGGCCAGACTGGAAGGGTCTGCGGTCAGGATACAATCAGACAATGCCATTACAGTGGCATATATAAATCACCAAGGGGGCACAAGGAGTCGGACTGTCCAGAGAGAGGCAGACCATATTTTTGTATGGGCAGAGGCCCACGTCCCGTGTCTCTCAGCTGTATTTGGAGAATTGGCGAGCGGATTACCTCAGTCGGAGGTTGTTACTACCAGGGGAATGGTCTCTCCACCCCGAGGTGTTCCAGGAGATCTGTCGGAAGTGGGGGACGCCGGATGTGCCCAGGTTCGTGTCCAGGACAAGGGACCCTTGGGCCTGCGGCACGGACGCCCTGGTTTGCCCATGGCACCAGTACACACTGATGTATGCCTTCCCACCGCTTCAGCTGCTACCTCTGCTCCTGCGTTGAGTCAGGATGGAGAGCAAGCCCGTAATTCTAGTGGCTCCAGCGTGGCCCCGAAAGTCATGGTTCTCCCTGATCGTCCGAATGGCGGTCGGGGACCCCTGGCCCCTGCCACCCCGGCCAGACCTGCTATCCCAAGGGCCAATATTCCACCCTGCCTCAGGGTCGCTACCGTTGCCTGTTTGGAGGCTGAAGCCTACATCTTAAAAAAGAGAGGGCTTTCAAGGTAATCAGTGCTAGGAAGCCTGTCTCGAGACATATATACTACAGGGTATGGAAAGCTTACATCGGTTGGTGTGAGGCCAAGGGATGGCACCCCCCAGGTTCATCATCGGTAGAATCCTGGACTTTCTACAACTCGGGGTAGAAAGAAAGCTGGCTGTCGGCACTATTAAGGGCCAGGTGTCAGCCTTGTCAGTTCTCTTCCAGAGGCCCTTGGCTACGCATTCTTTGATCAAGGCATTTCTGCAAGGGGTCCTTCGAGTTAATCCTCCAGTTAGACTCCCGTCTTGTCCTTGGGACTTAAATTTAGTCCTTTCAGTCCTACAGAGGCGGCCCTTTGAGCCCCTGGGTCAGGCCCCGCTGGTCTTGATGTCAAGGAAATTAGTCTTCTTGGTGGCCATGACCTCGGCCAGGAGGGTCTCGGAGCTGGCAGCCCTTTCGTGTAGGGAACCGTATTTAATTTTGCACGAAGACAGGGCCGTTTTGCGGCCTCTGCCCACCTTTTTACCTAAAAGAGTCTCGAGGTTTCATTTGATCCAAGAGTTGGTTCTCCCGTCCTTCTTTCCATAATCTAGTTCCAGAGAAGAGAAATTGCTACATTCCTTAGATGTTGTAAGGGCTATTAAGATCTATTTACGGGACACAGCCCAGTTCAGGAAAACTGAGTCATTATTTATCCTGCCAGACGGGCCCAGGAAGGGTCAAGCGGCATCAAAAGCCACGTTAGCTAGATGGATTCGACAGGTTATCGCCCAGGCTTATGGCCTAAGGGGTAAAGATCCTCCAGAGTCTATTAAGGCCCATTCCACTAGGGCTTTAGGCACTTCTTGGGCAGTCCAACATCAGGTTTCCATGACCCAGGTGTGTAGAGCAGCAACCTGGTCATCAGTTCACACGTTCACAAAGTTTTACCAAGTGGACTAGAGTCCTGCGTCCGATGGCATCGTTTGGTCCTTCCTGTTGTCTCCCTCCCCTCAGTTGACATTGCTTCTGGACATCCCACATAGTAATTACTATGCAGCTCTGTGTCCCGTGATGTATGATAAAGAAAAGGGGATTTTTAAAAACAGCTTACCTGTAAAATCCCTTTCTTGTAGTACATCAGACACAGAGCTCCCACCCCTCTTTTGGGGAATTTGTTCTGAGTATATTATTGCTTGCTACAAAACTGAGGTACTCCCGATAGGGGAGGGGATTATATGGGGAGGGACTTCCTGTCTGAAGAGTGCCAGTGTCCATCACCTGAAGGTAGGCCATATAACCCACATAGTAATTACTATGCAGCTCTGTGTCCCGTGATGTACTACAAGAAAGGGATTTTACAGGTAAGCTGTTTTAAAAAATCCCCTTATATGCTCCGCGGAGGTCCAGTTTGGTGAAGATGACGGCTGCTCCGAGTCTCTGGAATAGTTCGGGGACCAAAGGAAGGGGGCACCTATTTTTAATTGTGATTTTACTCAGGTCCCGGTAATCCACGCAAGGGCGTAGAGAATAATCCTTCTTCTCCACAAAGAATATCCCCGCTCCAGCATGGGATGTGGAAGGGCGTATAAAGCCCTTTTCCAGGTTCTCGTCTATGTATGTTTTTAAGGTGCCAAGCTCCAGTTCGGTTAAGGGGAATATTCTTCCGAACAGGATTTCTGCTCCAGGGAGGAGTTCAATTGGACAGTCGTAAGACCTGTGTGGTGGTAGGGTCTCAGCACCCTTTTTACTAAAGATGTCCAGGAAGCTGTGATAGGTCTCTGGGACTAACTGACGATTCTCTGCTTCGGATTCCAAACACAGTAAAGGGGATGAGAAAGCTACAGTTTCTTGGAGACAATGTTGGCGACAATAGGCAGAAGGGAAATGGATCTTTCCAGACTCCCAATCAATCTGTGGATTATGGACCCTCAACCATGGCATACCCAGAATGATGGGGAACATTGGTGATTCAATTATGTCCAGGCAGAGTAGCTCCCAGTGGTTATTGGAGATGAGGGCGTAGAAGGGTACCGTCTCCCATGTGACAGGGCCAGATCTAATGGCTGATCCATCGGCTAGATGGACGATGAGTTCCTGACGTCTGGGTCGTAAAGGGACTCCATACCTGATAGCAAAGGAAGCGTCCATAAAGCCGCTGCAGGCACCGGAATCAATAATGGCGGGGACCTGAACGTTCCTTCCGGGGAGCTGCAGAGAGATTGAAATAGCCAAATGAGTATTACTGCTGCTTAAGGCAGAGGAGAGGACATGTGGGACAGTTGAACACTTACGGAACTTGGCGGGGCAAGTGTTTACGTAGTGCCCGGATCCTCCGCAGTACAAGCAAAGATTGTTGAGGCGCCGCCGCTGGCGTTCTTCCGGGGTCAGCGGAGGCCGAAGTAGACCCAGTTGCATGGGTTCTGGGGCATCGGCCGAGGCTGGTGCAGGATTCAGAGGAGGCGGGTACTGAGGGCTTGGTACATGCGGCATCATCCATACTGGGCGTGTAGGACCAGCTGTACGCTCGGCACGCCGTTCCCTTAATCGTCTGTCGATCTGGACGGAGAGGAGAATGAGGGCTTCAAGTGTTGCGGGGATGCCAACTCGAGCCAGTTCATCCTTTAAGGATTCCGAAAGACCCATACGAAATTGGTGTCGCAGGGCAGCATCGTTCCAGTTGGTATCGGAACTCCATTGTCTGAACTCTGCCACATAGTCCTCTACTGCCCTGCGACCCTGTTGTAGCGCGCATAATGCTGCTTCAGCAGTGGCTGCTAGCTGGGTATCCTCATAGATGAGATCCATGGCTTGGAAGAAGGTGCTGAGGAGGTTAAGGCATTCTTCCTTACGTTCCAGGAGCCGATGCGCCCAGGTTTGGGGTTCACCGGATAGCAACGAAAATACGAAGCCCACTTTTGTAGTCTCAAGTGAAAAAGTTCTGGGTTGTAGGGCAAAAAAAAGTTCACAGGCGTTGCGGAAGGCTCTGTATTTGCTGCGGTCCCCAGAGAACCTTTCCGGAGTCGGGACTCTGGGCTCAGGTGGCAACATCACTACGGAGGGAGCCGAGGAAGTTCCAGATGCTGCTGGAGTTGCTGCATCCAGGGTTTGGACGCGTCCCTCCAGACGAGTGTAGGCTTCTTGTAAATTTCTTACAGCAGCGGTGAGACCGTCCAGATGGCGGCATAAGTCCTCCATAGGAGACGCTCCCTGCGTGGGCTCGGACATGGCTGTCCAGTACTGTCACGTACCTGGTGGTGGGAGCCCAACGTGCAGGGAGCAGCCTCTCGTAGGCCTCTGACTCAGGGGCCCCTGGTAGAGCAGACAGGGGGCCGCGAGTCTAGAGGGACACAAGCGCCTGATGAGTGGTTGGCAGCCGGACAGAAGTACTAGCGGAAGACGTGTAAGAGTCCTGGCGGGGTTCTAGCGGCAAGCCGGAAGGGATGGATGCGCTTGTGAACTGGGATCAGTTAATGGTACCGGCTGGATGGATCACAGGCGTGTAGAGCGGCAGCAGGTGTAAGTCCCAAAGGAGAGTCAAGTCCAGGCCGGGTCGGTACACAGACAGGCAGGGTTCAGAGCCTGGGATTAGGCAGAAGCGGTGGTCAAAACGTAGCAAAAGGTCAGGGGCAGGCTGCAGGCAGACGTGGTTGAAGATAAGCCAGGTCAGGTGGACAGGAAGCAAACAGGTTACAGGTTCAGGTTGTTTGGGGAAACGCTGTAGACTGGACAGCAAGGAGGGATTGGGCTGGGCTGCTTTTAAAGCCTCTCTTGGCGCCAGAACGCCGTTAACGGGGAACGCCAACGCGACCCCGTCGGGACTGAACTCCCCTGTTGTTGCCATTAGTGGCAAGGTGACTGAGACGTCTTCCATGACAGAGGAGCTGTAACAAGCTGTGCTGGGGTTGTATGCAGAGTTACACTTCACTATGATCTGTCCTGTGACGCAGTTATCTCTATGCAGGCTGCTGGATACGTTCTTTTACTATTCTGAATCGGCTGCAAAGTCTATGAATGTGGTTTTCAGTAGCACATGGTTGAATGCTCTGAAGAGATAGTTCATACCAAATGACCTTTTAGATAGCTTACTCAGTCACAACTCACATGAGAGGAGATCTGGCGATGTTTATTCATCGTATGATCCGTAGGATGCAAGTTACAACAGGTAAAAGAACGATTCTTCCATGCAGGTATAGGAGATGCAAACAGGTCACATGAATTACAGCATTAAAATTACTAATACAGAAGAGAGGGGGAGGAGAAAACTCAGCAGCATGGAAACTACGGAATGCCACTAGGGACAAACTAGATAGGCATTAACCACTTGTCATCTGCCCACCGTCAAATGACGGCGGGCAGACGACTCCATTATCCTGACATCACGTCATATGACGTGATGTCCCTTTGAAGCCGCGGGCGCGCACCCGCCGCTCTGCCGCCGCCGGGCACACGCGATTGCTCAGTAACTGAGCTGGGACGTGCAGCTCTGTATGTAAACACAGAGCTGCACGTCCCTGTCAGGGAGAGAGGAGATCGATTGTGTCCCTTGTACATAGGGACACAATCGGTCACCTCCCCCAGTCACCCCCCCTCCCCCCACAGTTAGAACACTCATAGGACACACATTTAACCCCTTCCCCGCCCCCTAGTGGTTAACCCCTTCACTGCCAGTCACATTTATACAGTAATCAATGCATATTTATAGCATTGTTCACTGTATAAATGTAAATGGTCCCAAAAATGTCAGAAAAGTGTCCGAAATGTCCGCCATAACGTCGCAGTCCCAATAAAAAAATCGCAGATCGCCGCCATTAATAGTAAAAAAAAAAAAAATGCCATAAACTATCCCCTATTTTGTAAACGCTATAAATTTTGCGCAAACCAATCGATAAACGCTTATTGCATTTTTTTTTTACCAAAAATATGTAGAAGAATACGTATCGGCCTAAACTGAGGGAAAAAAAAAATTTTTTATATATTTTTTGGGTTATTTATTATAGCAAAAAGGAAAAAATATTGCATTTTTTTTAAAAATTGACGCTCTATTTTTGTTTATAGCGCAAAAAATAAAAACCGCAGAGGTGATCAAATACCACCAAAAGAAAGCTCTATTTGTGGGAAAAAAAGGACGCCAATTTTGTTTGGGAGCCACATCGCATGACCGCGCAATTGTCAGGGCAGGAAGGGGGTGTAGGTGCACAGTAGGCAAGTGGTTAAAGAGACAGTACATAATAATAAAAACAATATCATGTAATATCATGTAACATGACAGGGGCTGTGCTAACTTGACCTGCAAAAAAATATAGAAATATGTTTGATTCATATAACCAAACTAGAAAATGCATTTCCTGAGAAAAATACGTGGGAATGCTGAATAGCTGAATTGCTAAGCCATTCACCATAACCACTGTACTATCTTTAGGACATACAAGCAGTGTTCCTTCAGTACTTATAAAGCCTCTCTTTGATCATTAAAGGTGTTGTAAAGGTAAAATAATTTTCCCTAAATAGCTTCCTTTACCTTAGTGCAGTCCTCCTTTACTTACCTCATCCTTTGATTTTGCTTTTAAATGTCCTTATTTCTGCTGAGAAACCCTCACTTCCTGTTCTTCTGTCTGTAACTCCACACAGTAATGCAAGGCTTTTTCCCTGGTGTGAAGAAAGCCTCTTGAGGGGGGAGGGAGTGAGCAGGACGCCCACTAACACACAGCTCCTTCTCTATCTGCAAAGTAGAGAGCGTCCTGACCTCCTGGTCGCCCCTCCCCCTCAAGAGGTTTTCTCCACACCAGGTGAGTGAGGAGGAATATTGCACTGAGGTAAAGTAAGCTATTTATTGAAAGAATTACCTTTACGAACCCCTTTAATCCACACATCTAATGAGTTACCGAACCCTTCAAACAAACCTTAATAAATCCACAACCATACATGCGATCGATACAGCGACTTCACCGTTTAAAAGACACAGCCTTTGTGAACGCATCGATATGAAATTTATGTTGATAAACTTGTGGCCATGTCAGCGATTTAGAAAAGAGAGTCTTTGTATGTTTTACTGGTAAATTTTAAAGGCTGTTTAAAATGACAGTCAATGGGAGAAATTTTGGAACTCTTGTCCTTTAAAAATACCTACGATATGATATATAAATTGTGTATGACAAGTAGATCTTGTGGGAGTGAGAGCAATTTGTTCCCCCTTTTTTTATAGATAATTGGATTTTTTTCAATGCTCGCACTGTAATGATCACATGATCATGGGCGTCCGCTGACATTTTTTCAGGGGAGGTGCATCAGCATGTCACCAGTAACACCAGGGCACCACCATGTCACCAGCAACACCAGGGCACCACCATGTCACCAGCAACACCAGATCACCACAATGTCACCAGCAACACCAGGGCACCACCATGTCATCAGCAACACCAGATCACCACCATGTCACCAGCAACACCAGGGCACTACCATGTCACCAGCAACACAAGATCACCACCATGTCACCAGCAACACCAGATCACCACCATGTCACCAGCAACACCAGGGCACCAGCATGTCACCAGCAACACCAGGGCACCACCATGTCATCAGCAACACCAGGGCACCACCATTTTACCAGCATCACCAGATCACCACCATGTCACCAGCAACACCAGGGCACCACCATGTCACCAGCAACACCAGATCACCACCATGTCACCAGCAACACCAGATCACTACCATGTCACCAGAAAAAACCAGGGCACCACCATGTCACCAGCAACACCAGATCACTACCATGTCACCAGCAACACCAGGGCACCACCATGTCACCAGCAACACCAGATCACCACCATGTCACCACCATGTCACCAGGGCACCACCATGTTACCAGCAACACCAGATCACCACCATGTCACCAGCAACACCAGGGCACTACCATGTCACCAGCAACCAGTAGCTCACTTGTTATACTCAGAGACATCTATTATCAAGCAATGTCTGTCTGTCTGTGCTATGCAGAGTGCAGTCTTGTCAGCCTCACCTGGTGCCATATGTTTTCACACTGACATCTCCCCGACCACTCCTCTCAGCATCTTCCTCTCCTTCAGATGATCTCCCCAGGCCATCTCACAAACAGCCAGAAACTCTGCCTCCCACCGCCCGACTCGTACAGCATCTGCTTTGCTCACCCGGCCCGAAATTACCGCTCATACAGACACCGCCTCTGCTTCTGCAAGTCTCCTCATGTCGCCTCTGGATTGGTGTAGGAGTCAGGGCCCCGCTCTCTGGTGGAGCGGCTCCTTCTGCCTGCCCCAAAGACACTCGCGCTGATCACCCCCAGCGCTAAAATTCATTCGCGGGGGGTGCCGGCCTGACACCCCCTGCAGTTCTTAAATTCCAGGGGGGGCAACCGACCCCCGTTGCCCTATGGAGCGGACGCACATGATCCACAATTGCTTTTTCACAAAAACTGTAAAAGATATCAATCTGAAAAGTCATAGCCGGATAGCTGAATATTTTGTGACCGTTATAAAGTTTGTTTTTGTGTCTGTCAGTGAAAGTCATTGACTTCAATGTTACAAAAAAGTGACTAAAAGCGTAATATTTTAAAAAGTATAAATAATACAAAAAAACTTGAAGAAGTCCCATCATTAGTTGAACGAGATGAACATTTTAAAAGTTGAATGGTCTCAATCGCTGAAAGTATGCCGAAGTTACGCAGAGCCAAAAAACGTACGGAATAAAATTAAAGGATTAAAAGAATAATAAAAAACAAATATCAATACTGGCCGGGAATGCTTATTAAGCATTCCCACTAAATATACTAATCCAAAGTAAAGACATTTGTTTTTACTAGGTCAGTGTCACCAGCAAAGCAGCTTTTAGTATTATCACACTATAAAGAAGAAGAGAATGTGCGCTGCTTTTCTTGATTTCAGAACTTGCCGCGTCACAAATGTGCTCTTTCAAATACGAACGCTAGTTTTACTAGACAGAATGCTTCCGGCTGGTCTTTGCTTCTGAGCATGCGCGTTTGTACTTTGTACAAAAGTCCGATTGCTTGCTGTACACACTGTCGGACTAGGCACCATCGGACTCTTGTTGGCGTAAAGTTTGTCCGTTTGCAGACCAAACTTTTTGTCCGATGAAACCCGAAAAAGTTTGTCCGATGGAGCGTACACACGGTCGGACTATTTTGAAAACGTGCTCATTTTGAAGTATGTTGGCAAAAAGTCCAACCGTGTGTACGGGCCTTTAGAAAAAGAAGTGCATTGTGTGGACATTGAAATTCATCGGACTCTCCTTTCACCCTGAATAGCGAGCATATAGAGGTAACGTGCCACCCGAAAATAACCAGCAGCTCCTCCGGGGGTAGTTCTACATTAGGTTGACCAGATGTCCACGGTTTCCGGGGAGAGTCCCCTTTTTGAGGACATCATCCCCAAAGCCTGTGTGTCCCTGGGTTTTGTCCCCGGATTCAGGGGTGGCTCCCCATTGCTGACAGCCTAACAGGACATGCTGCAGTGTAATCATGGATCCAGCGCAGAGAGAGTGAGTGGCATATGGCTGTAGAGAGAGTGAGTGGAGCTGTCAAATTTAGGCTCTCATTTCAGGGATGGGCGGGGCCGATATGCGGAGCCCCACCCCCTTTGTCAGACAACCCAGTACATAGACAAAAATACCAGCGTTTAGTGGGCGGGAAGAACATCAAGGGGCCTCTCTGCTACATTAGCAGAGGATGCCCAGCCTCCTGGCATTCTCCCTGCATGGCTCAGTGCTCTGATATCAGCTCTTCTTCTTGCATTATCTTCTATCAACCTCCATAAGTTTGTTACACGCACATCCCCCCCACCCCCCGTCCTGCTCACTTTAAAGGGGTTGTAAAGGTTCATCTTTTATTTTCTAAATAGGTTCCTTTAAGCTAGTGCATTATTGGTTTACTTTCCTTTTCCTTCGAGTTCCCTTCTAAATGTTTTTTTTTCTTTGTTTGAATTTCTCACTTCCTGTTTCTCCTCAGTAAGCTTTCCACCATCATCCGAGTGGTGGAAAGTCATTTAGAACAGCTTACTAAACACCTTACTGAGAAGGAACAGGAAGTGAGAAATTCAGACAAAGAAAACAAAGAAAAAAAACATTGAGAAGGGAAATCGAAGGAAAGGGTAAGTGAACCAACAATGCACTAGCTTAAAGTAACCTATTTAGAAAATAAAAAATGAACCTTTACAACCCCTTTAAGAGCGACTGATTGTGTCCAGGTCAGTCTCCTGTACTCTGAATGATCTTGCGCTAAAGAAATACAAACAATGTGAAAAAGGCAATATAAGTGCAAAGGAAATAATTCCTAAAAAGGACTTAATAAAGTGCTATAGTGGTAAAATCTGACACTTCCAAATATGTGCCAGAAAATCAATAAATGAACAAAAAGAAGGAGGCAATAATCAATCTGGTGCAAAAGTGTAAAAAGTGCAAAAATGCTCCTACACCTGTCTCCCAGGTGCTCTGGGAGAGGAGGACACCTCACGGGCCGATTGTATGGTCACCGCCCACAGGTGGAAAGTAATTCTGAAATCCCAGCTCGGAAGTGACCAGATAGGACCTTGAGACCAGGACAGCAGGAAAGTTACCATGTAAGGCAGTGATTCTCAACCAGGATTCCTCCAGAGGATGCTAGGGGTTCTTTCAACATTGGGCAATGTCTGCCTCTCAGATAAGTTCCCACTTACACTATTGATTATTTTTAGTTATCTGTAAGGAGGTAATTCTTCCCAATGACCACAAGTTTAACCACTTCAGGCCCGCGCTACCGTCGGATGACGGCAACAGCGCGGGCCTGAATATCCAACATGCCGTCATTTGACGGCATGTCATTCTGGCGTTCCCAGCGCGCGCTATAGAGCGCGCTGCGGGGAAGCCCTGTGTTGTCCGTGTCCCTTGGACACGGCCAATCACAGATCGCGGCGAACGGCCAATCAGAGTGGCCATTTGCGATGCGATCTGTGGGCCAATTAGAGATGATCTCTCATAGATCATCTCTCATTGCCATGTTACACAGAGACAGCGTCCTGTCTCTGGAGAGGAGGAGCCCGATCTGTGTTCCTTCTTACATAGGGACACAGATCGGTCACCCCCCCAGTCACCCCCCCCCTCCCTCCACAGTTAGAACACACCTAGCATACACATTTAACCCCTTCCTCACCCCCTAGTGTTAACCCCTTCAATGCCAGTCACATTTATACTGTAATTAGTGCATATTTATAGCACTGATCGCAGTATAAATGTGAATGGCGCCAAAAATGTGTCAAAAGTGTCCGATGTGTCCGCCATAACGTCGCAGTACCAATAAAAATCGCAGATCGCCACCATTTCTAGTAAAAAAAAAATAATACAAAATAATAATTCTCTCCCCTATTTTATAAGCGCTATAACTTTTGCGCAAACCAGTCGCTTATTGCGATTTTTTTTTTTTTTTTTTTACCAAAAATATGTAGAAGAATACGTATCGCCCTAAAATGAGAAAAAAAAATGTGTTTTTTTTTTAATTGGGATATTTATTATAGCAACAAGTAAAAAATATTGTATTTTTCTTCAAAATTGTCGCTCTTTTTTGTTTATAGCGCAAACAATAAAAATCGCACAGGCGATCAAATACCACCAAAAGAAAGCTCTACTTGTGGGGAAAAAAGGACGTAAATTTTGTTTGGGAGCCACGCCGCACGACCGCGCAATTGTCAGTTAAAGCGACGCAGTGCCGCAAGCTGAAATTTTACCTGGGCAGGAGGGGGGTGTAAGTGCCCAGTATGCAAGTGGTTAACCACTTAAGCCCCGGACCATATTGCTGGTCAAAGACCTGGCCACTTTTTGCAATTCGCCACTGCGTCGCTTTAACTGACAATTGCGTGGTCGTGCGAAGTGGCTTCCTAACAAAATTGGCATTCTTTTTTCCCCACAAATATAGCTTTCCTTTGGTGGTATTTGATCACCTCTGCAGTTTTTAGTTTTTGCGCTATAAACAAAAATAGAGCGACAATTTTGAAAAAAATGAATATTTTTTACTTTTTGCTATAATAAATATCCCCCAAAAATATATATAAAAAACATTTTTTTCCCTCAGTTTAGGCCAATACGTATTCTTCTACATATGTTTTTTTTTAAAAAGTCGCAACTGCGTTTATTGATTGGTTTGCGCAAAAGTTATAGAATTTACAAAATAGGGGATAGTTTTATGAAATTTTTATTAATATTTTTTTTTACTAGTAATGGCTGCGATCAGCGATTTTTATCGATACTGCGACATTATGGCGGACACTTCGGACACTTTTGACACATTTTTGCTATAAAAATGCATTGATTACTATAAAAATGCCACTGGCAGGGAAAGGGTTAACACTAGGGGGCAAGGAAGGGGTTAAGTATGTTCCCTGGGTGTGTTCTAACTGAAGGGGGGTGAACTGACTTGGGGAAATGACTGATTGCTGTTCATACATTGTATGAACAGACAATCAGGCATTTCTCCCCCTGACAGGACCAGGAGCTGTGTGCCCGGCGGTGATTGTGCCCGCCGGGCACGCACGTCGGCGTCAGGGGCGAGCGAGGGTGCGTGTGCGCGCGCCCCTATTGGCTGCTCAGCAAATTGGCGTAGATCTACGTGATCTCGCCCAGCAGAGCCAACCTGCCGCCGTTATACGGCGGCTGGTCGGCAAGCAGTTAAGGATCATTCTTCCCACTGACCATCAAACTAATTATGTATCATGAGTTGTAGATTTCTAATTTTCAGCAGGGGTTCCCCGAAAAACAGAGAACTATTTTCAAGGGTTCCTTTGTGTTGAAAAGGTTGAGAAAGGCTGATCTAAGGGATCATTGTGTGAGGTAGAGGACGCTACCTAACAGGAAGACTAGTGATGAAATAGCAAAGCAGAGTTGGGAAAGCTTATGTGCCATATTCCATATTTCAGAGGTGAGAGTTCTGGGAGACAGGTGTAGGATCCCTACTATGGTTCAATACTCCAATTGAGAACATATCATAGATAGAAAAATATAGTTAAAAAGATTTCTGAAGCATTTGAACATTGAATTGGATTCCCATTTTTAACCCATTGTATGGGAGCTGTCAGGACTTTATATTTACCCACCTACATAGATTGCAATATTGAACTATTTGCACGAATTGCACATATTTAACATATTGCACATTGCATTTTTGATTATTGCCTCCCACTTTTTGTTGATTTATTGATTTTCTGGAACGTATTTGGAGGTGTCAGATTTCACCACTATTGCACTTTATTAAGTCCTTTTTAGGAATTATTTCCTTTGCGCTTAACTTATATTGCAGTTTCTTTAGCGCAAGATCATTCATATATATATTTATACCATTTACGTGTAAGGTGAACACCAACAGATCTTGCAGCTAATGAGCCTATTGCCTTCAGTTACTTTCATTATTTACTCTTGAGTAGCACATCACAATATACACTTCAGAGAGGCCCGGAGCAATAAATAATAAAATGACAATAGGCGCAGGGCCAGCATGACAGGGTTAACTGGGGAAATATGCAGCCTGCTAGTTTAATCCCATTGGATAGTAACGCAGTGTAGGAGGGGAGAGGAGGTGATAAAAAGGATTGGCCCCTCCTGTAACACAGCGCGGGTGAAAGTTAGACAGTGAGGGAGAAAGTTAGGCTGTGAGAACAAGTGCAGCATGGCCAATTTGGAGAGGCTTCTGGCCCAGCTTCGGGCGGAAGTTGAGATCCGGGGCGAAGACTGGCTCCAGGAGACTCTGGGCCAGGGCTATCGGTGCCGGCGACTGAGTCTATTGCCGCGGGGAAAGAGGCCATGCGAGCTAGAAGGTCGCGGCCTCCTGAGCGCTACTCTCCAGGCCCCTCCCCTCGAGCTTGGTGGCATTCGGGGAGTCCCACTCGGGCCTCCCAAACGGGTAGCTTTAAGTGCTGCGGGGGGGACCGGGAGGAATCCCCCAGGTGATCGGAGCTCAGTGGGCGGCCACGCCAGGTTCTCCGGTGCGGTCAATAGGCCCACCCACCACGTGGAGTCTGAGGCTGCAGGCCTGGTCCAGTCGCCGGTCCAGTCGGAGCCTCAGCGGGGGAGAATGTCTGATGCGGTCCCGGGGCAACCTCCATCCTCGGCCAGGGATCTTGTCAGGAAAGCACAGGAGCGCACCCCCGGTGGGGGAGAAGAAGTCAGAGCGGGCAGGCCACAGCGGGACCATGTGAAGGCCACATGCAAGACTGCAAGCGGGTCCAGACAGCGCCAGGAAGAGGTTTCGGATGCGGGACCATCGGCAGCCAGGGAGAGATTGCCTGGTGGGCTTTCATCTGGAGCTGAGAAGAGGTCCGCTCTCCTTTCGGAGGGGGAACTGTCCAGTTCAGAAGAGGATCGGGAGCCAAGGAGATCCGGTGCGGCGGTGGAATCATGGAGATCGGCTGGTGGGAGTTTTTCCAGGCAGCCCGGTAAGTCCAATTCCCCTAATACTTCCCAGGGGCTGGTGGAGCGCATCGGTAAAGATTGGGGGAATGCTTGTGACATTGTGGGGGCTGCAGGGGTTGGGGTTTCCGCAGTGGGTTTGTCTGGGGGGAGCGGGGCTCAGGTTGGAGCTGGATCGGCAAAGGGTGGTTGCAGGGTTTTCTGGAGGGCTTCAAGCTGCTGGTCAGTCAGTTTGAACAGGGGGAGGCAGTCCCAGCCAGCCCGGTGGCGGCGTGGGCTCTGCCGGCTGGGGGGCCAGCAGTGGCCCCCGGGTCGGGGAGTGCGGCTGTGGCTTCTGTAGCGGCAATGCCCGCGGTGGTTGAAATGGGTCTGGGGCGGCCAAGGCAGGGATACGATAGATTCCGCTGTTAAACAGGACATTACCAGGTTGGCTGATTCGGCAAAATGCGAGGTTTATGTGTGTTACGAGGGGCCGCTAGGGGCTCATCTAAAATCATAGGTGAGGGAGAAGATTTGGAAAGGTGAGTACGTAGAGATGTTCTCGCTGTTGCCCCTTGAAAAATTCAACCTGGATAGGGTAAAGCCGGACGACTCCAAGAAGGAGGATGAGGAGAATAGGAGGTATCGTCTGATTCCGCGTACTTGGGGGGTTGACGATTAGGCATTTAGAGCTGGAAGCGGATACTTGGAGATATCTGCGGGGGGATGGTGTGCATTTGAACAAGGTAGGGACGGATATGTGGGTCTTGGGGTTGCATGAGGGCATTCAGTGAGCTCTGAGGGTTTGGAGGTACGCACAAGGGTAAGGCTTTACCCTTGTGCGCTGGTCGCGGGTGTTGGTCTTTGCGGGCAATTTTGTTTTGCTGTTGGATTTTGTCTGTGTTCTTTCTGTCAGGGTCGTACAAGATACTGTGGCAGTGGCGGGTGTTGGTCTTTGCGGGGGAAGGAAGATACTGCAAAAGATAGTGGTCAGGACCGATCGGTGGTATGTGTCCTGAGGGTGGTTATTGCTGTTAACTGAGGTTTAGCTGCAAAAATTTGGTAATGGGTGGGCACTGCGGTCAGTGGTCGTCTCTGAGCCAGCTTGTCGGCTTAACCCTAGGACCAGATTGAGAGGTACCGCAGTTTCAGGTTTTTGATATATGTGATTTGGGGTCCCATCAAAGACCAATGCTAGGATGGACAGGTTATTTGATGACAGGTATTATGTTATGTTATTTATGTTATGTTTTTTGAGTTGAATTTTGGAAAATATGTTAATGAAAATAAATAAGGCTGCTACGGGCTATTTTACTTTAAAACTGCAGTTCGGTCTCGTTACTTAGGTTAAGTAAGGGGGGGAGGGGTTTGGAGTGTTAAGAGGTTATGGCAGCAATTGACATCTATTATACAACAGTCATGTACTCTCCTTTTCTGTCTCACAGTGGATTGTTCCTTAAACTCACTGCTCCCAGCCTGTGTATTCTTCTCCGCTCTCCCTCTCCAGCTCTTCCCCCCTGACCCAATCACAGCCAATCACCTACATTCAGGTCTTCTATCTCATGTTATTTAGTGCTTCTCCCTCCTCTTTTCTAGTCTCATTCCTCCTCAATTCTGATATAAATCTCCCACCCCCCTATCTAATGTACCGTATATACTCGAGTATAAGAAAGAAATACGTTTTTCAGCCCTTTTTTTGGGCTGAAAATGACCCCCTCGGCTTATACTCGAGTCAGTACCTGAGTCCATTGCCGCTTGACCTCACCGTGCCCATTGCTGAATCCGATCTGTGTACCCGAGTATGTGACATATTCAGACGGCGGCTGTGCAGTTTTAAAAACTTGCGCTCCTCCTTGTGCTGTTTCGTGATAGGCGGAACACTCGGTTTCCCAGCAAACACTGTGTTCAGTGTTCCGCCTATCACGATCGCCCTCTCGTTCGTGATAGACGAGAGGACAAGAGGGCGATCATGATAGGCAGAACACTAAACACAGTGATAGCTGGGAAACCGAGTGTTCTGCCTATCATGGAACAGCATGAGGAGGAGTGCAGGTTTCAGGCCGCCGTCTGAATATGTCACGGACTCGGGTACACAGATCGGATTCTGCAATGGGCACGGTGAGGTCAGGCTGCAAAGGTAACTGGACCTGCCGGTTACAGTAGAGAGAATGTAGGTGAGAGGATGGTCGAGTTGAAGAGCTGCAATGGGCACAGTGAGGTCAGGCTGCAAATGGGCACAGTGAGGTCAGGCTGCAAATGGGCACAGTAAGGGTCAAGCTGCAAATGGGTACAAGTGAGGTCAGGCTGCAAATGGGCATAGTGAAGCTGTGTAACGGTCACCACCGCTTACAACCTTCCATCCAACCACGACAAGCTTATCTGACACACTCCGACAATATTGCATACACGATCCATATCCTTTCCCAGAATAAGACGAGACAGAGCTCCGTTCTTGCTTCCAAAGATATGACAATTTATTAGTATTTTCTCAGCTCCTTATACAGTCTCAAGCATAATGCAGTTAATCACAGGACAATGCAATCTCCACCCCCCTTCACACCATGGGGGGCTTCAATCACACTCTAAAAGGCATTCAGGTAAGCTAACCATGTAGACCGGTCGGCACCGCATCTTCAATGGGGTTCAATTAACCTTGAATAATAACACAGACATCTAGTTGAATAAGTTATCTATACAGCTTTGTCACACAATGGCAGAGGCTCGTGAGAGTGGGTGCAATCCACACCTTCCGATATTTCAATAGCCTATTATACAAAGGTATGACTCACTGGCTGGCTGACCTGAATTAACACCTTTCAAAAGCATGTGTGCCCAGATTGCATAGCTAACAGCTTTTGATATTTGAAGACATCCTGCAAACATGAATTATTATTAATGTCCCTTATTAATGTCTTCTGTAACATATGAATTATGATTCTTTGTCACCCTATGGCCCTAGTGGACATAAGGTGACCCTAGACATAGGAATATCTCAGTCTGTCACGGTGCATTCCGTTACAAGCTGCAAATGGGCATTGTTGACCCTTTTTTCCACTTACAGTAGCTGTTGCATTCTCACCCTCGAGTCAATATATTTTCCCGTTTTTTTTTTTTGTGGTAAAATTAGGTCCTTATACTCGGCTTATACTCGGGTCGGCTTATACTCGAGTATATACAGTAACTTCTACTCCCCCTCTACACTGACATCACCCCTTACACACTTCATTGCCCTCTAAAAATCTCTGTATCACACTGCTCAGCCACCACTATGTAACACTTTACTAACTGATCTGGTTAATGTGTCCCATTGTATATCACCTATAGCTTAGATCTGGCATTATAGGATTCTTAATTGAGTCTGAGCGCTAGTCCTATTGCATCCATAACTTCAGATCAGTCCTATTCCCTCACCTATAATAACATTAAGGCTGGGTTCACACTTGTGCAATCACAGACATCGCATGTGATGCGCACTGCATTGCTATGCACATCAAATGCGATGTCTGTGCAACTGTATGGCTGAAATCCCATCACATTTACACCAGAATGGTGCAGGACTCTTTTTTGCTCCACACTGGAATTGGATTGTGTGGGTGTTGATGTCCAAAACCAATCCCTCTATGGGATCAACCATGATCCTTCTCCCTGTCCAGGATCTAACTCCCCCAGCCCACCCCAAGCAGACCTAATCCCCTGTGCACCCAGCAACAGCTTCTTCTCTCTCAGCACACAAGGGGATAGTTTCAGAATATCGGCAAAGGTGCATTCCTGAGCCCAGCACTCTGTATGTAGCATCCTCCTGAGCCCTGAACCCTGCACGTAGCATCCTCCTGCACATGGCACCAGCATACAGGAGCCACACTGACCACCAGCATACAGGGGGCACACTGACCACCAATATGCTGGGCCAGTGGTTACCGGCAGAGGCGGCTCTAGGCTTTGTGAGGCCTTAGGCAAAACCCAGAAATGAGGCCCCACTCACGCCCATAATGGGAAAAATAATTCAAGCGATAAAAAAAACCTATAAACTACATATATTAAGAGCTTTAAAGCGCTGGTGTCAGTGCTTTTCATCTCGGTGCTGGTGTCATCGCTCTCTATCTCGGTGCTGGTGTCAGTGATGGAGATAGCAGCAGAGAAGCCAATCAGCAGGCAGTGCCAGTGCAGGATGCGCAGCACCCGGCCCACCATGGCGGAGGATCAGCACTGGACTGGGAACTCCCAACCCCCCCCTTCACCTCCTCGCAGTGGAGCCCTGCATAGGCGGGGTAAGGGCAGAGCGGATGGAGGGGTCAGGGGTAGGCAATCACAGGTGGGCTCACTGGGACACTGGCACAGGACTGAGCTGTCCTTACTGTTAGTGACACATGAACAGGAGGTAGAAAAAAGGAGGGGGATTGGGACTTTGAATGAGGTATGCATGAGAGGACTTAAAGATAAGACAGTGTAATATGGATGCGTTTATTTATCTAAAACACATAGCAGAGCATGCTGTCATGGACCGTGAAATACTGAAGTGTTTCTACGTGAAATCCTAATTCATGTATTGCAGAAGATGAGACATTATGGATAGGACATATTGCAGGATGCCTTTGGATATTATGAGGTGTCTGTCTAGATGTGGATTGAACTGAATCAGACTATTGAGGACTATTGAAAGGCTAAGTGGCTTGTGAAAGACATTTCATTGTCCAGTGTGTAGAGGTGTTAATTCAGGTTGGCTCTTAGACCTTTCTATTGTGTGATAACACTGTTTTGAGCCTTTTGATTATCAGGAGTATTGGATTAGCATGTCATTATCTAAAAGAGTGTGATCTCTCAGATGTAGTAATGACCTCCTCTCTATGCGGAGACAAGCTGGCTAGATAACGTATTCTGTTAACTTCACTGATGTCATTATCTACAGGAATGTCATTCTCTCTGAGGTAGTAAAGTCATGCTAAATACATCGGTGCCGAAATGTCTATCTGTATGGAAGCCCCAGTGTGTAAAAAGGGGGTGGAGATTTCATTGTTCTTTGATTGATGACAAGCTTGTAACCTGTATATAACCAGCAGATTGTTTCAATAAAGTGGAGTTCTGGTTGAACATACATACAACTCGCTTGGTGTGTGTTCTTCATGAATCCAATCAGGCACATAGCTGTAGGTTGGATCCCGGAATCTTGGATGACTGGACTATCAGATGTTGCAAGCTGCAAACTGATCGAATAGTAGCAGAGGAGTGTGGGGAGAGCAGGACCTGGGCGAGAAAGGGTCTCGTCACATTGGTTGGCAGCGGTGGGATTTGCTCTCCAGTTACTGGGACAACTCCAAACCACCACCATGAATGACCAGCTATGCAGCCTGCAGGAGAACCATGCTGCGAGTTCAAGAGTGGTTGGCATTATTAAAAGGTTGCTAACCCATCAGAGACCGCCAGACAGAATACCATTAGAGACCTCCAGTGGCAGGATGAGAGAGAACGAGAGCGTCAAGAGAGAGAACGAGAGCGTCAACAGAGAGAACAAGAGCGTCAACAGAGAGAACAAGAGCGTCAACAGAGAGAACGAGAGCGGCAACAGGAGCTGAGAATTGCAGAAACACGGTGATCGGTGACAACGCCTAAAAAAGCAGCACTAAGTGAAAGAAGAGGAGAGGTACAGATACCAGTAACCATGGAAGAGGAATTCAGAAGGAGGTTGCGAGAGAAGCATATACAGCACAGAGGACCAGTATCAGAGGAGGTCTCGCTTGGATGGTCTGATTCGATCCGCTGCGAACTCTGGAAAGAAGCGCTAGCCTGCGAGCAGCGACACCAGGGAAAAGCTCTCCCCTCCATCCATAGAAGGTACTGGTCACAGTATGAAGTACGGATGATGTTATTGGGGGAACAACTGAAGCAGGAGTGGACAACAGAGTTAGGCAGGCTGATCCGGGCAGAGATGCGGTTGGACGAAAGCTACAGAGCCCTTCGGTGGTATGTAGCCCAAGAGTGCCCGTGGTCAGCGGATGACAGCCCCACGGAAGGCTTTGACTATGATGGCCTGGGATTGTTGTATTGGAGGATGTACGAGGACCCCGACTTTGGGAGTGATCGGGAATGGCGTTTGGAGGACATAATGGAGCACAGAGAGCAAAGACTAAATCTCTCGGGAGGGCACTGGCTACAGGATGATTTGGAATTTCTGACCGTTCAGGAATGGCAGCTGGAAATCGCCTACAAACAGCTGCTAGACTCCGCTCAGCAGCAGGATGGGGCTCCCTTTGCCTGGGACTATGAGGAAATATCAGTTGACAACACTGAAATCCTAGATGATGAATCGGCAGTGGAAAATCTGGAGATTGCCATTCCCAAAGCTGAAGTACTGACCGCAGGGCCGAGCTCTGCTAACCTCTGCTCAGTACCTAGAGCATCTTCTGGGTTACATGGACAGGAGATCGTGAACCTCTATCCCCAGACACCAGTTGCAGAGACAGGGGATTTAATAGATTTTTCTGCTGAGGAAGAACAACCTGATGAGCCTTTAGCAGGAGAGCTGGGATCAGGGCCAAACTTCACTGTGCTCTGCCCAGCACCAAGGGCAGTATTTGTGGAGTTACAAGGAACTTCCCCAGCTGAAGCACTGGTCACCGGACAGAGGGATCAAGACCTCTGCCCCACCCCTGTGGCAGTTCCGGAGGCTCAGGGTGAGAAGATGGCGATCACTCCCCAAGCACAGATTACAGAATGTATGGACTGTTCAGAGGATGTTATGGATTATGCACCCCCAGCAGAAGTGCTGGCAACAGGGCAGAGTGCCAGCCATCTCTGCCCAGCACCGGGACCAACTGTGGAGTTCCAGGGAGCCGGGGCAGTTGGCTCCCCTCCCCAGCAACCAGCTGAGGTGGTAAAGCTCTTACTCCCAGCTGAATCACTGGCAGCAGGACAGGATGCTACTGGCGGCTGCACCCCACTACAGCTTGAGCGGATATCGGTGGATGGAACTTCGATCTTCACTGACACAACCTCAGAAAATGGTGCAGCACTGAGACAGGAGGATGTTGACTTTGCATTGCAAGCACCAGGGGATTTTCACCTAGCACCAGTGGATGGGACTTCAGTCTCCACTGGTATACCCCAGGGATGGTGGCCAGTTGGCCCAGATCCCCAACAGCATGATGGACGGAGCCCAGCCACCCTGTCTTCTCTCCAGCGGCTGAAAGGACTCCACAGAGTAGGGACAGTCAAGGCCTCTCCCCAGCGGCAGGCGTGTTCTCTGAGAGAGGCAGAGGATGGCTGGGTGAGTAATGCTCTGTTTGGGACAAGTTATTTGGGGTACTGTATGGATACCGGCATTGGGGGACTGGAACTACTGACTAAATTCAGAGTCAACCCGTCTGGTGTCTCCTACTGTGTTAGTCCCCTGCCAAAAGGAGAGATGTGTGACAGGCCTAGACGGAACAGGGTTTTTTGGAGAGGACTGAATGCGAGCCTCTTGCCGTCCGATTATGGGCCAGGGCCTCAAAGCAGGAAGGCGGATGGGTTATCCCGGCAGACGGTCCTGGAAACTTAAGACTACTTGTCCAACATCCTCGAGTTGACCTGTTTGGGTCCCACTGTGGATGTTGAACTATTTCCCAGGGGGAGTAATGTCATGGACCGTGAAATACTGAAGTGTTTCTACGTGAAATCCTAATTCATGTATTGCAGAAGATGAGACATTATGGATAGGACATATTGCAGGATGCCTTTGGATATTATGAGGTGTCTGTCTAGATGTGGATTGAACTGAATCAGACTATTGAGGACTATTGAAAGGCTAAGTGGCTTGTGAAAGACATTTCATTGTCCAGTGTGTAGAGGTGTTAATTCAGGTCTGCTCTTAGACCTTTCTATTGTGTGATAACACTGTTTTGAGCCTTTTGATTATCAGGAGTATTGGATTAGCATGTCATTATCTAAAAGAGTGTGATCTCTCAGATGTAGTAATGACCCCCTCTCTATGTGGAGACAAGCTGGCTAGATAACGTATTCTGTTAACTTCACTGATGTCATTATCTACAGGAATGTCATTCTCTCTGAGGTAGTAAAGTCATGCTAAATACATCGGTGCCGAAATGTCTATCTGTATGGAAGCCCTAGTGTGTGAAAAGGGGGTGGAGATTTCATTGTTCTTTGATTGATGACAAGCTTGTAACCTGTATATAACCAGCAGAGTGTTTCAATAAAGTGGAGTTCTGGTTGAACATACATACAACTCGCTTGGTGTGTGTTCTTCATGGATCCAATCGGCACATAGCTGTAGGTTGGTTCCCAAATCTTGGATAACTGGACTATCACATGTTGCAAGCTGCAATCTGATCTGCAATCTGATCGAATAGTAGCAGAGGAGTGTCAGGAGAGCAGGACCTGGGCAAGAAAGGGTCTCGTCACACATGCGATTTCAAATGTAGACATAATAGTAAACATACATGGCAATGAGCATAAAAAAAGCATGATGCAAGAACCATAAACATTGTATAACAACTTATTCCTCGCATTGTTAAAAAAATCCTCATAAAACTGAAACATGTAGCATCTGTGTAAGCCCGAGAGGCCTTTCATGGCATTATTGTCAATCTTCAGGGGCGGATGCGTAGTGGGGTAAGATCTACAGAAGGACACAAGTATAATATGTAAGTTTTAGCATAATACCCAAATAATGGAAGAGAGTAAGAGAGATGGGAAAAGGGCCATCTCCAAAAAACATACTAATTTCCAGCATGTGAGGATGTTCTCACTGGAACGCATGGGTCGCTGGAGTTGTCTACAACTGGGAACTGAGGTAGGGCCAGTGGGAAAACCGAGAGCATAAACATGTATCCCAGATAAATGTATGTTCAACTGGCAGGTGACTGGGGCTCCAATCTAAATTAGATAATTAATGACATTAGTAAAACCCATATGGGTAAGTAGTAAATGGGGTAAGGTAAAAGCCCTTAACCCAAGTAGTAGCTGGGGAAAATAAAGAGGCATTTGTTACCCTGTATGGAGATGAGGTATGTGTAGAGCAGGATTATCTGCAGCTGATAGCATAAGGTAATGTTCCCGATATTTATTGACTACCCAGCCCGACTAGCGTCACCCTGGCATGACAACAGGAAGGGGTGTCCAGGATCACAGAGGCAGCCGCCACTCCTTTAACCACTTGCTGACGGCCGTACGAGTTTGTACGGCCGCAGCGCGGCTCTACATCTCTGAGTGAACGAGTTTTCTCGTCCGCCCCTTTTTGCCAATCCCTGCGCCTGCTGGGAGCGCGTGCAGGGAACTGCTGTGCTGGCCGTGTCCCCTGGACACAGCCAAACACAGATCGCGGTAAATAGCCAATCACAGCGGCTATTTACAGCGTGAGCTGGGTGGCCAATGGGAGATGATCTCAAATGTAAACATATGAGATCATCTCTCATTGCCGTCTCTCTCTCCTCACACAGACAGCGCGTCTGAGGAGAGAGAGATATCTGTGAGTGTTTTTTGCAGTTACAAAGTGACAAAGTGTCCAAAGTGTTAAATCAGTGCCCAATCAGTCCCCAATCAGTGCCCACCTGTACCACCTGGTACCACCAGTACCACCTGTGCCCACCTGTGCCCACCAGTACCACCTGTGCCCACCAGTACCACCTGTGCCCGCCATTACCACCTGTGCCCACCAGTACCGCCTGTGCCCACCAGTACCGCCTGTGCCACCAGTACTGCCTGTGCCACCAGTACCACCTGTGCCATCAGTACCACCTGTGCCATCAGTACTACCTGTGCCACCAGTACCGCCTGTGCCCACCTGTGATCAGTGCCCATCTGCCACCTCTGCACATCTGCAATCAGTGCGTATCAGTGCACATCTGCAATCAGTGCGTATCAGTGCCCACCTGTGCCACCCAATCAGTGCCCACTTGTGCCACCTCATTAGTGCTACCTGTGTCACCTCATTAGTGCTACCTGTGTCGCCTCATTAGTGCTACCTGTCTCACCTCATTAGTGGCACCTGATCGGTGTACATCTGTTCCACCACCTCAGTACCCATCTCTGCCACCTCAGTACCCATCTCTGCCCATCTGTGCCGCCTCAGTGCACATCTGTGCCACACACACCTGTGAAGTCGCCAGCAATGTCAAGACATCATTTTTCCCTACAGGAGGCGTATCAAATTCTTTCAGCACCTGACGAGAGCATCGGGGAGCTCTCTTCTTCCAATTCCCATTCGAGTTCGGATGTAGACTATGAGCCAGTCTACACTAGTGGATCAGCGACAGACTCAGAGGGGGAAGATAGTCGGCCCACCAAAAGAAGACGCTCTGGTGAGGAGGCAGTGGCATCCACCAGCACCGACATGCCATCCACCAGCACCGAAGTGCCATCCACCAGCACCGAAGTGCCATCCACAAGCACCGAAGTGCCATCCACCTATACTGAAGTGCCATCCACCAACACCGCAGTACCTCGGCAACAAAGGCCAAGGACCCATGCCAGCCTTCCCTATGCCCTTCAGTACCCCCTGTGGCTTCCTCCAAATTCCGGAGAAGCCAACATTCCCCCTTTCACTGCCCAGCCAGGAGTCCAGGTGAACACGGACAATTTTTCCCCAATTAATTTTTTTGATTTATTTTTTACTGAGGAACTGCTATCTAGAATTGTGGCAATTTATATGCCCAACAATTTATCACCAACAATCCCACATCTTCTTATGCCCGTCCCTTCAATTGGAGAGACCTTACAGTGGAGGAGTTTAGTTTTTTTTTAGGCCTCACCTTTTGCATGGGACTCAACCCAAAAAACGAAAAGCATTCCTTTTGGTCAAAACGCCCCATTTATCATATGCCCATCTTTTCTACAACAATGCCCAGAACCAGATACTTCATGATCATGAGGTTCCTCCACTTCAACGATAATACCCAGTGCCTTCCCCTAAATCACCCAAATTTTGACATGCTTTTCAAAATTCGCCCCTTACTAAATTATTTTTCTGAATTATTCCCCCAAATATATGCCCCGGAACAAAACATTTGTGTCGATGAGTCCCTCGTTAAATTTTGTGACCGACTGAAAATAAAAATGTATCCCCAGCAAAAGGGCCCGCTATGGGGTGAAGGTTTATAAACTTTGTGAACGAGCCAGAGGGTACCTGTATTCCTTCTTGGTCTACGAAGGGAAGGACACCCAGCTGAATCCCCCCAATTGCCCAGACTACTTGGGATCGAGTGGAAAAGTTGTCTGGCAACTCATTAACCCCCTCCTGGATAAAGGATACCACCTGTACGTGGACAACTTTTATACGTCTCTTCCCCTGTTCCACAACCTTCATCGGAAGCAGACCCCAGCATGTGGCACCGCCAGAAAGAACAGGAAAGGCTTTCCTCAAAGCCTTGTAAATAAAACGCTGAGGAAAGGGGAATCGGGAAGTCTGCGCAACAAGGAGGTGCTGGCAGTGAAGTGGAAGGACAGAAGAGACGTATACATCCACAACAATTCCTTTGTGGAAACCCGCAGAAGGCGTGGCACCACCGTCCAAAAGCCCACCTGCATCCGGGACTACAACTCGTTCATGGGGGGAGTCGACCTAAATGATCAAATGTTGGAACCCTACCTTGCCACAAGGCGCACGTACCATTGGTACAAAAAAGTCGCAATTTATTTTTTTCATTTGGCCGTCTACAACTCCTATATTATCTATCGCAAGTCCACCCAAAACCCCCTAACCTTCCTTGGCTACCAGGAGGAAATTACCACTACCCTCATACAGTAGGTGACTGGGATATTGTGTCAATCTCGCTCCCTTTCTCGGCGAGATTGACCACCTACGAGCCCCATCGCGGGAGCCAGCGCCGAGCTGGCTTGCCGCGATGGAGACAAAGCCGTCATAGAAGCGACGGGAATCCGACGCGGATTCCCGCCAATTCTACACGTGGGCAGAGTTTGTTATGAATCCTGAAGGAGAAATCCCCGCCGGATTTTTAAAGAAAAATCCGGCATGGGTTCCCCCCTCAGGAGCATAACGGGCCCTTAGGTCGGTTATGGGTTGTAAGGAGACCCCCTACGCCGAAAAAACGGCGTAGGGGTCCCCCCACAATCCATAACAGACCTGTATCCAAAGCACGCCGGCCGGCCGGTCAGGAAGGGAGTGGGGGCGAGCGAGCGCCCCCCCCCTCCTGAGCCGTACCGGGCAGCATGCCCTCAACATGGGGGGGTCAGGTGCTCTGGGGCAGGGGGCGCACTGCGGCCCCCCACCCCAGAGCACCCTGTCCCCATGTTGATGAGGACAGGGCCCCTTCCCGACAACCCTGGCCGTTGGTTGTCGGGGTATGCGGGCGGGAGGCTTATCGGAATCTGGAAGCCCCCTTTAATAAGGGGGCCCCCAGATACCGGCCCCCCACCCTAAGTGAATGAGTATGGGGTACATTGTACCCCTACCCATTCACCTGCAAATACAAAGTGTAAACACAAATAAAACACACAGGGTATTGAAATATTTTATTAGTTGGCCGCCGGGGGGGGTCGGTGTGTATGATCGCTTTTATAAAAGCGCCCCCCTCCGGCGGGCTTCTGTGGGGGGTGGGTGCCGCCGTCTGGTTCTCTTCCGCCGCCGGGGGGCGCTTTGATAAAAGCGCCCACCACCCGGCGGGCTTCTTTCGACGTCTTCGGCGGCGGGGGGGTCTTCTCCCACTCTCCGGGGTCTTCTCCCGCTCTCCGGGGGTCTTCTCCCACTCTCCGGGGTCTTCTCCCGCTCTCCGGGGGTCTTCTTCTTCAGGACTCGCCGCCGCTATCTTCGTGTGTTAGCTCAATTACTAGCGGCGGCGGCCCCCTCTTCTGCGACGTCGGCGTCTTCTTCTTCTTCTTCTGCTGTCCAGATGTTGACGCGACGCATCCTTCCGCTGTTATGCCGGGCGCGCGGCTCGCAGCGAAATATATAGGCCTGTCTTGTGACGTCGCAGTCCCATCATGCTCCGGTAGGTACCACGTGCTACCTACCCATGTGATACCTACCGGAGCATGATGGGACTGCGACGTCACAAGACAGGCCTATATATTTCGCTGCGAGCCGCGCGCCCGGCATAACAGCGGAAGGATGCGTCGCGTCAACATCTGGACAGCAGAAGAAGAAGAAGAAGAAGAAGACGACGCCGACGTCGCAGAAGAGGGGGCCGCCGCCGCTAGTAATTGAGCTAACACACGAAGATAGCGGCGGCGAGTCCTGAAGAAGAAGAAGACCCCCGGAGAGTGGGAGAAGACCCCGGAGAGTGGGAGAAGACCCCCGGAGAGCGGGAGAAGACCCCGGAGAGTGGGAGAAGACCCCCCCGCCGCCGAAGACGTCGAAAGAAGCCCGCCGGGTGGTGGGCGCTTTTATCAAAGCGCCCCCCGGCGGCGGAAGAGAACCAGGCGGCGGCACCCACCCCCCACAGAAGCCCGCCGGAGGGGGGCGCTTTTATAAAAGCGATCATACACACCCCCCCCCCCCCCGGCGGCCAACTAATAAAATATTTCAATACCCTGTGTGTTTTATTTGTGTTTACACTTTGTATTTGCAGGTGAATGGGTAGGGGTACAATGTACCCCATACTCATTCACTTAGGGTGGGGGGCCGGTATCTGGGGGCCCCCTTATTAAAGGGGGCTTCCAGATTCCGATAAGCCTCCCGCCCGCATACCCCGACAACCAACGGCCAGGGTTGTCGGGAAGGGGCCCTGTCCTCATCAACATGGGGACAGGGTGCTCTGGGGTGGGGGGCCGCAGTGCGCCCCCTGCCCCAGAGCACCTGACCCCCCCATGTTGAGGGCATGCTGCCCGGTACGGCTCAGGAGGGGGGGGGGGCGCTCGCTCGCCCCCACTCCCTTCCTGACCGGCCGGCCGGCGTGCTTTGGATACGGGTCTGTTATGGATTGTGGGGGGACCCCCACTCCGTTTTTTCGGCGTAGGGGGTCTCCTTACAACCCATAACCGACCTAAGGGCCCGTTATGCTCCTGAGGGGGGAACCCATGCCGGATTTTTCTTTAAAAATCCGGCGGGGATTTCTCCTTCAGGATTCATAACAAACTCCGCCCACGTGTAGAATTGGCGGGAATCCGCGTCGGATCCCCGTCGCTTCTATGACGCACTCGCTGGAATGTGCTTTTACTATTCCAGCGAGTGCGAGATATCGGCAGCCTGTTGCCGAGATTCAGCGCGATGCTGTCGTGCTTAAAACACATTCTCGGCGGCAGGCACTGTATTTGAGACTGACCTACCCCAAAATATCCGATCAGATGTTCTAAGTCGACTCTCCGAACGGCACTTCCCAGACAAAGTCCCTCCCACAGAATCAGGCCGACAAGGTCAAAAAAGATGCAAGGTGTGTAACAGTGAAGGAGTGAGACGAGACACAGTTTATTATTGTTCCCAGTGTCCTTCCCAACCAGGCCTCTGTGTAACGAACTGTTTTCGCCGTTACCATACTAAACTAAATTATTAGTTTAGTATGGTAAACGTAATCCTCCGTTCCTGCCTTCAAACACCTTCACACCCCTTATGCCACTGCCTGCTTTGTAACTGACCCCGGCTTGTTATTGGACCACGCTTCAGCCTAATGATTTTGTAATACGTCTGCCTGATCTGGAATTGACCCTGGACTGTTTTTCGACCATTCTTCTGCCTAACGATTCTGTAATGCCTCTGCCTGATCTGGAATTGACCCTGGACTGTTTTTCGACCACTCTTCTGCCTAACGATTCTGTAATGCCTCTGCCTGATCTGGAACTGACCTTGGACTGTTTGACCATGCCTTTTGCCTGCCTCTTGGACTGATCTTGTACCCTGCTACTGGACTAGTGGGATTCAACACAGGGGTCTCACATATGTGAGGGGCTCCAGAAAAGTTTTTCTAGATGAAGAAAACTATTTTTTTTGTTTTCTCATCGTAGATTAGGGTCTGGTTGCCCGGAGGCTTCAAAGAGATTTGGGTGGGAGAAGCCTCTACCCCTGTCCCCATTCTGTCCTGAACGAGGCCCTCCTTCTGCCTGCTGCCTGTAGGACCTATGCCATCATGCCTCTGCCTGTTGCATGAACTGACCACCTGCACTAACCCTGACGGGACAGTATCCCTGCCTGGACAATTGTGTATGCCGTTGCTGACCAAGTCCCTGCCTGCTGCCTGGACCAGTGCTATCCACAGGTAATCTTTTGTTTACGCTTTGCTCAGTAGAATGTATTTTAGGGTGTAATTTTTGCCATCTAAATGCTATGTGTTGGAAATATCTTATAAACGGACAACTTTGTGTAAAAAAAAATGCGTTTTCATATTTTTTCCACATGTTCCAAAAACGTCTGGAAAAAAATGAACCATTCAAAAGATTTATTATGCCTCATAGGTTATACGTTGGGGTGTTAGCTTTCCAAAATGGGGTCACTTTGTGGGTAATTCCATTGTCCTGGTGTTCCAGGGCCTTCAAAAGTGTAATAGGTTGTCAACTAGTTAGATGTGCAATTTATGCTCCTAAAACCCCTGATGCCGCTCCCTGCACGTTGGGCCTCTGTATGTGGCCATGCAGTGAAAAAGTCTCACACATGGGGTATCGTTTTACTCAGGAGGAGTAGCAGAATGTATTTTGGGGTGTCATTTGTGGTATGCACATGCTATGTGTTGGAAATATCTTATCAATGGACAGCTTTGTGTAAAAAAAAATGCGTTTCATTTTTTTTCCACATATTCCAAAAACTTCTGGAAAAAAATGAACCGTTCAAAAGACTCATTATGCCTCATAGATTATACGTTGGGGTGTTGGCTTTCCAAAATGGGGTCACTTTGTGGGTAATTCCATTGTCCTGGTGTTCCAGGGCCTTTAAAAGTGTAATAGGTTGTCAACTAGTTAGATGTGCAATTTATGCTCCTAAAACCCCTGATGCCGCTCCCTGCACGTTGGGCCTCTGTATGTGGCCATGCAGTGAAAAATTCTCACACATGGGGTATCGATTTACTCAGGAGGAGTAGCAGAATGTATTTTGGGGTGTCATTTGTGGTATGCACATGCTATGTGTTGGAAATATCTTATCAATGGACAGCTTTGTGTAAAAAAAAATGTGTTTCATTTTTTTTCCACATATTCCAAAAACTTCTGGAAAAAAATGAACCGTTCAAAAAAGGAAAATTTATATGAAATACTTACCGTAATTTTCCTTTCCTGATGGACTCCATGGCAGCCTACGTGTGGGTTAATCCCGCCTCTCATACCTCATAGGACCCCTCTCCCATAAAGCTTTGCTTCTCACCATAGACTGTGTTCCGTAATATAGCCTACTCCAGCAAAGGGAGGGAACTCCTGCTGCCATGGAGTCCATCAGGAAAGGAAAATTACGGTAAGTATTTCATATACATTTTCCTTTTTCCTGACAGACTCCATGGCAGCCTACGTGTGGGAAATAACTAGCCATACACACCCGGGTGGGCAAATGCTGGATAAAGAAAACAAATTTAATTGACATTGTCAACAGAAAGAACATGTAAACCAAAATTAACCGACGATAAAGAAGCCGGTTCTACGCAGTAGTGCGTCATAAACGTATTTAAAGATGACCAAGAGGCCGCTCTGCAGATCACTTCTGGGGACACGTGCCGGGCCGCCGCCCACGACGTGGCTACGCCCCGAGTAGAATGTGCGGTCACCACTTCCGGAGGAGCCAAACCTTTTGCTTTGTAAGCCCCCTGGATGGCTTGGACAATCCATGCTGCAATGGTTCTGGAGGAAGCACGCATTCCCTTGTTTTTCCCATGGAAGGAAACAAATAGATGATCGGATTGGCGAAAAGACGCTGTGGCTTCCAGATACTGCTTTAACATTTTTCCGACGTCCAAAGGATGAGCATCCGAGTCCTCCGAACCCCGAAAGGTGGGAAGGACTATCTCCTGGTTCTCATGAAAGACCGATGACACTTTTGGTTTTGAACCTAGCATAGGAATCAGGACGACACGATCTGGGAAAAACGTACCCAATTTCGGACACCCTTTTCGCTGATGTTATGGCGACAAGAAAAACCACTTTGAGGGAAAGATTCTTGATTGATAATTGATTTGAGTTTTGAAGGTCTGAGAAAGAGTCCAGGACTAATGGTAGGTCCCATTTGGAAAATCTTGGCTTTCTTAAAGGCCTCAGCCTTATGGCTCCTCTAAAAAATTGTCTGACCAGAGAGTGAGTAGCCCAGGATACGCCTGTGAATGCGGAGATAGCTGAAACTTGGACTCTTAATGAGCTGACGGATAAAGGAAGATCAAGACCTGTCTGGAGAAAGCCTAGAATGTCCTTGATACTAGGGTTAGCAGGAGAACCACCCATGGAAGAGGTGTGGTCTGAGAACTTTGACCAAATTCTTTGGTAGATTTTATTGGTGCTTGGCCTTCTAGCGTTTAACAAGGTAGCGATGGCTCTGCTTGGACATCCTAATGTTTCCAACCTTCTCCTTTCAAGAACCATGCCATCAAGTGCAGGTGGGTTGGACATGGATGAGGGATCGACCCTTGTAACAGGAGATCCGGCCTGGATGGAAGCTGAACTGGATCCCGGAAGCTCAATTGGGACAGTAACGGGAACCACGGCCTGTTGGGCCAAAATGGAATTATTGCCACTACCTCGGCTTCTTCCCACCTGAGTCTCGCTAGGAATCGAAGGATGACTGGGACTGGAGGGAAGGCATAAGCTCTGCTGAACCTCCACTGATCCGTTAGGGCGTCTTCCCCGAAAGCCTGGGGACAGCGGTATCTGGTGTAATACTTCTCCAGTTTGAAGTTGCGTGGGGACGCAAACAGATCCACTTCCGGTGAAAAATCCAGTGACAGGATCCAACTGAAAACATCGTTGTGGAGAGACCACTCGTTGTTGTCGAGAGATGTTCTCGAGAGGAAATCCGCCTGTAGATTCTGAGCTCCAGGGAGATATACAGCTGACAAATTCGACAGGTGTGTCTGTGCCCAAGACATGATTGGATTTACCTCCTTCAGTAGAGACAGACTGCGAGTGCCACCCTGTCTCTTGATGTATGACACTGCCGATGTGTTGTCCATCCTTAGGAGGACTGAGGACCCTTTTATTAGGTGAAGGAAGGCATGTAGAGCGCAAAGGGCTGCCCGAAGCTCCAGGACATTGGAGACGACTTTCTGGGACGGGAAGTCCCACTTCCCTTGGGCTACCTCCTTCAGTAGTCCTAACACTAGAGGCACAGTGTTATAGTCGGTACTACGACGGACGTTCTGTCGGGAAAGCAAACCCCCGATCTTACGTCGAAAAAGTTCCTAACTTTCGAGCGTCCTCCATGTTAGAGATTTTTGCAGACCGGAGTCCGGTCTCAAGAGGCTCTGTATTAAAAAGGAGAAAAAACGTTCGTTTTCATATCGGGAAAACCCGGAAGTTAGATCGAAATATAGTAAAAACTGGTTATTAAGCTGATCTCATTATTACAGCAAGGTGATATTAATAACATAATCAGATATATATAGGATTGCAAATAGGTGAAAAATATATATATAAAAATTATATAAAATTATATAAATATGTAAATAGACATCATGGGAAAAAAAAAAAAAAAACATTAGTTAATAGAATACAATTAAAATTATAATTATATTTATAATTATATGAGGAGTAAAAAAGGGAGGTAGATGTGTATATGTCGTTGAGGCACTCCGATGTATTATTATAATTAGATATATGAAAAAAATTCCGTAATAAAAACATAAAATTAAAATGAATTAAAATATAAAAATATGGAATATGAAATTTAGTGTAAAATTATTAAAAAATTGTTAAAAATTGGTTAAAAAACAATTTAGATCCACATCAATATTCATACCAGACGGTTGGAGGGTGTCTAACGTGTAGATCCACCGGGTTTCATTTTGGGATACTTTTATAGTTTTATTTTCCCCCCTCCAGTGTTCTTTTATTCTGTCTATTCCATAGAAAGTCATGCATCCCGGATCTTTATGATGGTAATCTCTAAAATGTCGAGACACACTATGTTTATGGAACCCTTTTTTAATGTTAGCTATGTGTTCTCTAATCCTGATATGTAGTTCTCTTGTTGGATACCGGAACAACGGAGTTCTTACGACGTAACGTCGGACCCGTTTTTTCGACATTTTGTCGACACATTGTCCGCATTTTTCGACACAACGTCCGCATTTTCCGACATAACGTCAATTATAAATAGCTAGTGCTGTAGGCTCAGAGGCACGCTCCAGATGACGTCAGAACGACGAAACCGGTCGAGCGAACGTTCCTTAGAGCTACAGCACATATTTTCTAAAGGCTTTTTAACTGCATGTAAATTGTGAGTACCCATTGTTTATCAAGAATAAATTTTACTTGTTACAAAACGGTATCACGCTATTGGGCATTTTCGTTTCACCCTATCTTCTCTATGAGCGGCTGAATGGTTGGATAGACCCCATGTGAGGAAACCAGGCAGACTTTATTGAAGTGTGGAGACTTATTGAGAAAGCCTATTACCCCTGCAGGGGTAGTTGGATCCGGTGAGTGCGGGACCATTGGGGGAGAGCACTGAGTGATCCACTGAAGGCTATACCTGCATGAAGCACATATCACTTTTTATCATAAAACTGGACTTTTTTTGGATTATTATTATTATCATCATCTAATCTTGCAACACCTATTTTGGAATTTTTATCACTAGGAATTGGACTTTTATGAAATATTTTTTTATTATACTTATTAATTCAATCACATAATTATCAATTAATATTCAATTTATTTTGTGTTACATATATGTTATACTTTGACTAGGACCAGCACTTTTTTGGACAGACACCATTTATATTTATATTTATATTTGCACATTTCTATATGCACTTTATTTCTAGTAGGCGCCATTACCTGCTATTTTTTACTTAATATTCACTCCCACATAGGTGGGTTTTTATGTAGGGGCAGCCACTTCAAACTTTATCACTTTTTATTACACCACTTTTTATTTAAGTTGTCTGTGGCGCAGATTCATCTCTTTTTACCTTACCTCCTTCAGGCAGAGAGCCCCCCAACCTGTGTTGCTGGCATCCGATATGATTGTGATCCAAGAAACAGGGGCTAGAGAATGGCAATTGAGGAGGTTTTTCCGAAGTAGCCACCAGGGAAGACTCTCTCTCATGTGTGATGTTATCCGAATCATTTGGACTTGTGACCTCGTGTCCCACTGCTGGAGAAAACCCTTCTGGAAGGGTCGCATCTTCCATTGTGCCCATCTCACCATAGGGACTGTGGAGACCATGGTACCTATTATGTTGAGGCATTGCGAGGCTTTGAGAAAAGGTGTTTCTAGAGCACAACGAATCCTGTCCCGGACTACAGGGATTTTCACTAGGGGCAGCGAGATGGTACTCAGAGCTGTGTCGAATTGGGCACCGAGAAAGATTAGAGATTGTGTCGGTTCTAGATGACTCTTCTCTTTGTTTAGTAGCCAACCAAACTCGGTCAGAATGGATATGACCAGGTCTTTGTGGGATAACAGCTGCTCCTTGCTTTGTGAAAGTAGTAGCAGGTCGTCTAAGTAGTGATGCAGACGAATGCCTCTGATTCTGATCAGAGCCACTACTGCCAGCAGGAGTTTCGAGAATACTCTTGGCGATGTTGTGAGCCCGAAAGGAAGACAAGTAAACTGGAGGTGAATATTGCCTACAGCAAACCGGAGATACTTTTGGAATTCCACTGCTATAGGGACGTGAAAGTAGGCATCTTTCAGATCTATGGACACCAACCAGTCGCCTGGCTGAACTGCTTGACGGATCGTGAGGAGCGACTCCATCTTGAATTTCTCTTTCTTGATAAAGGTGTTTAGATGTGTCAGATCTATCACTGGTCTCCAGGAACCTGACTTTTTTAGGACCAGAAAAAGAGGTGAATACATCCCTTGGAATCTCTCGGGTGTTGGGACATGTATAGCAGCACCTTGAGCCACAAGTGAGCTTGTGTATGACATGAGGACTTGTCTTTTCTCTTCTGAGCAAGGCATGATTGTGGGAATGAACTGCAGAATAGGAGGGGCGGTAAATGTCCAAGAATGACCTATAGATACGGTCTTGACGGACCAAAAATCCCTTATCGAGGCTGCCCAGATGTGCTGGAATTGAAGGAGGCGAGCCCCGACTTTTTCCGTCTGGGCCGATTCTATATCAAAAGGACTTAGGGGCCTCACGTCCACCAGAGGAAGAGCTTTTTACGGACCTTTGACTGGAGGGCTGTTTTTTTCGCCAGTTCTTCCTGAAATCACGCCCAGGTCTGTACCGACGGGCCTCCCTTGCCCGATCTTGATCCTGCCTGGGAAAAATTTTTCTCTGTCCATAGGGACGTCGATCCTGGGGAAGGAAGCTTGACTTACCCCCAGTGGCCCGGGAAATGGCACTGTCCAACTTATTCCCAAAAAGGGAGGACCCTAAAAAGGGTATTTTGCACCAGGCCTGTTTAGAGGCAGGGTCAGCCACCCAAGGCCGTAGCCACAAGGCACGTTTGGCAGTAACAGAGGAGAGCATAACCCGAGACACTAGGCGAATAAGGTCAAGGGAGGCCTCCCCCAAAAACACAGAGGCCATTTTTAATTCTTGGGCTGGAATGCTTCTGGCCAAGTCTTCAGAGGCGCAGGACAACACAGAGTCCATCTCATCTGTCCAGGCCTCCATTGCCTTTGACAAGGCTGCAAGGGCTAAGGCTGGTTTACAAGCCATGCCTGCTGTAATGTAGATGCGTTTCAGATCCGTGTCTATCTTCCTCTCCAAGCCATCTTTGAAGGAAACAGTGTTTTCCAAAGGGAGAGTAACATGTTTTACCAGTCTCATTAGGGCTGCATCAATTAAAGGGGCTGACTCCAAATGTCTCACTTCATCGCTCTTGAATGGGTACAATTTTGCTACTTTAGAAAGTAAGGAATTTTTCTTATCTGTGCCAGACCATTCTTCTGTAATAACATCTCCAAGTTCACCAAGAAGGGGAACATTTGGACGGTCTTTTTTGAGTTGCTTAAAGTACTTCCTTTGTTTAGAAGGTGCTTCTACTGTATCTTCCCATTTTAAAGCGTCTTTAACTGCTTTCACCAAGGTTGGGACTAGAGAAAAGTCAAAGCCCGCTGCATATTTCACATTTTCCTCTTCACTCTCTGAGGACACGCTCGGGGAGCGGTAAAGCTGAGAGGGCCTCGGAACCTCAGGAGTATCCTGTACAAGGACTGGGGGTGCATCAACTGGAGGGACAACTGCTTGGATGGAATCAGAGCCGTTCAAAGATTCTTGGACTACTCTTCTGACCAGGGCTTCTACCTGCTGGTCATCACCTCCTCTTTCCCTTACAGCACGGGAGTAACATGGCTCGCAGAGGGATTTTCCTTCTGGGACCTGAGCTCTACAACCCCAACAGGATTTCCTTCCAGAGTGACTGGAGTGGCGGTGAGAATGGTGACTAGATGTGGATCTAGATCCCTCTCTATGATGTTTAGATGATGACCTAGAGCTTCTAGAATTTGAATGACGATGCTGAGACCGAATATCATCATTATCTTCGTGTGCTAATAATTGAGGAACAGACCTAGAGGGGCTGGAGATAAGATAAAATACAATACTAAAATTAAAATGACCAAAACCTCATTGAGAAACAGGTAGAGGGAAAATAAATTCCATCCTACCTGCAGCGTAAGGTTTGGCCACGGGGGAGCGGTGACACATCCATGGTAGTGAGCACAACACTGCAAGACCAAACAACAACAACAGTAAGGCATAAAAGGAATATATGGAGGAGGAATGAGACGCCAGTGACCAGCGCCGACTCTTACCTTGGGACTGAAAAGATAGGGCCTAGTATGCAGTGCTCTTAGGACTGTGCCACTTTGTAGCTGTACCTGACAGCTATTTAAGCTTGCCGCCCCGTGATGACGTCACCGCGTTCCGCCTGCGCTTGTGCCTGGCGTCACCCCATAGACCTCGCGCGCCTGCGCGATCGCGGCCAACTAGCTGAACTGCGCGTGCGCGATCAAGCCTCGTTCGCAAAACGTGACCGGCGCATGCGCAGTACCGACAGAAGGCGGCGAGGCTGGAACGCAATGCGCTCCAGCGGCCATAGCTGTAAGAGAAAAGGACAGACAACAAACATAAACAGGCTGCCATAAGGTAAGCTCAAACATACGTTACCACCGTGGAGTCCCACGATCCTGCCTGGGGACGGGAGCCACCGCAGCTCATAGTGTGTGGTCTGGACAAGAGGCCTCCTGCTAGTAGCCAGGATATAATGCCAAATCCTGCTTGCCTATCAATGATAGGCTCGAAAGCTTTTTTTTTTTTTTTTTTAAATAAATACCGCAGACCTTGTATATGTCCATCCTGCTAATAGCAGAGATTTGTGGACTTAAAACCACCAGGAATTTTGGATCAGGGGACATGCTTCTTATAAAAAACAAACACGGTCCTAGGAGGAGGACAAAAAAGGAACACAGTCTATGGTGAGAAGCAAAGCTTTATGGGAGAGGGGTCCTATGAGGTATGAGAGGCGGGATTAACCCACACGTAGGCTGCCATGGAGTCTGTCAGGAAAGACTCATTATGCCTCATAGATTATACGTTGGGGTGTTGGCTTTCCAAAATGGGGTCACTTTGTGGGTAATTCCATTGTCCTGGTGTTCCAGGGCCTTCAAAATTGTAATAGGTTGTCAACTAGTTAGATGTGCAATTTATGCTCCTAAAACCCCTGATGCCGCTCCCTGCACGTTGAGCCTCTGTATGTGGCCATGCAGTGAAAAAGTCTCACACATGGGGTATCGTTTTACTCAGGAGGAGTAGCAGAATGTATTTTGGGGTGTCATTTGCGGTATGCACATGCTATGTGTTGGAAATATCTTATCAATGGACAGCTTTGTGTAAAAAAAAAATGCGTTTCATTTTTTTTCCACATATTCCAAAAACTTCTGGAAAAAAATGAACCGTTCAAAAGACTCATTATGCCTCATAGATTATAAGTTGGGGTGTTGGCTTTCCAAAATGGGGTCACTTTGTGGGTAATTTCATTGTCCTGGTGTTCCAGGGCCTTCAAAAGTGTAATAGGTTGTCAACTAGTTAGATGTGCAATTTATGCTCCTAAAACCCCTGATGCCGCTCCCTGCACGTTGGGCCTCTGTATGTGGCCATGCAGTGAAAAAGTCTCACACATGGGGTATCATTTTACTCAGGAGGAGTAGCAGAATGTATTTTGGGGTGTCATGTGTGGTATGCACATGCTATGTGTTGCAAATATCTTATCAATTGACAGCTTTGTGTAAAAAAAAATGCGTTTCATTTTTTTTCCACATATTCCAAAAACTTCTGGAAAAAAATGAACTGTTCATTATGCCTCATAGATTATACGTTGGGGTGTTGGCTTTCCAAAATGGGGTCACTTTGTGGGTAATTCCATTGTCCTGGTGTTCCAGGGCCTTCAAAATTGTAATAGGTTGTCAACTAGTTAGATGTGTAATTTATGCTCCTAAAACCCCTGATGCCGCTCCCTGCACGTTGGGCCTCTGTATGTGGCCATGCAGTGAAAAAGTCTCACACATGGGGTATCGTTTTACTCAGGAGGAGTAGCAGAATGTATTTTGGGGTGTCATTTGTGGTATGCATATGTCATATGAGAGAAATTAGCTATTACAATGAACATTTTGAGAAATGTTTTAAATAAAAAATAAAAATCTTAATTTTGCAAAGTATTGTGGGAAAAAATTACAACTTCAAATAACTCACCATGCCTCTTACTGAATACCTTGGAATGTCTACTTTCCAAAAAGGGGTTATTTGGGGGGCATTTGTACTTTCCTGGCTTGTTAGGGTCTCAAGAAATGAGATAGGCCTTCAGTACACCAGGTGTGATCATATGTGATAATTTATTGTGATTTGCACTATAGCTTGTAGACTCTAAAACTTTCACACAGACCAAATAATTTCCAAAAATGTTGGGTTATTTTTATCAAAGACATGTAGCAGTATAAATTGTGGCCAAAATGTATGAAGAAAAATTAATAATTTGCAAAATTTTATCACAGAAACTAAGAAAAAAACATTTTCTTTTCAAAATTTTCGGTCTTTTTTCATTAATAGCGCAAAAAAGAAAAAACCCAGAGGTGATCAAATTCCACCAAAAGAAAGCTCTATTTGTATGAAAAAAAGGACAAAAAAATCATTTGGATACAGTGTTGCATGACTGAGTAATTGTCATTCAAAATGTGAGAGCCCTGAAAGCTGAAAATTGGTCTGGTCAGGAGGGTGTTTAAGTGCCCAGTATGGAAGTGGTTAAAACCGGACGGAGCTTCCCATTGGTCAGCCAAGATGACATGACTCGTCTGAGATGCCAATGCCCCCATGCCAGACATATCTGCCCAGCCGTGCCATTCTGCCGACTTATATCAGCGCGACACATGTCATGTACTTGGGTGTATTTGAACCAGGATCTTCCTGGTCCCACAGCTGCAGCCTTACCTGTTGTGCTACGGAGGAGATCTGGACTTATGGAAATGTCCTCTCAGTATTAAGCATTACCTGCTGCCAGCTGTGGACAATTTTCAATCAAAGCAGCCCATAAATAGCAAGTGATGCTATCTCTCAGTGCCTGATTGTGTGGACTAGCTCCCTGGGTGTTGTGACTTTGATTATTGTGTTGAACGTCTGCCTGAATTCCTGACTAAAGCTACATGTTGTGTGTACTGCCCGTGTCCTCTGCAGTGTGCACCTAAAGCTACGTGGTGTGTACTGCCTGTGTCCTCTGCAGTGTGCACCTAAAGCTATGTGGTGTGTGTACTGCCCGTGTCCTCTGCAGTGTGCACCTAAAGCTATGTGGTGTGTGTACTGCCCGTGTCCTCTGCAGTGTGCACCTAAAGTTACGTGGTGTGTACTGACTGTGTCCTCTACAGTGTGCACCTAAAGCTACGTGGTGTGTACTGCCTGTGTCCTCTGCATTACTTTTTTCTTATAGTAATCTCATTTTGTGCAGGGACAGTTCTAAACATGTGCCACTTCACAGGCATACTATAGACACCCAGTAGGTACGATATTTAAAGGAATTTTTCATTTTTTTTCCACTTTAAGCATTATTAAAGTCACTGCTCCAGAAAAAACTACAGTTTTTAAAACTTTTTTTTTTCCATTGATACATGTTCCCTGGGGAAAGACCCGGGTTCTCAAAGACGTTTTACGTCAATAACTTGCATATTAGGCTTTAAAATGACCACTCTTGAATTTGAACTTCGAGTCCCATAGACGTCAATGGGGTTCTAAATGTTCGCGCAAACGGTTGTTCCGTTCGAAGGTTCTGGTTCCGGTGCGAACCGAACGGGGGGGGGGGGGGGGGGGGATTGTTCGGCTCATCCCTATTGATTTGTAGTAAGGCATAAAAGGGGTTTTGCTATACGTACGTATAAAGTTTTCCATGAAACAGCTGTTATAGCTTTGAAATCCAAGTATTTTTTTCTCACTTCACCCACTGTCTTTGGTATTCTTTTTCTGAGTACATTCACTACTACTGTATCATTTGGATCCATTTGAATACCATTGCCTGAAACAGGTGTACCATGAAATCTTCTCTTTTAAAAAGTTCACACTTGTTTGCTCTCAGCTTGATCCTATATGCACGCAGTTTATGGAAAACCTTTCTCGACACTTCAACGTGTTCTAAAAAGGTCTGGAAATAACAGTACATAATCAAGATAAGGAGAAGAACAAAAAATGGAATCCTCGCCCATTCAAGTAGACCCAGGGTGTACTAAATGATGTCATGTGCCTTGGCACTTCAGAAATAAAACATTGGTGGTAAGCACTTCCCTGGTTCTAGAGTAGAGAACCTTGAGTAGCCAGCAGCGAGGGGGCGGCTGTTCATTTTTGTCCGCCCCCTCCGGATCGCTCCCAGCCAATGCGCGTCCGCCACCCGCCCTCTTCCTGTGTAAACACAGGAAGGGGGAAGTGATGTAATCTCTCCTCTTGGCGGTATTTTCAACCGCCGCTGAGGAGAAAAGACATCACATAGTAAGTTGCACAACACTACACTGACACCACACACATAGGCACATAAAACCACCCCCCTGTCACAGTGTCACTGAATGCAGTGATCATATATGTACTGATCACTGCATTTAGTGTCAGTGTGACAGTTAGTGTGACAGGCAGTTAGTGTTAGGTCCAGGGTAGCCCTCGTACCCCCCTAATAACGTTTTAACCCCTTGATCACCGCCCTAGTTAACCATTTTACCCCTATTGCCTGTGTCACTAAGCAATCATTTTTCTGATTGCTGTATTAGTGTCACTGTTGCCGCTAGGTAGCTAATTTTTTTTATTGTGATTTTTTTTTACTAAAGACATGTGGCTGAATACATTTTGGCCTAAATGTTTGACTAAAATTTAGTTTATTTGATTTTTCTTATAACAAAAAGTAAAAAATATTGTTTTTTTTTCAAAAATGTCGCTCTATTTTTGTTTATAGCGCAAAAAATAAAAATCGCAGAGGTGATCAAATACCATCAAAAGAAAGCTCTATTTGTGGGAAGAAAAGGACGCAAATTTTGTTTGGGAGCCACGTCGCACGACCGCGCAATTGTCTGTTAAAGCGACGCAGTGCCGAATTGTAAAAAGGCCTCTGGGCATTTAGCAGCATATTGGTCCGGTCCTTAAGTGGTTTAACTCAAAGCAATGGGTGTCTGTCAGGCATAGTCTTCTTATTTAATTCATTGAAGTGCAGACAGACTCAAGCACTCGTCTTTTTTATTCTTACACAAAACTACAGGGGAGGAGTAAGGAGATTTGGAATTACTCCTTGTGTCAGGTTCTTATTGTAAACAATAGCAGCACCCACTTGTTGAGATGACTACAGTACATTTTGCTTTAGTTCCATGATTCTGTAAACAAACTGCTGTGCAGTTTTTTTATCCTGTTGCTTTGCATTCATCAGTTCCTGAAACAGATCAGTGCTGCTTCTATCCTGAAGGTGTAAGCATAAAAACCTTTTAAACTCTGCTACAGAAAGGTCCTCCTTAAAAATTAGCACCCCTTAAACGTTCCAGGTTTGATCTGTGAATTCGGGTATTTTTTCCTTCACACCTTCATCAATCGTTTTACAGATATTGCTGAGTGTAATTTCAGAGTCCCAGTCTGATATTTGCCAACTATGGGCCAGATTCAGGTAGATGCGCGCATCTTTTTGCCAGCGTATCGCATCGCATATACGCTGCGCTGACGCAAACTAGCGAGTGAAGTACAGTATTCACCAAGTGCCTGTCCGTTACTTTGCACCGGAGTAACAGAAATGCGTTGGCGTAACCCGACGCAGGTGGAAGTGGGTGTGATCACATGTAAATGATGGGCGGAGCCCAGCGCAGAGGCTTATGTTCAGCGCATCATCCACGGAGCATGCGCAGTGAGTGAGGCTTCGCTCGGCCCCCTGTGCGCATGCTCACAACTTCCGTCGGCACCACTTCACGGGAAACGTCAGCGCAATGTGTTCCGTTGCACATATAAAAGCGTCAGCGGAAGCGCCATTCCGGCGCAAAAGTATTTCCGTTTCCCCCCACCCCAGGGAAGTTACTTTTGCACTGTGATGGCTGCTCCCGCTCCCCCCAAAGAGAGGAGGAACCTCAATTTCAACTCCCAGGAGGTGTCTGTTATCATCTCGGCTATGGAGACTTTTAATGAGTTCCTCCACGGCAAAAAAAGTCGGAAGACCAGCCGGGAGAGGAAGCAGGGCATCCTGGAGACCATTGCTGGCAGGGTGAATGTTTTGGGGTACTCCACCCAGACTGCTGGCGATATCCAAAAAAAAATTAATGACCTGCGGCGCAAGGTCCGTGGCAAGGTGGCCACCATCAGGAGGCATGAGAGGGGCACAGGTGGTGGACCCCCATGTGCGGTCAGCCTGACCACGGAGGAGGAGGTGGTCGCCCGCTGCCTGGACAGGGAGCAGTTGGAGGGGGTCCCTGGATATGACTCAGTGGAGGAAGGCTCCAGGACAGGTAAGTGATTTTTACCCCCTTTTTGGTGTGTTGCATATGGGGGCGGAAGGGTACATGTGCCAAGTGTGTGGGACCACCCAACATGTGTCTGCTTTGTGTCATCCACAGATGACGGAGCTGGGCCATCATCTGTTGGCGGCCAGTCCACCCCATCCCCCCAACGGCATCATGTGCCCGAGCCCATGGGTGGTTAAGAGACCGAGGTGGAGGAGAGTGCCCACACCTCACCTGCAGAGGTGGTTGAGGAGCAGCCTGTTGTGGCAGAGCAGGACATAATTTTATTTTTGGAAGAGTCCTCCTCTTCTGCAGGGCCCTCTCAGATCCCCTCCCCCATCATAGGAAGCCACTCAAGGGCGACTCCATCCCCACGGGGACAACCATCTACTGGCCCCAGGAAGGCCACCCATAAGACCAGGGGGGTGTCGGATCTGGTCCAGGACCAGGTGGTGAGGGATCACGCCAGGCAGACGCAGCAAATGGGGGACATAGTTGGGCACCTGGACAGAGTGGCTGACAACCTGTGCTCCGTGGCCCAGATATCCAATGCAGTGCAGGATGTCAGCTGCAACTGCGCTGCAGTGGTGACCAGTCTGGGGGAGGTGCAGGGTGATATAAGGCACCTCACTGCAGCAGTCCAGGCAAACACTGCTGCCGGGACCAGGGGAGGCAGAGTCGGCGGGCCCAGCATTACCAGGTCACCCGGCAGCTCAGGATGCAGGCCCAGAAGCTCAGGATGCAGGTCCAGACCAGGGGCGGACTGACAACTCATGGGGCCCCCGGGCAGTAGAAGACAATGGGGCCCCCAGGGAATAGAAGACCACTCTAACTTGCTGTCACCTGTTAGTCAGTGTCCACTTGGGAGGGGAGAGGGGCTTGGTGAGGGGAGAGAACGAGAGAGAGA